>VMKM01000252.1:0-455645 GCA_008360985.2 Macquaria ambigua | reverse complement strand
GGGAGAGAGCAGGAGGAAAGAGAACACACATAAGCACAATACAGTTCCACATAGGGTTGTGGTAATGGTATGGATGTTAACACCAACAGAAATAATACTAAGAGCAACATTATAACAGCAATACTAATAATAAGAGCAACAGCAACTGTAGCAGCGGGTGCAGAGCAGGAACATGGGGGCAGCAGGTGGCTGCAACCACAGATCCAGACTCTACAGCTCCGGAGGCAGAAACACCTGCAGAAAGCAACAGAAGGAGAGAGAAAGGGGAGAGAAAGCACACAACTACAGGAAGAAGTTGAATTAATAACAAGCATTGATGGGATATGAGGGTTGTACAGATGGAGAGGAAGAGGAGGAGAGAGGAGCTCAGTGCATCATAGAAAGTCTCCCGGCAGTCTAGGCCTATAGCAGCATAACTAAGGGGTGGCTCAGGGCTCACCTGAGTCAGCCCTACTATAAGCTTTATCAAAGAGGAAAGTCTTAAGCCTACTCTTAAATGTGAGGAGGCTGTCCGCCTCCCGTACACAAACTGGGATCTGGTTCCCACAGGAGAGGAGCTTTGATAGCTGAAGGCTCTGGCTCCCATTCTACTTTTAGAGACACTCTGGAACCACAAGGAACCCTGCATTCTGGGAGCGCAGTGCTCTAGTGGGGTAATAGGGTACTATGAGCTCTTAAGATATGATGGTGCCTGACCATTTAGGGCTTTGGTGAGGAGAAGGATTTTAAATTCTATTCTGGATTTTACAGGGAGCCAGTGTAGAGAAGCTAATATTGGAGAAATATGATCTCTTTTCCTGGTTCTTGTCAGTAAACGTGCCGCAGCATTCTGGATCAGCTGGAGAGTCTTAAGGGACTTATTGGGGCAGCCTGATAATAGAGAGTTGCAGTAATCCAGCCTAGATGTAACAAATGCATGGACTAGTTTTTCTGCATCTTTTTGAGACAGGATGTGCCTGATTTTTGCAATGTTACGTAAGTGAAAAAAAGCAGTTCTTGAAGTTTGTTTTATGTGGGAGTTAAAGGACATATCCTGATCAAAGATAACTCCAAGATTCCTTACGGTGTCGCTGGAGGCCAGGGCAATGCCATCTAGAGAAACTATATCTTTAGATAATGTGTTTCAAGGTGTTCGGGGCCAAGTACAATAACTTCGGTTTTGTCTGAGTTTAACATCAGAAAATTGCAGGTCATCCAGGTTTTTATGTCCTTCAGGCATGCTTGAAGTTTAGCTAATTGATTAGTTTCATCTGGCTTGATCGATAAATATAATTGGGTATCATCTTCATAACAATGAAAATTTATGGAGTGCTTCCTAATAATATTGCCCAAAGGAAGCATATACAAGGTAAACAGGATTGGTCCAAGCACAGAACCTTGTGGAACTCCGTGGCTAACTTTGGCGTGCATAGAGGATTCATCATTAACATGTACAAACTGATATCGATCTGATAAATAGGATTTAAACCAGCTTAGTGCGGTGCCTTTAATGCCAATTAAATGTTCTAGTCTCTGTAATAAAATGTGATGATCAATGGTATCGAATGCAGCACTAAGATCTAGTAAGACAAGTACAGAGACAAGTCCTTTGTCGGATGCAATTAGAAGGTCATTTGTAACTTTCGAGAGTGCTGTCTCTGTGCTATGATGAACTCTAAATCCTGACTGAAAATCCTCAAACAGCTTGTTGTTGTGTAGAAAGTCACACAACTGATTGGCGACTGCTTTCTCAAGGATCTTAGAGAGAAAAGGAGGGTTAGATATAGGTCTATAATTTGACAAAACCCCTGGATCAAGAGTGGGCTTTTTAAGAAGAGGTTTAATTACAGCTACTTTAAAGGACTGTGGCACATTGCCTTTTAATAAGGACAGATTGATCATATCTAGTAAAGAAATGCTAACTAAGGGTAAAATTTCTTTAAGCAGCCTAGTTGGGACGGGGTCTAAGAGACACATTGATGGCTTAGATGAGGAAATCATGGAAGTTAGCTGATTAAGGTTGATGGGAGAAAAGCAGTCTAAATATACATCAGGTTTTACAGTTGTTTCTAAGGTTCCTGTGTTTGAAGATAAGTCAGTACCAACTGAGGGCAGGAGGTGCTGAATTTTGTCTCTAATAATTAGAATTTTATCATTAAAGAAGCTCATGAAGTCGTTACTACTGAGGTCTATAGGAATACATGGCTCAACAGAGCTGTGACTCTCTGTCAGTCTGGCTACAGTGCTGAACAGAAACCTGGGGTTGTTCTTATTTTCCTCTATTAATGATGAGTAGTAGGCTGCTCTGGCATTACGGAGGGCCTTCCTATAAATTTTAACACTATCTTGATTCTTCCAGATTGGTGGAACGCCATTTCCTTTCAAGTTTTCGCGATGTTTGTTTAAGGAGCTAACCTCCTCTGTTTTATTATCTTCTTTTTTAGAGGGGCGACAGAGTCGAGTGTTATTCGTAGTGAGCCTGCAGCACTATCAACAAGATGATCAATTTGGGAGGGACTAAAGTTAGCACAGGAGTCATCTGTTATATTGAGACATGGATCTGAATTAAATGCTGATGGAATCACTTCCTTAAATTTAGCTACAGCACCATCAGATAGACATCTAGTGTAGGAATGTTTGCCTAATGGCGTGTAGTCCAGTAATAGGAATTCAAAAGTTAATAAAAAATGGTCTGATAAAAAAGAATTCTGTGGAAAGACTATTAGATGTTGAATTTCAATGCCATAAACAAGAACAAGGTCGAGGGTGTGGTTAAAACAGTGAGTGGGTTTATGTACACTCTGACAGAAGCCAATTGAATCTAATAATGAGATAAACGCAGCACTAAGGCTATCATTTCCTACATCCACATGGATATTAAAATCACCTACAATAATTATTTTATCTGTTTTAAGGACTAAACCTGATAAGAACTCTGGGAATTCAGATAAAAATTCATAGTACGGTCCAGGAGCTCGGTACACTATAACAAATAGAATTGGCTGTAGTGTTTTCCAGGTTGGGTGTGAAAGGCTAAGAACAAGGCTTTCGAACGAGTTATAATTTAGTTTAGGTTTAGGTTTGATTAATAGGCTTGAGTCGAAGATGGCTGCAACGCCACCTCCTCGGCCTGAGCCTCAGGAATGTGAGTATTAATGTGACTGGGGGGAGTGGATTCATTTAGGCTAACGTATTCATCCTTACACAGCCAGGTTTCAGTGAGACAGAATAAATCAATATTATGATCTGATATTAGATCGTTCACTAGAACAGCTTTAGATGAGAGAGATCTAATGTTTAAGAGTCCACATTTAATTCTCCTATTTTGTTGTACTGTTGCAGTGGTGGTTTTAGTTTTTATTAGGTTTTTATGTGTAACTCCTCTTCTGTTTACTTTTGATTTAAATAATTTAAGTGGTGGAAGGGCAGACACCCTCTCTGTGGAGTTTAGGGTGGGTAACTGCTCTAATGGAAGCGCAGAGAAGCGTGTAGGACTGCAGCTCTGCCTCCTGGTTTGGACCACAGACTTAATACACTCTGAGCTGTCATGGCTTTGGGCCACTAATAAATTCGGCCAGATTTCTAGATATGAGAGCGGCTCCATCCAAAGTGGGATGAATGCCATCTCTCCTAATCAGACCAGGTCTTCTCCAAAAAGTCCGCCAATTATCTACAAAGCCCACATCATTACCTGGACACCACCTCGACAACCAGCAGTTCAATGATGACATGCAGCTATACATTGATTGATACCACTCATGTCTGTATGCTACAGCCAGCAGCCGGTTAGCTTGGCTTAGCACGTAAGACTGGAAAGCTAGTCTTCAGCTTTAAAGCTTTAAAGCTAGAGTCGTAACAGTAGGGTTTCCAGGCTATCAGCGGAGAATCCACAAAGTGACAGTGCCCAAATGGTCCGGCACATAACCCCAAGTAAAACCACGTTTTTACACTTACATGCCTTTATTGTAGGGATTAAACAAATGAGATATTAAGTGCTATTAATGAGTTTTTGTTTGTTTCAGTTTCCATCAACATAGATGAATGTGATGCTTTTTGGCCGCCTATTCCCAAAGGTACATTGGAGGAGCCAGGCTGTTGCCATAGCTTCATTTACTGTACAGCCATGAGAATATTAATCTTTTTCAACTCTCACAAAGAAAGCAAATAAGCGTATTACCCAAAATGTTATATTATATTACAGCTAATCATTTAAAACAAGACTATGTCATTTTTGAAAGTAGAAATATAATAATAACCCCCTTAAAGATGAAAAGTTAAATTGATAAGCAACAAAACACACTCTTGCTCAATTAAATACACTTTCGTAGGGGTTTTGCAGTTACAACCTTGCTTGGTACATTATGGTATGACCATTATCTTATGGTGGCTAATGTTAATGTTAATGTTGTTAATGTTGGATATACCTCAATTTGCTGACTTTGTTGACTTGACTATATTTGTCCACCAACTTTCCTAATTCTTTAATTTACTGATTGTATGCCATTATCTGATGTTTTTTTTCTCAAGGTACTGAATGTTCTTTCCACATATGGCCATTTCATGAGCTTCCCTGCATGGAAGACTTTGCAATGCATGTCATTATAGAAGAGTACAGTAGAGTACTTCAGTACAGTAGTAACAATGAAATTACATTGCCAGTTTTGAACATTGATTGTGCACCATTACTTGACATTCACGAATCTAAGAGCTGCTGAGTTGCAGACTAACCAAGTTCTTTCCATTTTTTCATTTCTCTTTTAGGTGTCTTTTTTGCCATGTTAATAGCTCAACCATTACCTGAGGAGGGAAGAGACCTGCTGTGCTGGACAAACACAGACTGAGACCCTTCAGAGTTCTTCTCTGACCTCCTGAGTCGGACATGGGGAAAGTCTACTATGTCAGTAAAAATGTGGGCCTCGGGCTGCTTGTACTGGCGGCCAGTGCTCTGGCTACAATTATAGCTCTGTCCATTGCCTACGACAAGGAAAGGGCCAAGAATCGAGGCGAGCCTGGAGATGGAGCAACGGACAGCACCAGCATGCCTACACCCCCCACCACGCCCTTCACCCCGAAGGAGCCCTGGGACCACTACAGACTTCCAGACTCCCTTGTTCCTGTCTCCTACAATGTGACCCTGTGGCCCCGGCTGGAGCCCAACGCAGATGGCCTGTACATCTTCACTGGACATTCAGCAGTGGTCTTCAGATGTGCGAAGGAAACAGACCTCATCATCATCCACTCCAACAAGCTGAACCTCACCACATCCTATGGGCACCATGCTAAGCTGAGTGGCCAGGGTGGAGCCACTGTGCCCGCTATACAAAAGTCTTGGCTTGTTGTGAAGACGGAGTATCTGGTTCTTCAGCTACGCAGCAGACTAGCTGTTGGAGCGTCATATGTACTTTACACTGATTTTTGGGGGGAGCTGGCAGATGACCTGGAAGGCTTCTACAGGAGTGAATACATTGAGGATGGTGTGAAGAAGTAAGAAATGCCATAGCATAGCATAATGGTGCACCATTATTGTTCTCACTCTCACTGCTTTTGACAGTGAGAGTTAATTTTCATGGTTCCAATGTTCCTCGTGGTGGGACTTTGGAGTATTTCGCTGGATGGATGTCTATTTTATGTTAATGTTTAATTGGAACATTTTGCAGAGTTGTTGCTACCTCGCAGATGCAAGCGACGTATGCCAGGAAAACCTTCCCTTGCTTTGATGAGCCAGCCATGAAAGCCGTCTTCAGTGTCACCATCATCCACAGCCGAGACACTGTGGCTCTGTCTAACGGCAGGGAAATTGGTTCGTTTTAGAAAGACAAAAATTCTCTCCTCTCACATATTTGTTACATATTAATTATCTGTGGAAACTGGGTCAGTACAAATGAAATTTGAATTGAAATAAAAATGTATTTTAAGTAATTGCAATACAAAGAACACAAATGGTGGTTGTTACAAGATATTTAACAGGTTTGTTAACAACAGAAACATAAACATATTATGTGTGAGACACTTTCTTTGTAAATAATTAATAACTTGGACAGAAAATCAGACACTAGATGCTGTTAATGCTAACAGAGTGTCAGAGTCTAACTCTTCCCCTCTCTGAACAGACACTGCAGACGCTGTCATTGATGGCGTTCCTGTCAGAGTGACTACATTTGAGCCCACAGAGAGAATGTCCACATATCTGCTGGCATTTATTGTCAGTGACTTTGATAACATTCAATCAACCCAAAACAACAATTTGTTGGTAAGAAGTTTTTATTCCCTGTATCTTTTTACATTACCAGTGTGGTCAGCATACAAATTAATTTGGATCATAGACCAAAAGCAGTTCAAACAACCAGTGTTAATAATGACAAGGGTCAGGAGGTCAGATTATATAGATTATATTCCTGTGAACCCTGAACGCAATAAAAATCTTAGGACGAAGAAATTATATCTTTAAATTCATTGTTGTGGCCTAAAAACTGTCAAATTCTTTGCAGGTCCGAATCTGGGCTCGAAGAAAAGCCATAGATGCCAGGCAGGGTGACTACGCTCTCAACGTTACAGGGCCGATCCTTCACTTCTATGAGCACTACTACAATGCAACGTATCCACTCTCCAAGTCAGGTAGGTCAATCTGCATCAGCATGCTTAGGCAAAACATTTTCCTGTGAAGATAGAAATATTAATCTCATTTCCTTTATTTCACTTAGCCTAGCATTCAGTCTTTCCAATCTTTACAAAACATTTTGTTCATTTAGATCATTTCAAGGAACCAGTAATAGTGAAACAACAAGACTAAGAGTCTACAGCCATGCTAGCGGCTCTGTGAGGCTGTACTTCTGCTCATAGGTGCTTTGAGGTAAATGCTAATCTCAGCATGCTAACATGCTCACAATGACAATGCTAAGATGCTGATTTTTAGTATGTTCACCATCTTAATTTAGTGTGTTAGCATGCTAACATTTGCTAATTAGCACTAAGCACAAAGTACAGCTGAGGCTGATGGGAATGTCATTAGTTTTGCAGGTATTTTGGTCATAAAAGTAAAACCTATATACAAAGTGAAGGGATTGCAAAAGTTATCACATCTTTAGGGGGACATGAATATTTGTACCTAGTTTCATGACAATCCATCCAATAGTTGTTGAGACATTTCAATCAGAACCACAAATGTCAACCTCATGTTGGCACTAGAGGAAAAGTCAGGGGAACACCAAAGTCATTAAGATTCATCCTCTGGAGACCATGACTGTCTGTACAAATTTGATCCCAATCCGTCAAGTAGATATTGAGATATTTCAGTGAATAAGTGAAAACTTGGACCTGCTGGTTGTGCTAGATGAAAAGTCGTGGTATCACCAAAGTCATTAACATTCATCCTCTGGGGACCACGAGTGTCTGTACAAAATTTCATGGCAATCTATCTAACAGTTGTTGAGATATTTCATTCTGGACCAATGTGGTGGACAGACCGACCAACTGACTGAGAGACCGACATTGCCATCCCTAGAGCCGCGCGGGCAGCGTGGCTAATAAGCAAAAACCAGACAAGACAACACAACATAAATGTTATCCCGAATATGCTCTGTTGTCTCTGTTGTGCCAAGCTCCATTTAAAAAACATAGTTATCAACAAACATATACTTCATAAACAATGAATCGATGCCTTCAAAAGGTCAATAGGTCCTACTGGTGAATCAATCAATTCATCAACCAAGTCATAATCCACCAAACTGCATGTTCTCAAGAGTATTTCAACCTCACACTTCTTAACCAACTTCTTCTGTCAAATACACCATGTGGATGGTGGACAACCAAATAACTGAAATTGTATTGAAACAATAACTAATTGGTGGATCAGGTATGCTAGATTTACCAGCATATCCTTATTATGTGATGATGATATGCAATGTAACATTAAAATACTGAATGTTTTTCATAGCTTGGTGTGACATTTTTTCCACTCAAAAGGTAATGGATCACATTAAGGCTAAGTGCACACTGTTAAGGCTTTGGTGGCCCATTTTTAATTAAGATTTCATTTTAGATTTCTGATGCATTTCTGATGCCCTTGTCCTCCCCAGATCAGATAGCTCTGCCTGACTTCAATGCTGGGGCCATGGAGAACTGGGGTCTGGTCACATACAGGGAGACGGCCCTGCTCTTTGACCCCGTCATATCCTCCACTGGAAACAAAGAGAGAGTTACAACTGTAATCTCCCATGAACTCGCACACATGGTAGGCCATAATATTTCAGCCAAGTTGCTGTCATCACATCAGTTCCAGTTTTAGTAATCAGGAGAAAAAGAAAAAAAAATCTTATAGTAAGTTAAAATAAGGGGGAATTTTCCGGACATTCATTTGGTGCAAACTCAGTCTCAGCCAAGTCTTCCTCCACTCTTGTGAAGAACACAGTAATGTTGTAAACATAAATTTAGCCAGAGTACTCAACCTCCCTTTGCAAAAGCAGATGACAGATAATCACCTGGGGACACATTAACCCTGCTCCCTTTTAGATGTATTTAAAACTTGACATCGTAAGTGATGTGAAATTCTGTGGTTGGGAATTTTGTTAAGCCTCTGCTTAGTCAGTTTTTATATTTCTTGGAGTTGAACTTCAGTGGTAATGTTGGCCAAAATCTTAACTCACTGTGGCAGAACTCTTTATCTCTTTACTCTTTATGTGTTGTGTTTTTTTAGTGGTTTGGCAACCTGGTGACTCTGCAATGGTGGAATGACTTGTGGTTGAACGAGGGGTTTGCATCATATGTGGAGTACCTTGGAGCTGACTATGCTGAGCCCACCTGGAACCTTGTAAGTCACTGTCACGCTTCAGTGATCAATGACTTCTCACAGATATGGGCCAGAAAACCTGTTCTAACTCATCTCTCTGCTTGGCTGCAGAAAGACCAGATTGTACTGTACGACGTGCACAAGGTGTTTGCTGTGGATGCCCTGGCTTCCTCCCACCCGCTGTCCCGCCGAGAAGAGGAGGTCAATGACCCTGCTCAGATCAGCGAGATGTTCAATACCATCTCCTACAGCAAGGTCTGGTCCTCTGACCTCTGATTATATACCGCATCTGATGCAGGATCTTATACAGACATACAGTATTTATTATAATTTTGCCCTTTCACATTTTTCTCAAACGTATTATAGGCAATATAGCTAAATCTGTTCATTTATTTTTGTGTATTTCTTTTTAAATACTGAAAAATTAGGCAATACCTTATGACACTGATATAATTTCAAGCCAGTTTTTAGTTTTTATTGTCCACGTTTGAGCAGTTTTACCTGATCAAATCTCTTTTTTAAAAATTCCCAGGACACCTAAGAAACATATAACACCTTTGTATCAGAGAATATTCAGTATGACTCTCAGTTTTAAGTGTTTTTTCCATTCACCCAGACCTGAATGTTGTCATTTCTCTCTGAGGCGCCATATTGCACCATCAAGCAAACATCTTGTTTTAATATTTCCTTTGGATTGAATGCAAAACCCTTTGTTATGAGAAGTTCAAGCCAACCAAATTCTGGTGGTTTCTGTGTTTGTTGTTTTCAGGGAGCAGCGGTGCTCAGGATGCTGTCAGAGTTTCTCACTGAGCCTGTGTTTGCCAAAGGACTCAGTGTGAGTAGTTACTCTGTTATAAGACCTCATCACATAATTACTATGTATAGTAATTATGTGCATGTTTGTGTATACTGGTAGTGACATGTCTGTGGGTGTGACAGATCCAACCAAATTCATGTTATTGTGAGTCTGACTGATGTGTGTGAGTAAACCACACGATTACTCAAGATTATTTGCTTTAAATGTATGAGTCATCGCTTCCTGTGTGAAGTGGTTTCTGCCAGTTGCGATTTTGACTGATAACGCGTATGAACATGTTGCTTAATGCATTTATATGCAGCTTTAACATCTTGATTACAGCTAAGGTAATGTGTTGATGGTTACTGATGATTGACCTGCTGTTCATAACTGCTTTCTCTTCTCAGTCTTACCTGAACACATTCGCCTTCGGCAACACAGTGTATACAGACTTGTGGGACCACCTCCAACAGGTCGGTACGGTTAAAATCTTCACAGTCACTGTGTTGTACATGATTTTACCTGGCAACGTGTCCTTGGGTCTGTTTGTCTTCTGAAATTCATGCTACCCTCTGTTTGTTGTCAGGCAGTTGAAAACACACCAGGTATACATATTCCTCACACCGTCCACAACATCATGAACCACTGGACTCTTCAGATGGGCTTCCCAGTGGTCACTATTGACACCCGGACGGGAAGTATCACCCAGAAACACTTCCTGTTGGATCCAGACTCTGTAGTGGACAGGCCCTCTCAGTTCAAGTAGGGATCAGTTTTACCTTGTCCTGTAAGTTCCATGTAGACCATAAATGAAGAAATTGATTCCTTAGTACAATATCTGCTATTTGGATGAATGTCTACCTTAATAAAACAATTACTACTGACTGAAGCACAAACAAAATAGCTATATGTCTTGGAGTCACAATATTGTTAATATTGTAGCTCTCAACAACAATTCATCCTGATGGTGACATGAATGGATGTACCAAATTTAATGACAATCCACCCAATAGTCTGACAGAAAGACTAACCAACAGTCTGACATTGGCATCGTCTTTATCTCTGTTTCTGTCCAGTTACATGTGGTTTGTCCCGATTAAATGGATGAAGACAGGCGTGGAGCAGCAACAGTACTGGCTCCTTCAAAAGACAGGTATGTAGTAACACCCACTGCTCTTCTATACTAGATCAGCATACTAGAGAAGAAAATGCTTCCTACCAGATTAGTGGATCCAACCACTGGTCAATGGCATTAACTGAATATTTTGCACATCTTTCTTTAATATTTTTCATCAGATACCAACAGTCTGATGAAAGTTTCAGGAGGGGACTGGGTGCTGGCCAACACAAATGTATCTGGATACTTTAGGGTGAACTATGATCTTGACAACTGGGATCGTCTCCTCTCCCTGCTCAACACCAACCATCAGGTGAGTCCCATTCACCTGTCGAAAGTTGCAGGGACAGTTTTGTTTGTGTAAAAGGCAAAGTCTGGATGAAATAGAACTGCTTTATGAAACACGTTTGGATTTTATATAATTCATTTTCTGTCCTATGTCCTGGTCCGCACATGTAGTTTTTCAGAGTTTTTATTAGTTGTGTTTAATCAGAAATGTGCTGGTTTTGGCTAATTTAATTCTTGATATTGCATTTTCAGTTGGGTTTAAATTTGAATCCCAGGATTCCAGGATTAAATGTGGTTTCTGAAACTGCAGACACCAAGACTGCATGAGGAAAGAATAAAACAAAGTTATCATGGCTTTTTGCAGAAGTAGCTGCTGTTCTGTTTGCGTCACCACACGGCCTTGGTTGTCTGTGCATTAAAATTTTAGCATGTATGTGTTTGTGTGTGTCATTTCTTTCAGGCTTTATCAATCATCAACAGAGCACAGATCATAGATGATACGTTCAACCTAGCAAGGTAAAGAAAAATAAGTATTTTAAGTGTTAAATCCTTCACACTTTGTATGTCTGCAAAGAATACGGAAGATTTTTTCCCTTTGTGTAGAGCCAAAATAATTAATACAACATTGGCCCTGAGAACTACCAAATACCTGTCCAAGGAAAGAGACTACATTCCCTGGGAGTCCGCTCTGAGAAACCTCGACTACTACATCCTCATGTTTGACCGCACTGAGGTCTATGGAGCCTTACAGGTTAATACTGCTTTACTACTAATACTAATACTGCTCATTCTGATACTAACAGGAGAACTGTATAATGGGAAAGTGTATATTTGTATTTTAGGCATACCTCAAGAAACAAATCCAACCACTTTTTGAGCACTTCAAGACGATAACAGCTAACTGGACCAAAGTACCTACAGGACACACTGACCAGTAAGAATTCTTATACCAGAAGATGTATTTTTAAAGCAAAAAGTAAGTGACTTACCATTAGGTGACATAATTTAATTCAATGCAGTGTTTAATTTGGATTGTTACCTTTTCCACATGCCTCACACATATTGGATATTGTCATGCTATATTGCAGTCTTTCCCAGTTTTCTCAAACATCTCCCCTCTCAGGTATAATCAGATCAATGCTATTGGAATAGCCTGCAGTATGGGTGTGGAGGGTTGCAGGGAGCTGATCAAAAGCTGGTACAGGCAGTGGATGGAAAATCCACATGACAACCCGTGAGTACGGAGCAGTTTAAGTCAGTTCTTTTGTGTTTTGGACTGGACTGTTTTTGCAGTCTGTGTTAATTAACCCCAGACATCCAGTACAAACATTAGCTAACAATGTACACACCAACTGTGTGTGTGAGGTGTGAGCCAGTGTGTTTGGTATTCATTATCTAATCTACTGTGTGTTTACCTTAATGTTGACCAGGATCCATTCCAACTTGAAAAGCACAGTTTACTGCAGTGCCATAGCCTTCGGTGGTGTGAAGGAGTGGGACTTTGCCTGGAAGATGTTCAAGAATGCCACTCTGGCATCTGAAGCTTCCAGGCTCAGGTCGGCCATGGCCTGCACCAAAACACCTTGGCTTTTGAACAGGTACATGCAACATCCACATTTGTGGGAGTATCCTCGTTCAAGGTGTTGTGTGAGTGAGACATTCATCTATGCATGTTCTCTACCAATGTACAACACTGTAACAGTTACATTTATGGAAGAGTGGAGGATTTTTATCTATCTATCTGCAGTTATCTATCCTGCTGTACTTTCAAAGACACTAACTTGGTTGATTAATTGAGAATTAAATTCACTTGATGCGTTGGATACTTGAACATTGATCTGAAATTTTGTTCCAAAACAAGATAGCCACCATTTAACAAAAGTTTCACTTGGCGTTTTCCTGTAAAAAGATTTAAGGTGAGACTGCACATTTTGCTGAACAGCATACACTTTGGCCACAAGTAACAATTACACGACAGTGACACATTAAAAACCTTTGAAATTTGCATCTGTAACATGCTAATGGGTAGAGCTAACAGTGGCACAAGAAGAAAAGAGTCATGAAGTCAGCAAACTGACTCAGTAATGTCGGTTCCACAGCAATATCTACCTTATATTTGCTAGCATTGGCTAACATTAGCCACCATACTAGACCAGAAAAGGCTGTAGCAGCAAAACCCCTGAGTGTGTTGATTAGAGCAATTGGGTTTTATTGCCTATGAACTTGAATTTATAAGAGGGCAAATGTGCCATTAGGTTGTTCAAAAGTTCTCACTTTTAGAATATTTCCGTTTGCAGTTCAAATTGAACGAAGGGAGATGGACGTTTCAAATGCAGTTTGAATGGTAAAAATCCGTTCAGCCACTGTGGAGATATCAAAGTCTAGAACACTGTCTATCTACATCCTGTCACGCCCACTTGCATCTTTCTGTTGACTTTCATGCAATTGTGCTGTGTCTAAAATTTGCTGTACATTCTGTCTGAACACACCTTTAGAGCTGTTAGGATAGTAGGTAACCCTAACACAAAGGTAATAAACGTGTCACCCTTTTTACATGTAAATGTGTTACAATAGTGTTTTGGAAATTATTTCTTTGTAATAAAAAGTTTTGGTTGATCCAGGTATCTGGACTACACCCTAGACCCAACTAAGATCCGCAAGCAAGACACCACCTCTACCATCCAGTACATCGCCCGAAACGTTGTGGGGATGCCGCTGGCCTGGAACTTTGTCAGAGCGAGATGGAGCTACATTTTCCAGCAGTAAGAGCTCACTCCTCACAGGAGGGTTTGTTGGAAAAACAGTCAGCACTCTCAAGGAATGAATTAGAGATGGAAGAACATTCAATACACAGAATCCACAGCAGCTCTCAACTGAGTGTAAAAATTAAAAATGCTGAGGATTTCTAGGTAGAAATGTAACTTGTCCAAGTGCACATGGTGCTGTTTTTCCTTCACTTCCTCACCCAGTTTTCTCAGTTTGCAAACATTTCCACAAGCCTGCCCCAGATAGAATTAGCTTGAAAAATAGTCTTTTAAGCCCTGAATAGTTGCAGCTGCTTTTTGAGCTTTCACATGTGTCCAACACCACCAGACTTTGTTTGCTTTTATTTGCAGACCTTCCCGTTTACCGGGACATTTATCTGGTGTTTTAACAGCAGGACATGGACAATTTCCTCCTGCTGATCACCATATTTATACCACTACATCTTGAAAGTGAACAGCATCTTTCTTTTTTTTTAGGTATGGAAGAGGATCCTTTTCCTTCTCTAATCTCATCAATGGAATCACAAAGAGATTCTCTACAGAGTTTGAGTTGCATGAGGTACGCAGCCCACATAGCCACAACCACACTGAAATACACGCTGTATTTCCCTGAGGGTATTTGGGGGAAAAGAAAGACAACACATGCAGAAATTCAGTTTTTCTTTCTTTGTTTTTTGTGTCTCTCTCCAGCTGAAGACATTCAAAGAAGACAACCTCAATGTTGGTTTTGGCTCAGCCACCTTGGCTCTGGAGCAGGCTATAGAGAAGACCACAGCCAACATCAAATGGGTGACAGAGAACAAAGCCCATGTGCTGAAGTGGTTTAATGAAGAGTCCACATGAGAACACTTAGACAGTCAAAATGACACACTGTCTTTTTTTGTACTGTCAGGGATACGAAATGAATGACAATCACTATAATCATCAGGAACAGCAAATGTCAAGACCTTCTTCTTTCTTGGACAACTGATGTGACACAATACATCACTGGACATCAGCTTCAGAGCAATGGAACAGACGTGATGATTAGTGGACCACATGTATCACTATATATCAGTGATGTAGCGGTAAATAAATAAGTTGAACTCTCACTTCTAGTCTGTGATTGTCATAGAGAAAACCATTGTAATAAAAGATTGTTTTACTCACATAACATTTATTTTCTCTCAAAAATGCATTCTTTTATCTTTTCCTTTTCTTCATACTTCACGTTATATGTTGCAGCTTACTATGATGTATGAAATGCTTTTATACCATAAACATGAGGCATTGAGCCACCTGAACAACTTCAGTGTTCATTGACATTGATTCTTCAGGTGACTGAAACCTGTGACTGTCATTAGTGACCCTAATTATGATGGGATGTGTCTTTGCTAAGCAAACAGCAAGAGTTTTTAACAACTCTGGTAAATTAACATTTCCTGCAGCTTCTTCCATGTTAAGTCATTCTCGACACTGGATTATCTATACATTGAGAATCACTTTGCCTTTCAGAGGTAGGAGAGAAATATATTGTAAAAAGTGATCTGACTGAATAAATTAGATTTGATTTGATTTTTATTAGGCTTCTTGTCATTTGTCCTCTTTTAAACTTGATAGATCATAAATTAATTGCACTACATGGTGTACTAACTGTACGAGGAGTAAGATTAGCACAGGAACTTCTCTCGTTTCAGCCTGTTTGAAACGAAGGCTGTAAAACTGACAGTTCAAGGTGACAACATGAGCTGATAAGAGGTTTTACTGACTGACTTTTTATGACCTGTATACAGTTGAAAATAATGAAAAGGTTAATGGGGCTCTCCACTGATTTTACATGTCAAAGTTAATCTACAAGTCACGGGTAGGCCTACACAGTCTGTGAAAACAGTTATGTAATGTTACTGTGACACATCTAGGCTTGAGCTTGAAGAATACAAATTTAAAAAAATAGGAAGCGGGCATAGAGTATGAAGGATGTGTGTGTTAACCAGGCAGGGACGGTCTAACGACAGATGCTATCATGTTTGGGAAGGGTCCAGTAGGGTCCAGTGTTTTGGGAGCCTTTTGGAGTTTGTGGCCATGGTGTTTTGCATCGTACCTTCCCTTCATAATTTTCATAAATTTAGGGCAACTATACAGCTTAGTGCAAATATAAAGAGAACATTTTCAACAAAGCGGAAGAACGGAATTTGTTCAACCCAATTGGAAAGCTATCTGGCTGATGTGCCACACCTCGATGTTGCATCTTAAGGCTTCTAATGTCCAGTGCCGACTTCACTCAATGCTAATGTGGAACAGGAGCTTTACTAGCTACTGAGCTTTACCAGCAGAAGCTGAGCACCTTGAAACGTCAGTCAGAAAAGCAGATCCATTTGTTTCAATCAGCTAGCATGGACGAAGATGAATTTGTAAAAAATATTCCAACACTGTTGACAGAATATCGCACATTGTACAATACTATTGGAACACAGTTGTATTCTGATCTTAAGAAATGCCAGTATTCAAAAGCGTCACACTGGATTAACCCTCAAGACAAGACACAACAATTTCAAGACCTGATGCCGATGGCAATGATTGTATATTCTGTGTTTGAAGATTATGCAATATCTCATGCCTCATGTTGTTTGGCCAGACTCACCCTGGATGTACTGGGGGAGTTTCAGATTTTGCTTAATCTGGTATAAATACTTCCCCTTTGGCAACAAACTGAAACTTTTCAGGACACATTTTCAAATGAGAGATCTGGCGCATTTCTTGGCACAAGTGGACAAGCAGCTGACGTGCTAAAAGTGAGTGCAGCGTGGCAGACAACACGGCTTTAAAATCAGATTCAACAATCGACAAGTGAAAAAGCTGCAGGGTCAAAACTAACTAAATACAAGGTATGAAAACTTATTGTGAAAAGGAAAATAGTTTGTTGTCATTGTATCATACTGTAATTTGGTTTTTGTGTGTCTTTCTGCATGTGATGTGGCTCTTTAAGTGGTATGGTAGTATTTAAGTTGCTTAGCAGGCGTTCAGACTGAAAACAGACCTGTGTTAAAACAAAACATATGGGCCTGCTTTAGTGGGGTCGTGTTGCTTCAGGTACCAATGAGACCAGAAAAGCCAGTTTAACTGATAGATCCATGAGTTTGAAGGCTTATTAGACATCAAAATACTGCATTTTCTAATACTATGAAACAGGATTTTATAGGAAGTTTTTCCTTGAGAATTGGCGAGCTAGAAAAAATTACCTCGTTACCACGTTCACATTACAAAGTAATCTACCAAGAATGGACAATTTTGCTGTCTACACAAGGCCACTAACAGCTTGCGTTTGACTAGCGTTTTATGCACGTAAATGTGACCCGAAGTGTCTTTTTAGCCTTCAGGTTTATTTTCTTCCACTTTACATGTTAAAATACAGTGATTGTATATTGTATATTGGGCTCTGAGTGCTGCCAAAACGTGGCTGACAACACAGCATTACTGGGCCTGAACACATCCTGTATAGACCCTGACGGAGGACTGAAGCTGCCGCTGCTGATGTGCTTCTTCCACTGCGCAGCCTGTGTAGACACTGTGTTAGTATCTGACTCATTTGCCACACCTCATTAAGTTAATTAAGTTACTTGATTCACCAAAGTTGTCATTTCCTGCCATCCCCTTGGACAGAATGATGACTTCACACTCATGGTTTTAGATTTTCAGGTAATAAGAAGTGACAGACTGTCAGATCTAGCATCCTTCACTCCTTGCTCAGTTGAATGCTGATGCTTCTGTTTTACTTCATGTTGTTGGGCAAGAGTTGATTAATTGTACAATCTAAGTAACTATTTGTATATCTTTTTTCCTATTCTGTTTGCAGACCAAAATCCAAATGTCATAGGAAGACTTTTCTGTGCCAGTTGTGTTGAGATAGACGCCCAAGTACGAAATATGTGTTTTCACTTTAGCCATCGGAACGTCTTCATTTCTTAGAGCCACAATTGTTTTGGTCAACCAAAGCAAATTTAGAATTTGCACATTTGAGGCTAAATGAAAGTTTATCTCTCTCTCTCTTTTGCTCATTTCATTATACAACTCTGACTTCTTTAGTGTCGGATAGCCAGATCTGTATACAGTTGACCTTTGCAAATTATATACACACACACACAGACAGTGTGAGAGTGTGAGTTCTACTATATTTCCACTACCACACAATTTACGGTACTGAATAAACAGAGACAGCACAGACCAGCTTCTAAAGCGGGCCTTTATTCAGAGCCATTATTAAGGTATAAAGTTCATAGATTAGACAGGACTCTTATCGCTGTCAGCTGTTTTCTCCGCCCTGGAGATCAACCATTAACTTTAGGCTGAATCTAAGGCAGGGCATAAATAGCAATCAGCGTCCCCCTTCTCTCTTCTTCTTCTCTGGTGGAGACATGGGGAAAGGCGTCTACATCAGCAAAGCGGTGGCAGTAACCTGTGTGGTTGCAGCCATCGGTGTTGTGGCCACCATCATAGCCCTGTCTGTGGTTTACGCACAGGAGAAGTCAAAGAATGAAGTGATACCTCCAGCCACTACCGGCCCCAGTACCACCCACAGCTCCCCCACCACGCCCTCCACCCCGAAGGAGCCCTGGCAGCGCTACAGACTTCCAGACTCCCTCGTTCCTATCTCCTACAATGTGACCCTGTGGCCCCGGCTGGAACCCAATGCAGATGGCCTGTACATCTTCAGCGGACACTCCGCGGTGGTCTTCAAATGTGTGAGGGAGACCGACCTCATCATCATCCACTCCAACAAGCTGAACCTCACCAGATTCGAGGGATACCAGGCCAAGCTGTGGGGCCTCAACGGAGCCACTGCGCCCAGCCTGAAAGACACCTGGCTGGAGGTCCCCACCCAGTACCTGGTGGTCCAGCTCAACAGCCCGCTGCAGGCCGGCAGCTCGTACGAGCTCTTCACCGACTTTGTTGGAGAGCTGGCCGACGACCTGGGAGGATTCTACAGGAGTGAATACATGGAAGATGGGGTGGAAAAGTATGATGTTCTTTTTCATCTTAATTTGACTTTTTTTAATAGATTTTTTTTAATCGTCATCGTGAGGATTTAAACAAAGTGTAAATATTAATATGTAGTAATGCAGGGTTAAACACCTTGACAACATCGTAAACCATGTATTTAAAGCAGACCTTCACTTTAAAGACATAGTTCAGCATTGTGGGAAATGCCGAGAGTTAGATGAGAAGAAGTTAGATTTGTGTCTGTCCGTTAAATATGAAACCATGGCCAGCAGCCAGCTAGCTTATCTTAGCACAAATATTAGAAAAAGGGGGAAACAGCTGGCCTGACTTTACGAGCACCTTTAAATAAATAAAAAGTTCTATTCCGCTAAACTTTAATGTAGGTAAAGAGCTATTCTCCACAGCCATGTGTCTGCAATGTTAGCAATTTGTTGATTTTAGATTAACTTCAGTCCAGGATGCAAAAACATGCTTTGCAAAATAAAATAATAAAATGACATGGTAGTAGACAGCAGTGTATATACAGCTACTGCTGCTGCTGATATTTCTTAAGCATTTTGTTACATAATCATTTCACTAATCCTCCATTGTGTTATCTATAATCCCTGTTCCAGCGGCCCTGTCCAGCTGCAGTCCCCCTGGACCACTCAGGGCCCCCCACCCCAACAGAGCCCCTGTTTCTAGCAGCTACACTTGTGATTGACAGCATAGAAATATTTCAGCTATTTAAAAAAAACAACTACAAAATACAGTTTGGTTTCAGCTGCTAAAAATCAAAAGACCTCAATAATAGAAATAATTCAATGCAACCACAAGACATGCTGAATTCTGAGAAACTTTTAGACTGGAAAAGAAATGCTCGCTGTTAGTTTGCTATTGTTTCTACAAGTTAAAACTACAAGTTTTAACAGCTAAAAACAACAAGTTTACGCACCTTTTTCATTGATTGCTGACATTTATTCTGGAAATTGCAGGTGTCAACAACGAGGGAGAAGTAAAAAAGACAGGTTTAGGGAAAGTGAAAAAAACTAAACCCCTTCATTAGAAAATAACTCCTGGCAGAGATTGAACACTGATTATATCTAAGTACGAGAGTATTTAAATGTGGGTGTTAATTATTGAGTTTTCATATCTGCTATTGTCAGAGTTGTGGCCACGACTCAAATGCAGCCAACGGATGCCAGGAAAGCCTTCCCCTGCTTCGATGAGCCTGCTATGAAAGCTGTCTTCCACATGACTCTCATGCACCCCCATGAGACTGTGGCTCTGTCCAACGCCATGAACAACGGCAAGTGCTCGTTTCAGTGTCCAGTGCAATATTTTACATGTGAACTGTCCATGTGTAATGTTTCCTAGTAACTCAACTTTAAGCGTGAATTATCTCACCTCAATTACATTTTGATAAGTGCCAATAGATTCAGACAGACATCTAGCTTTTAAACCGGCTGCTTCATGTGCATATTGACAAGAATGTGTTTTTGACTTTTAATATTGCAGCTACAAACATAAAATTCTCTGCTGTATTGCACTATAGTCATACAACGAGCTTATTACTCCTTATTTCTTCATTTAAATAATAAAACTGCTGCTGTCTTTTTTCCCCACACAGACCCTGTTAACATCACTATGGAAGGCCAGAGTTTAATCCAGACAAGCTTTGAACCCACCGAGATCATGTCAACCTACCTGCTGGCTTTTGTTGTTTGTGATTTTTCATTCAATATGACGAAACCGGGCGCAGACGTTTTGGTAATTATTTATACATCTCACAGTCAGAACCATACATATGGAAAGTGGTGTAAAATATCTACATCAGTTACATTTATAGGTCTTTGAATACTTCTATTACTATTATTTTGCAGTGCATGTGGTATGTAATTTTTATTCTTTTTTAATAGTTAATTACCACTGTAGCATTGTGAGCTGCTGTGTTGAAACAGACTGACCCTTGACCTCCCTGTAGTGTGGAACAAGGAAAAAGAGGATTTTGTTAAAGTGAACAACAAATTGTAACTTTAATAATCAGCTTTGAGAACCAATAATATGTTGCTACTACAGCTTGAATTAGGCCCAATAATTTAAACTGATGTGAGCCCAACAGAGCCTGCACTTTAGTGAGAGAACACGAGTCCCACGAGAACTCATTTTTAAATGTGCACAATGTATCGGCTCTGTAGGGGTTTGAAACCATTTGAGAGTATAAAACAATGGCATATTGAGGGAAACTGGAGCCATAGCAGCTGTTATTGGTGTATTCGTGGAAGCCATAAATGCATTTAATGGTCATTTTATGGCACACATTGTTTGATCTAGCAGCTCTTCCTCCTCCTGTCAGGATTTGGTGTGATAGGCCTGCTGTGAACTTGGATCCTTGATATCATGAACTGGCCCATTAAGCATGATGAACCATGCTATTACAGGAAACTACCTGTGGTTTGACAGTTTGCTCTGTTCACTGTTCACTTCTCATTCAACAGTTTGTGTTGGTTAACTGTATGATTGATTGAAGTGAATTTGCAGTCACAATTAGTTATTAGCTATTATAAATGCAGATTTATAAACCCCTCCTACTATTACTACCACCTTCCACTGATACTACTACGACTACAGCTACCAATACAAACAACAGATGTTGACTCCTGGAGTTTGCTGCTCTGCCTTGTTGGTCAGAGTGTGTCTATGCTGCCCTCTGCTGGAGTCAAAGCTCAGCTCAGGTCTCTGGTCTACCATTTTTTAATGGTCTAGTTAATAAAGCTCTGTTTGTGTCCAGATCAGGATCTGGGCTCGCAAGAAGGCTATAGAGGAGGGCCAGGGAAACTATGCCCTGGAAAAGACTGGACCCATACTGGCATTCTTTGAGAAATACTACAACTCTTCTTACCCCCTGAGCAAGTCAGGTAGGAACCACACACACACCCACAGACCAACACCAGGACAGTTTACACTACTGTATTAGTGCTACTAACCAATATTACTTTGTGTACAAATTGTGTATATACAGTAACTACTTATATTTTGCTTTACATTTTTGAAAATATTTTTGAAAATGACCTCTCTAATCGTTTTTAGACCAGATCGCTCTTCCTGACTTCAGTGCTGGAGCCATGGAGAACTGGGGCCTGATCACCTACAGAGAAACCGCCCTCTTATATAATCCTGGCGTGTCATCCAATGGAGACAAGGAGTGGGTGGCAACAGTCATCTCGCATGAGCTCGCTCATATGGTATCAGACTAAAGTACATTCAATGGTGTACGGCTCTCCAAAACTCTTTGATGGTAATTGTGTTCAGCTTTGAAATGTGTCAATAAAATGAAGTTGTGTCCTCTCAGTGGTTTGGGAACTTGGTGACCACGAGGTGGTGGAATGACTTGTGGCTCAACGAGGGGTTTGCCACCTATGTCTCTTATCTGGGAGCCAACTATGCCGAACCAACGTGGAATATGGTGAGTTTTGCTCTGCGGTGGACACCTCTTGTAGAAATACATCCAAGCTGAGAATTTCCCTGCTGAATACACTGAGTGGACGTCTTTTTAAGTTGCTCTAGTGTGAGCTCAGTCCTGACATCGTGGATGTAGAAATCAATTTAACATCTTTATTGGAAAATGTGTCCGGTGATGCCACAATGCCCAAATACAAAAAAATTCTCTGTGTGTTTTCCAGAAAGATTTAATAGTTCTGAATGAGATCATTGGTGTGATGGCTGTGGATGCCTTGGCCTCCTCCCATCCCCTCTCATCCAAAGAGGAGGACATCCTGAGGCCAGAGCACATCAGTCAACTGTTTGACTCCATCACATACAGCAAGGTGCAGTATAATTGAGGGCAACACATCACAGCTTCCTTACCCCAATGTATTGCTCTCTTCAAGCCCCACTAGGCAAGATGTTGATCTCCACTAAACAAAAAAAGAATCAATTAAACTGTTTTCTTTTTTCCCGGGTGACCCTCATCAAGGAATCTTGACACTCTCTCTGGGAACTACAGAATTAAATTACTAATGAATCACTGATCCTCATTAACAGATTGCTGTAATTCTGTCCCATCTGATATGTCACCCACTAACACTGCTAATATGCTCCTGTTTTTCATTACAGGGAGCTGCAGTCCTCAGGATGCTCTCAGAGTTTATCACTGAGACCGTCTTTTCCAGCGGACTCCATGTGAGTACGGCTGATTAAACTGATGAGCATCTAATCTGTATGTGTGGTGAAACTGACCAGAAGTCTTTTATTTAGTTCATGTTGTCATATCACCATTTTATTGACCTGCATCTAACTTATTTTGTTAATCACAAAAGCAGTATAACCAATTATTATCTGTCTGCAGACATACTTAGAGGAGTTCAAGTATAAGAACACAGTCTACACAGACCTCTGGAGGCACCTGCAAATGGTAAGATAGCACCATTATAACAACTGCTTTCTTTCCACAAAACAGCTACTTTAAATGGAAATGCCTTCAAAACTTTTGTTCAAAATTATTAATTTACTGCAAAAACAGTAGATATTTCCTTTAAAAAACCCTGGATAAATAGCACAATTAGCCTTAAACAACTAGCTGCTAAGCTAAAAGAATATGCAAACCTACGGACGTATCCAGCATGTTCATCATATCCGAGTCTAAACATGGCCATGTCTCATGAATAGTGTGCAATGTAATGAAAGTGAATATATTATTTACTGAAGTGACGAGACTTGACATATGTGACCCTTAAAATCCAGTTAACACTTCTCAGTAGCTCTAGTGATATTATGTATCAGTTGAAACTTTAGGTAGGACATTAGTAGGTAGTAGTAGACATTACCTGTCATTTGGCTGACTTAATGGCTGAGATCAGGTAAAAGGTTAGATGTCGTGGCATAGAAATATTGAAGAAATATACATAGTTGTTATATGTAGCTTCCCTCTGAACTTTTTGTCGAAAGTAAAATAATTCCTCTCCAGGGAGCAAGGACGAGTCATAGTATTACTAATATTTGAATGTTCCTGTTACCAGGCAGTGGATAAAGCCGACATTAAGCTGCCCCACTCTGTGGAGGTTATCATGAACCGCTGGATCCTACAGATGGGGTTCCCAGTGGTCACCATCAACACCCAGACTGGACAAATCACCCAGAAACACTTCTTGTTGGACCCAGACTCTGTAGTGGACACACCTTCAGAGTTCAAGTAGGAAAACATTTTTAATGTTTGATGTGAATCTGCTGAGAATACTGTATGTGCTCATATTGAACTCTGTCATATGAAACTCACCTGCTCTCTCTGTATGCTCTGTGTTAATGTACATGTATGGCTGGATGGATGCGGCTCTAGGTATGAGTGGTTTGTCCCTATTACGTTTATTAAGACTGGTGGAGCTGAAAAGCTGTATTGGCTTCTTAACAAAGAAGGTAAGATTTATTTCAGGTGTATGTTCAGAGCGTTGCAAGGATGATGAACACAATACAAGAAGATGCATTACTTTTCTCTCCATCCAAACAGCTGCAAACGCAGACATGGCCCTTGGTGCTAATGACTGGTTGGTGGCCAACATAAATATGAAGGGCTTCTACAGAGTCAACTATGACTCTGAAAACTGGGAGCGTCTCCTCACCAAGCTGAGCTCCAACCATCAGGTACAACACCTCCAGCTGGAAATGATGCCACATTACTTCTGCAGTGTTTCTAAACCTCAAAACTCAATTTCCTCACTTCATTTCCTTGTTGACTTTTCAGGATATTCCAGTGATCAACCGAGCTCAAATTATGGATGATGCTTTTAACCTCGCAAGGTGAGGCCATATTTTTTACAAAGCATTGTTGCCAGATATTGAGAAGAGAGAGCTGAGTGTGTGTGCCATTTTCAGGGCTAGGACGGTGAACACAACTCTGGCTCTGAGGACTACCAAGTTCCTCATTAAAGAAGTCGAATACATGCCCTGGCAGACAGCCCGTAGCAACTTGGACTACTTCTTCCTCATGTTTGACCGCAGTGAAGTGTATGGACCCATGCAGGTTTGTGATGAATGGTCAACATCTTCAATAACTTAATTCTAATGCTGATCCCCCAAAAAACAGCCAAGTAAAGGTGTTTATGAAGGAATGCAGATTGTTTAATCATGGAACAATATGACCATAAATCATATGCAATGCAACAGAATTTCTGCATGACTGCATCTCTTTTCATACAGGAATACAAATTAACAAAGCGTGTGCATCTTCATCCCTCAGGCTTACATAAAGAAACAGGTCACTCCTCTGTTTTACTACTTCGAAGAGCTCACTCTCAACTGGACAAAGATCCCAGAAAAGCACACCGACCAGTAAGGCCGTTAACATGCTGTCTGTTTTAAATGTCTGCTTCACTCTTTTGAACACATACTGTATGTGCTGTAGTAACGTTTGGGACAATCCGTGTAGCAGGATTAGGTCGATACATGAGCCTCCTGTCACAGTGTTACAATGACCACTTGAAGATCAGACACCAATTTGTGTGTTTGGAGGATAAAATGACAAGTAGAAGTGTAGACTTTGTTACCATATTAAAACTGCATTATATTGTAGTATTCATTGTTATGATAAACTGTGATGGTATCATGACTAGACTGATATTAGTCCTTAAAAACCCCCAAGAGCTGAGTCCAACAGTATTTACAGGATACCTTCATCTGGGGCATCCTGAAGGAGCTCTCCGACAAGCACAAGATTCACAAAAAGTCAAATTAAAATCTACTTTTTTTTTTTTATTGGCAACTTACATTGCTTAGCCACAGTAAACCTTATCCCTGTGGATTAATGCAACGTAAATTAGATGAAACTTTAATTATTCCCATGGGAAATCTAGATAATTCCCAAAGTGTCTACCCATCCTCTCTCATAAAACTATATATATTTTCTATACTCCGTAGCTCACATAACCTTCCCCACACTGTGTCCCTGTCTCCAGTATCTCTTTAATGTGTTCACTCCAATTTGCTCTTATCTTGATAGAGATATATTCTATCTCCTGAGTTTATATTTACTTCTTCACTTACACTCTCACGCCTGGAAAACTTCACTGCAGTTCTACTGAAAACCTGCATTTTGGGTTTTACTTGATGCCAAGCAAGTTCGACATCGTCCACCTCATCATATGAGTCAACACTTAAGAGTTTTAATGGACTCCTTCATTAGTGCGTACACTCCAAGAGGGTCCAACTGCTGACCGCACGTCTGGGGACCCCAGCCAGTGGGAAGAGAGAAGGGACCCCATATGTGAGATGGGTTACTTCCTTTTCTGCTATAAAAGTATAAAAGCTAAAATAAAAATAGGCTGCTACTTTTATGGCTAATTGAACTCCTTTTCATTCAGAATAACAGAGTAACAGTGTCTTCTGTGTAAAAAAACCTGCTTTAAGTAAAATAAAAATCCAAGAAAGCCACACAAAGTGTGAAATGTTCAGGCATTACTGGTCAGATATAACTTTATTTTCAGTCTTTTATAAAGATGTTGTAACTAACGTTAGTGTTTTAACATTAGCAAGGTGTGGAAAAAATAGAGTAGGGAAAATGTTTTTTTTAATTCTGTGTATACGTTTAGGCAGTATGAGTTTAGACACACAAAATTCACTAAAATCAAACCCTGACAGTGACAACACTAGAGAGCTTTCAGTTTGATTCCAGAGGATATATTATAATCTGTTTCACTTGGTTTTAAAAGGCTAACTTAAATCATGTTGTTAGCCTCTTCTCAAACACTTTATGTAACGTCAACCAGGTTGTATTTTTTAAGTAATTTAGCAGAGTATTTCTTTCATACCTAAACACACAACAAGAAAGAATATTTACCTGACAAAAAACATTGCGTTAACACTACTTAAAGGTTCTATATACGATATTTGCTGCCACTAGATGTCGCACTAGCACCAGCATCTCAGACCAGAGCAGAAAAACGTGTCCATTTTCAAATCTGGTCAAATAAAAAAAAGACTGCTGAAGTGACCCATCTCAAGTATTGGGGGGGTCCTACTATCTTCCCATTGGCTCGCAGGCCTGGGGTCCCCAGATGTGAGGTCCACACTTCTCGAACACTCTTCTGACCCTTGTATCATCTCATGTCCCTGTCCAGGTACAACCAGGTGAATGCACTCTCCTTGGCCTGCAGCACTGGAGTGGAAGGCTGTAAGGAGCTGACCACTGGCTGGTTCAGAGAGTGGATGAAAAACCCAGATGGCAACAAGTATGTTCACACCCCACACTTTCCTTTCATTCTTTCCATTTCTTTTCCAAAATCTCTTCATTTCACTTTACTTACGTGTCCTTCTTCCTGTCCTCCTCATTTTCACAGGTCTTAATATGTCAAATCTGCCTTGTTCAGTGCAGCAGTTGTTTTATTTTTGAATTCAAGTATGTTTGCCTCCCATCCCTTTGGACCCTTATCAGCCATTACCCACTTGACCTCCCTGATTCCTTCCCTAGCCACTGCCGTCTTTGTCTTTAACTCTTTGTCGTCTTTATCAATCGTTCCAGCATTAGTCCCAACTTGAAGTCCACAGTGTACTGCAGTGCAATTGCAGCAGGAGGGGTGGATGAGTGGGACTTCGCTTGGTCCATGTACAAGAGTGCCACCATCGCTTCAGAAGCTGATAAACTCATGTATGCTCTGTCCTGCACCAAACAGCCGTGGCTGCTGAACAGGTCAGTAGCACTGACATCATGCTGGATAATGTTTGTTCTCTCATTGTTTGTGTTTGCTGCTCTTAAGGTCATTTTGCTGTGAGTGCATGATGAATAAACAAAGACCTTCTATACTTAGTTTTATAAATCAAACTTTTATCATTATAACTAACCTGTTGCTGACAGAAAATGGTCACTGCAGGGTTTTGATGGTCCTACGTCAACAACACTGTTGTTGCAGCAGACAGCAAATGGGACACATTAGGCTTTTGTCCTCACTGTGAGTGTGTTTCAGGTATCTGGAGTATTGTCTGGACCCAGAGAAGATCCGTAAGCAGGATGCCACCTTCACCATCGTTTACATTGCTAGTAACCCCATCGGTCAGCCTCTGGCATGGGACTTTATCAGAGCCAACTGGGACCATATATTCAATGAGTGAGTTTTCCTAATGCACACGTGTATATGCCATCACTGTACAGTACTGTTAAGGTAAACTGAGCTAGTAGAGGAATGCAGAGTTAGGGTTAAACATGATGCTATGGAGGCAAAACATTTTAGAAATGTATGTATTCATGGTGCTGTAAGGAGGTGCTGTAGTGCTGTAGTCTGGTGGTGTTGGTCCACCATTTTGGTCCAAACTGAAATATCTCAACTATTGGATGGATTCCCATGAAGTTTGATACAGATATCCATGGTGCCCAGAGGATGAATCCTGATGATTTTGGTAATCCTCCAACTTTTCCTCTAGCGTCATCAACATATCAAAATCTTACTTTGTACAATGCTTTGGTTTATGACCAAATCCCAGCCAAATTAAATGTCACTCCCATCAACCTGTAATCCTCAGCTAATTATCAAATGTTAGCATGCTAACACGCTAAACTAAGATGGTGAGCATGGTAAACATTATACCTGCTAAACATCAGCATGTTAGCATTGTCATTGTGAGCATGCTGACATTAGCATTTAGTATAACCTCACTGAGCCTGTGCTGTAGACTCTCTTGTTATCAAAGTGTCCAACCAAACAGCTTTGTTAACACAGCCTGTAGTTGTTTGCAAAATGATCAAAGCGTGTCTTTGCCTTTCCTTCAGCTATGGTGGTGGATCATTTTCCTTTGGAAGACTAATCGATGGAGCGACCAAACGTTTCTCCACTGAGTTTGAGTACAAGCAGGTAAAGTTTCTCTAATATTTGTTGCTGTTTTCTGAAATGAACCAATGTTTCTTTTCACATTGACAACTTGTGAAGAAATGAATATTAATAACTAATGTTTGCAAGGTGCAGTACAAGCATGAACTCTGTATCCAAGTGAAAATGTTGTTAAATCCTAATCCTATGTTCTGTGTATACCTGTTTATGCTGACATACTTTTTAGTATTGTACTCTAGATACAGAATTGGTATCCCAGTAACCCACCCATTCCTCTCCAGTTGCTGCAGTTCAAAGAAGACAACGCAGGGCAGTTGGGCTCAGCCACCTCGTCTCTTGAGCAGGCACTGGAGAGAACCAAGGCCAACATGAACTGGGTGGCCATGAACAAGGAACAGGTGTATAAATGGTTCAGCAGTGAAGCTTCTTCTCCAGTTTAATACTCTCCACTATGCAGTTTTTTGTCTTTTTTAATGTAGATTGTTCTCCTGACTTTTACTCCAGCTGGAACCAAATCTATTGTTATAAATGTTCTGAATGGGATGGAACTTTTTCTTTTTTTAATGTATAGTTTTGATTAAGCCTTTTATATGAATAAAGACTATTTGATACCAAAATCTGGTTTTGTGTGTGGGAAATATGTTTTAATACTGTATGTACTGTGAACATTTGAAAGACTTTAGAGGAATTTCAAGATTTAAAATAAATCTCACAACAAAAAGTGTGATATTCTGTGCTCACCTGGCTGCATCCCTGTATTTTTACATCTACTGTGGATGCCAGTCAATAAAATAAAAGCCACACTTAAAAAGTACTTTGAATGGATATTTAGCTCCTCTGAGAGGAGAAACAAGAAGACAGAGAACATTCTTTGAGACCATCCTGGGAATTTTACAAAGGCTGTGAGCACACTTGGTGTTTCAAGGCTGCAAGCGCTACAGAGGAAAACGAAACCCATTTGAATTGAAAACACCTGACTGAAAATAAATGTCCACACAGTTTCAGTTAGTGTGAGTAAAGCAGCGCCAGGCATCTGGGCAACATCACAGATTACAGTGTTGATATAGCAGCAGTGTAAAACATCAGTCATACACTGACTGTCTTTTTCCATTTTAAGTTATTGGCCAACTTTCTGAATCCAAGGCCAGTTATTTTTCATGAGGTTTCTTCCAGGGTCTGAACCACCAGCCATGTTTACACAGGATAGAAAAGGTGCCAATTAACTGGTCCTAGTTCAGCTGCCTCTTCTCCCAGTGGGGGTCTTTCCTTAAGGACTTTAGAGGGGATGTGCTCCCTGTTTAGCACCTCATTGTCCTGCTGACAGCTGCAGTGTTTGTGTAAGGAAGTGGAGGCTGAGCACCAAGGCTATAGGATTTCATTTGTTTAGTTTTTAAAAATTATCCCAGAAATAGAAAAACAACAACAAACCCGTTGGGATGAATGCAACAAACTCAAAGGGCTATTTTCATAAATAATGTTTATTCTGTTCACATTGTGAAAGCTCAATAAATATACAGTTCTATATATAAAATAAATCACAGAAATAGATTTTGTTCAAAATAACAACCATAAGTCAATGTTAGAGGTCATTGTTGCAATGAAAATAGTGGAGTGGATCGATCAATACATCTCTCAGCACTGTCCAGAGAAGGCGGCACTTTGTAGCTGCTGCAGCGGCATCCAGTACTGCTCGCTGGAGAAGCACACTCCACTAGAAACCTGACAACAGAGAACAGATTTTGGTTAGGAACTCATTCATCTGTAACACTCTGGAAACCCATTGTAAATGACTAGGTTATGAAAGAACAAGGCCATTGTAAAGCAAATTCTCTTTAGTTTAAAAGCTATTGAAAGTGGTGGAATTTTATACCAAGGATATGAACATACCTGATATGAGGGCTGCAGAGAGGACAGCTGGGCTGTGCTCATGGTGTTACAGTCTGATTCTTGTGTGCTGTAGCTGGCTGTTGGCTGACCCAGGAACTGGCTGAGGGTTTGGGGCTGCTCCACAAAGCCCGAGGACCTCCTCTGCTCCAGCGCCTCGTCGCTGAGGCCCAGCTGAGCCGACAGGTAGGAGATGTAGCGGATGGTGAGGCGCAGCGTCTCAATCTTGGTCAGGGTCTGTCCGGCTGGTGCCACAGAGGGTGGCAGGTATGCCCTGAGGTGATGCATGGCCTTGGTCAGATCCCTCATCCTCAGCTTCTCCCTCTCACTGGCTGTCTGCCGCTTCTTCCCCGGATACCTGGACCTGGATTTCTTTGTGGAGGAGGTGGTAGTGGACGATCTGGAGTAGGGCAGAGTCTGTGTCTCGTGGGTAAGAGGAGGCACTGCTGGGCTGCTGAAGACGAGATGGTCCAAAGCGTCTTGTTCGTTTCCGGCAGCCTGGAGGGAGGTGGGGGAGAAGCAGAAGGAGTCCACAGAAGAGGTGGGAGACAGGCTGCTACCAGCGCTGAAGTAACCAGGGTCCGAGGCTGGATCATAGGCCAGAGGATCATAAGACTTGTCCAGCAGGGACTCGCAGTCAAACAGGAAAGAGTTCTCCTGGAGCTGGAGAAGAGGGCAGTAGGTCATCTCCATAGCTGCTGTTGTAGTCGTAGTTGTAGTCGGTGCTGTGGTTGTAAGCTCTTCCCTGAGCAGTGAGCGGTCAGTGTGTTGCTGGTAAGGCAGGCAGAGGGTAGTGAGGAGGTTCAGGGAGGCTGCTCCATATATGTGGTGGGAGGTGCGAGGTTACACCTCCGGCAGCCACCTCAGGTCCTGAGAAGCTCTGGGAGCAGGGCTGACACCTAGGCCAGGGGGTCCCATGGGAAACGGGCCAGCTCCAGGACAAGGTGTGACCTGGCAGCTCGCACGGGCATCATAAAGTAGACAAATTCACACTATACACTCCGGCAGCCTGGGAACATGACCATGCTATTGTACCTGGGTCACTGGTCTGTCTCTGAACCTGAGGAATTTCTGATTAGAAATCTATAGTGCTGTGAGTGGAAGCAGCTAAATGTTCTGTTACCAAAAATATCCAATAATCTAATACTACTTTTTTATGAATGGCTGTTTGAATGAAATGATACGCCCTGTAAGGTCTCAGGTTCAGTCAAACACAGCAGTCATCGCTACGTCCCATCATCATCATCCACATACAGTAAAAGTTGTTTAGTGAGACACTGAAGTTAATTTGGCACTTCTACATCTCATTAGTGCTGCTCTTTCTTTCTGCCCTGGTAGCCCCTGCGAGGTCAGGCTGGAGAAGTGTGCCAGGGCAGCTGTGAGGTGTGAGGAGTTTGCACCTCATCCTGTTTGGACAGCAGCAGGCCTCACTGGCCTGGTGACCCCTGATCCGTGCAGAAAGAATGTGCAGAACCAATAACTACTAACACATTTAACGTTTGAGGAATCTGCCTTGCAAAAGAGATTTCCGACTTTACTGGGACTTACCTGTTTAGATGAAGGTTAAATACAAATAATCTTCACTACAAACAACCCAATTAATGTCTCTGTGATTGAGGAGTTATGATGTTGGAAACAATTGGCAATAATAGCTAAGGTTTGTGGCGGAGGGGTTTTGATAAGAGCAAATTAGAGTGAGTTAAGAGGAGTGATCATGATTTTTTTTCTTGTGTACATGAAGACATGATGCATCATGCTGTCATTTACTTAACTTTATATTCATATTACTTTATATTTATCAGATGCCTTTGCAGACGTTTGGCTCCAAGTTGCTCTTAAAAAATCTTTTAATTCTTTCCGCAACACCTCACCTTTCTTTTGTCCAAATAAATGTAAATATTGTTTCTGGTTCACAAACTGCTGCATACAAATACTGTACATATGTATATCATCTCAATTTACAGGGTAAATATTGGTGCATAGTCACAGAAAGTGAATTTAATACACAAACATACACAACATGCTATATTTTGTGTGGTGGTTAAATGTTTTTAATGTTGACCGAATGGTGTTATTTTACAGATCAATTCTCAGGGATTTGTTGGTATGGCAATTTAGATGGTTGAAACAAGAATCCTCCGTTTTCTGATCGTCATATACTGTTTTTATGTTTTTTTTATGCTGCCATGCTGCAAAACAAATTTTCTCTTGTGGGACAGTAAAGACCTGACCTAAACTGAACATGACATAATTCAACTCAGTGGTATCAACAGGTCACTGGATTCTCTCTGATGTTTCTGTCAGGTGTTGACCGTGGATCTGAGACCCGAGCAGCGTTCCCACAAACCGCCGCGTCACATTTGACTCCTGCTCTGCAGCGGAGGTGAAACCTATGGGGCGGACGTGTGAACCAGTCTCACGCAGCTCTCCACCACCTCAGTTATGCAAGAAAATCAGACATCTGAATCAGGAATTGTATCCAAAGCAAGGACGGGAATCTTCTTAGTACACTGAAACATTTAAAAATCTAAAATTCTAAATGCCATTAAAACCAATTTAGTGTCTTTTTTTATTTGTCTTGAGTTGGAAAGTGTGTGAGGTGACACCAGACTTGACAGCTGACCCAAGGACTAGTTCCCACAGTGACCGTTGACCCCCCCACATCAATGTGACATTACATTACACGAGTCACTGGAAACAACAACTCAACATTGTATTAATGAAGTATAATTATTAAGTATGAATCTGTTTTTATTACATATATAAGATTGCCATTTCCTTCCGACTGCCCTGTTGCTCTGTAACATGCAGGTTACTTGTCTAATACAAGCACTCAAAAATGAATTATCTGTCATCTGATAAAGAGTGACACTCAGAAAATGACTGATAGCACTTGTTACAACTAATTCTAGCACTTGATCAAAGTTTGGAGATTTTACAGATGGGGTCCTTTCAGTTTTGCTCTTAAAAAAACTGAGGAATATTTTTTTTCTGCATAAATATTTCTATTTTATTTTATTTGTGTATATTTCAGGGGAAGAAGCTCTTTCATTCTATTTCTTTCAAATGACAAACTATTGACTGATTCTTATTTTCCATCATAAACCTTTAGCTGTCAGCGTTCTTCTTTCCCTCCCAGGCTGATGATAGAGAGGATCTGCTTTCTCTTAATCCACATTAGCTCTGACGGTGTTTACTCACATGTAATGAGTGAATAATCAGCACAGCAGTGCTAACCCTTTCATCCCAAACCCTTTTAGCTCAGAGAGTTTATTAGCTTTTCTGTGATGAAAGATCTGAGTGAGTATATTAAGCTTCGTGTTAGGTTTGCTGCTTGCATATCAAATGAACTGCATGTATGTGGCAAACTAAACACTCAGGCCTAATCCTCCTGCCTGCTATGCAGATCCACACTCCTCTATGAATATTAAAGGCCTCTCTGTTGGCTCTAGCGGGTAATTAGGGCTGTAGGTGAGAGGAAGAGGGAAAGAGTAGGGAGGATCTTATATCTTAGTCTAGACTTAGCGGTGCCAAGGACCTCTGTGTGTTTGCAGAGCCCCATTAACAAAGATACACTAAATAAACTAGATAACCTGTGGCAGAGGTTGATCTCTGGGCTGCTGTGGAATAGACTCACTTCTCACATGCTTTAGAATCAAAGAGGAAATTACTATCAGGCTCCCAATTGTTTGCAATAGCTTCTTTATGGCATATTTTTCTGCCTGAGACATTTATAGCAGGCATAATCTGCTGCAGAATTATTGTAGTTTCCAGTTGTTGTTTTTTTAAATTGTGTTACCTCCCACCGGATATGGGAGCATGTCAAACATTTCACAGACAATCTTGCAAACAACAGGAATGTGTTAAAATAATATCATATATTTTCAACCTGTTGTGTCATAGGATCTTTCATGGATTTATTTGTGTGAAGTTTTATTTCTTGTAAAGTCTTTTCAAACTTAAACGGTGCAGCCAAAGGTTTTTTAAACCCACAGTCCTTACAATAGGCCTTTTTCACACAAGACATGTTGACATGTCACAGTACAGGAGTAAATAATAAAACTAATGAGGTCTGAATTCCATTTAGCTGCTTCAGTTTTGCCGTCCTGGTATTGTGCATGCTGGCTGACTGTCACACTGTCATGGCTCACTGGGAATAGAACGGCGCCATCGCTGATGTTATTAGTAACACTTGTGCTTTTCCTGCTACAGTACGACAAGTCAAAATGTCTGCTGTTAAAAAGGCCTATTCAGGGGAAAATGTGCACAAGACCTCTGGAATATTTGCAAAATTGTGTAATGATTATTAGTTGGCTTTATTATTAGATCGTTTACAGTGAAAATGCTGACAGGAAACATGTTTTTTCTCGTTTTGTGCAAAGATTTATTCAAAGGTCTATTTGAAGATAATATAAGGCTTCAGCAGGCTGAGTTCGTCTGCAGTGGAAGTATAGTAACAAAAAGAGGGAATTTTGTACTAGAAAGACTAACTTTATTTGGCTAAGTCAGACTGCTGAAGCCTCATGTTAGCTTCAGATAAACTTTGAAATACATGTTTGCATGAAAGGATGACTGTGGATTTTGTTCCCCAACACTGACACAGGAAGTATGTTATTAATCTTATAATGACCTGTATGAACAGGAGGAATTACAGCAAGCAAAAACCGTTTCAGTGTTCATATGGGCACCTGACTATTGTTTTAGGACAGACTGGAAAAATTGTGAACCTATCCTTTAAAAATCTTAAAGCTACTTAAGGTGAAACAAAAGGGGGAGGTTTATGTTACGATGTTTCCATCTCCATCTAACAGCTTTTATGACATGCAGTTGTGAGTTGTGTTGCCTTTTTTCAGTAGGAGTTATGAGCTTAAAAGGTTTTAGAATTGCAACATTGAACACTCCCTTTAAATTATAATCTCTTAATAGTAATACTTTGTATTATAAAATAATATATTCTGCAAGTGCAAAAGATAACCGCTTGAACAATCTTTAAACCTGCAATAACTGAGGCAGCGGAGACAAGTTGTGACCACAACACTGACATACAGTACCATCACCTTCTGTTGATATGGTGAACTTGTTAACAGTTGCTTATTTACACATCCAGCAGTTACAGTCCAACATTATCATTCATTTGGAGTCATGTTTCTGTCTAGCGTTGAATATAAATCCAATATTCACTCTCTTTTTACCTCTGTTTTTGGTCTCTGTCTAACTCCTGAGTAAAATATATACAACATAATAATGACAGGGAGGCTTGCCATTTTATAGTAGTGGTGTATGTCTATGCTTCCCACTGAGAACCAGCACTAAGAACAGTGACGTTTTCGTCCAGATTAGAAGCCACTGCTGATCCTGTGGGGTGCCAGTGTACCTTTATGACCAGTAGAGGGCACTCTGTAGCATTTTTCCCTGAGCACCAGCACCATTCTGCCTCACAGTCTTTTAAGTACATTCACATACACACTGGGAGCTAACCAGTACTACCACGAGGTGCCTATATTATATCAAGTGTAGGGGATTATCCTTTATTTTACAGGACCACATTTCGTGTCAGTTTGGGGATTTGAACCGGCAACCGTCCTTTTAACAATCTCCTTATTCTCAACTTTCGGCCACAGTTTCCAAACCTAAGAAACACACATAATTTTTACCTAACTGAATAGTGAATGAGAGAAACTGAACTGCATCATGGGAACAAGGCTTTGAGACATTTGAATATTTTATTATAAATAGTGGTATAAAGAAATATAAAAATAGTTGTTAGAAATATCGATATTTACACGGAACATTTCACAGTACAAAATAAATAAAATGTAGAATAGCATATATATTTCAAATAAATTATTTGTTTCACAGTGAGGCAGTAAAAACAGAGAAGTAGTTTGTGTCTGTTGTTGGATGACGATGGTGCAGTGTTGGAGCGTTTAACCCCAATACTCTCTGGGAACCAACGGCGTGCAGAAGTCTTTGCCACACATCTGTATTCAAAAAATCAACAGGACATGTGATTAGCATTTTGTACTTTGATTTCAAACAGATGCAAGATGTGTGATTTGTACATATAGAGTCATTAATAATGAGTAAATGTTCACATACCTGACAGGAGGGCTGCGTTGCTGGAGGGGACTGCAGGATGGTATCCATGTCTGTCTGAGGAGTTTCAATGTACTGTCTGCTGTACTGATCCACTCCAAAACTACAGCTCCCAGAATGCAGCATGGTGTTCTGGCTGTGATACTGCTCTGGGTACAGGCTCTGGTCCAGGCTCTGGCTCTGCAGCTGGGCCTCCTGTCCTCCCATGGGGCCGTGCTGGAAGTAGCTGAGGATGTCAGGCGAGGAGGTGTCACTGGCTGAGGTGTCTCCTTGTTCCCTCCTCTGAAACAGCACCTCCTCGCTGAGGCCCAGCTGGGCCGACAGGTAGGAGATGTAGCGGATGGTGAGGCGGAGAGTCTCTATCTTTGTCAGAGTCTGGCCGGCAGGGGCCACCGAGGGTGGGAGGTAGGACCTGAGGTGATGCAGAGCCTTGGTCAGATCCCTCATCCTCAGCTTTTCCTTCTCACTGGCGCTCTCCCTCTGCTTGCTGCGGATCCGGGCAGCTCGGCCCGTTTTCCGGCCACGTCCAGACAGGGAGCAGGATTTGAGGCTCTGGGAATATCCAGTCTTGGTTGCCTTTGGAGTGGACTGTGGCAGCTGCTGGTAGGAAGGAGAGAGGCTGGAGTCCATAGACGGGACAGGGGAGAGGGTTTCCAGAGAGGATATGCTAGAGAGGTCCGAGTCGGAGCACCACTGGTACTGCAGGCTGTAGTTGAGCAGAGGGACCGAGGAGGTATCCATGTTGTGTGGAGGGACTCTGTGGTCTGACTGGAGAGACTGGGAGGCTGTGAGTGCTGCTCAGCTCTGTTGCACTGGTTTATAAGTCCAGGCCGGGCCACAGAGGTGTGAAGTGACACCTCTGCAGATTCTCACAAACCATCACTGTCTAAAGTCAGGCCCCTGAACCCACACACACACACACACACACACACACACACACACACACACACACACACACACTCCCTCACTGGGACCTTGTCTCAGTACCTCTCCCTCTCCTCTGTGTCTGGGAAAGTTCAGCTACAGGAGTGTGAATTTTGACTCCTGCTCAAAACAATAAACAAAAAAAAAAAGATTTTGCTTTTTGGGGGTTTTGTCCCTGCAGCAACCCAGATGCATTTTGCACATGTTTAAGGGATGGGGTTTTTTTTGAATGATCTGATTTCTCTCGCATTCATTTTTTAACACTAAGGACACTGGTCAGCCAACTGGACAATATAATGGGAAACTGTGAAGAAGCCATGCACTGCAAAAATAAAACTATCTATTGTATTATACCTTTATAGAAGGAGGTGCCGTTACACTGAGGTAATACTCCCCCTAATCTTTAGTAAGCACGAGATAATGTTTCAATATTGTTTCCAACTTGTCACCAAATATAAACGTCACTTTATTCTGCACAAATGTGTCTTAAATATAATCCTACCACCGCTAATGTCAAAAATAATCAGAAACATCCATTGAAAGTATTTAAAATTTAAAGAAACATGAAACTGAGATTGATTTCCACAGAATACATATAAATCTAGAGAAGCAAAGCATAAAAATCCATGGTTCAAGCATATAATCTCAGGATCTAAATATACGGAACAAGCCAAAAATGCACTATGTGGCACTACATTTATCTGACAGCTGTAGTTACATGTTCCAGATTCAATAGATGAATTCAGACGGTCTAATGTTAACAATTTTATTCAAGACAACTGTAGGTATGTAGAATGATTCTGGATCTGCGTTGCCAACATACGCCAAACTACATGAACACGAGTGGTGCTACATGAAATCACACCTTGACTTTTTACATTGGCTGATGAAATGGTTTGTGGGTGGGAGTTTATTTGAATGTCAGTCTAGCTGGCGACCTGAAAGTTACAGTTTAGAGTTTAGTGCCAGTGTCTTTTTACGATTCTGCTCAATTCTGGGCCCAGTGCACAACATGTTGGAAAACAAAGATGGGGCCAGCAGACTGTGTACTTTGTGCCTGGGAACCATAATAAGTGATGCTTAACTCCCTTCTCTTGCTTCTGCCTCCTCACCTCATTCAACCTTGACCTTGACATCAGTGTGTTCTGCCCTTCTCTTGATCTGCTCTGCTTCATATCCCACCACTTCTCACCAACCTGATCATTTTATAGTGACAGCAAGTCAGGCGTGAGCCGTGATCCCTGACCCTTCACTTTCTTTATCTTGATCTTGGAGTTGAAGCTTCTCCTACTGCTGCTACTGTTGAAAGTGCTTCTGGATAGGAACCTATGGCTAAAATGTAAACGTAGTAAATGCAAATACATTTAATGAAGCATAATGACCTGCATTATCCAGTTAAAGCAGAGGCGTGATGGTTTCACACTGATGAGAACTGATGAGTCTGGAGGCGTCACTTCACACCTCAGCTGTGAGAACCAGGAATGCTGGAAAATACTGTCGCTGATAACCTCTGTCTCTGTCCCCATCTCTCTGTCTTTTCCCCGTGTTTCTCCGTGTTTCACTCAACCTTCCTCCTCTCTATGTGCAGAACAGCAGGAAAGGTTTCTATTTAGGATGAGTGATGCATTTTTGATACAGAAATAGTGATGTCATTTTCAGAGATTCCACCTCTTGTAGCTTTACGGCACAGTATTAAAGCACATTACGATACTTTGACATGGACAGTATTGAACTTAGGTGTTTGGTTAGAACACTTTAGAGAATTTTTGAGAAAATACATTTTTTAATACAGACATTTCCCCCTAAACTTCATCTACTGTTTATTGAGGATTGACTTTTCTCACTAAGTTTACCTTCTGGAGTTAAATATTTATGGAGTGTTAAATGTAAAATAACCGAAAACCACTTATGAACACTTAAACACGCTTGCTCAAGTGCTCAGTTTTTCCTTAAAAAAATCAACATATCTGGGTGGATGCTGAGTCAGTGCATCTATGCTTTTCACTGTGTTTCTCCCATCCAGTCTGATTGCATGCAGCCCATTTTTTGAGCTATGAGGCAATTTGTCTGTTCTCTTATCTATCGTGTTTTATTTTTCTTGGAGCCTATGTTGTTTATTAAATCATCTCAACATCAAACCTGTCATAAATCCCATCCCTATTCAACACAGTGGATAGTTCAGATTTTTCTATCAAGGTCCCTAACAGAGAACTGGCTTGCAGCAAATCAGATAACCAAAAAAAACAAAACAAAAAAAAAAAAACTTAGTAGAACAAACAGATGAAACACAAAGCTGTCTAAAATGTTGGATACTTCAGCTTGGCCCTTTTGACCAGAACACTGAATCCCTGTCAGCTCCAGGGCCCCTAAATAATGAAAAATAGGTTGAATATTGAGAGCTGTATAGGGTGTATAATATGAATCAACTTAAGATAAAACACAACATGACATCCTAAACAAGCTAATGGTAAGATGTGTGCTGTGTCAGGCTGAGGGCAGGGTGAACTGGGGTTGAACCCCCGGTGCGACCCTGCCAGTCCCCCTGACCAAGGTGAGGCTGTGGGAGTTTGGCACCTCTGGGTGGACGCACACCCACAGCAGGCTCTGAGGCTGGGCTGCCTGCCACCTGTCTGGACCTCCAGAGTCCATCAACCCCACCACGACCTCCAGTGTGCTTGGAATAGAATCTCAATGATTCCTGTGGGGACATTGGGTTGGCGCCATGGTAAATAGTGGTAGAGCAAAGACAAGAAGATCAGAGGAAGGAATTGAAACGGTCGACGATATTAAGCAGAAATGTATCAAGGAAAGATAAAGATCATAGAAGGTGTACAATCATGTCAAAGTAGTGAGTAGTAGTAACACATTTATATATATTTAATTTACATATTTAAATATACAGTATACAAAAATGATTAAAACGCAAATCATTATATATGATTATAAGGAAAATTGAGGAACATAATGTAATTGTAATAATTAAATGATCTACTTTATTTCTGTCTTTGCCTTTTTAGATCTTCTATTGGCAAACCCATTTCAGCTACAACAACTGTTGTTTATACCTTAGTGTGGCCCATTTGGGAAACTATATCAAGTACTTTAGTTCACTATTATAAATTCATGAGTGGTTTAGATCAACTGAAACACATTTTTAGTGTAAGTATTGTATTTTTTTTCTTTTTGTTTTTCTGCTGCTACCGACTAATTTGGGCTTTTTTTTACTTCTCTTGAGGGTAGCTTTGCTGTTGTTTTTCATTCATAGTGAAATAACCAATAGCTTATTGAAACTGAACTCTGAAAATGGTTTCTGCAACTCTTCCAGTGAGGGTTAATGTCTGTCTGAGTGCACTTGCAGAAAAATATTTTTTAATCACCATGACTTCTGACCCCCGCGAAAGATAAAACCTTCACGGTTACTGGCTCGTCTAGACCGAAGCATTTGCTCGTAACCACAGTACAGAGGAATAATCTGTTGGAATATGCTGCTGCGGTCAGATGGTTCCAGTTTTTATAATCAGGCTAATTAAAGAAAAAAATTAATAAAGGAGTGGAGGAACAACAAATGCAAATGCTTCCATACATGACACAAGGACTCACTGAATGATCTGATACGTATGAAAATGATGTGAATCAAGGGCTTCGCAGCCACCAGATCTCAACCCGACTGAGCATTTTTAGAGCAACATGTTGGTAAGTTCTCCACCACCATCAAAACACCAAATGAGGGAGTATCTTTCACAAAAATGGTGTTTCATCTCTCCAGTAGATTTCCAGAAACTTGTTGAATCTTTAGCATTTATGGTTCTCTGCTGGCGCGTGGCGACCCAACATCTTAATACTGTAAAGGCCTTTACACACCGGAGGCGTGCACGTCAATATATTTTTTCGAACCGTTGTTTTTGTCGTGAGTACTTTCACACAGAAAGCAAATATTACGCAGCGAAAACAACATAATTTTTTTTTGGAATAAGGTCGATTTTTCTGAGATGAGTTGAGCTGAGGACACAATTAGAACGACAATGAACTCAAGGACAACGTGTGGAGCAGCACCGCCGGATGCAGGACAGTGAGTAGATTAGTTTACTTTTGGAAGTAGTAGAGTAAATATTTGCAGGCGAGTATTTTGCATTTGCGTGTCGTTTATTCGTTACATGTAAAGACCTTGAGACTCTATGTTGGTGTTTCCTTTCATTTGTCACCCGTTTATATTTGTGCACACTACAATTAGCTCACCACTGCCCATGAACAAAGATGATCATCATGAACATGAACATGAAGATGTCACAAACATTTCCCAATTTCATCACAATTCAGTGTGAAAACAACCACAAAAGTCTGTGATCTGGTTCGGTTTCTTGCCTACACCTCTGATGTAACCTCTCCTGAGTGGGCATTGAAGTTGGTAAAAGTGTTCTTCCTGTTGCCAGGACCGGTGCCACGTTTTAGTCCTGGTGTGGACTGCTTCACATTAAGTCCTGGTCAAATAAAAATAAAATTTAAGTTGTAAAGTATCACTTTAGTCTGACAAGGTTTATCTCAAATGTGTGTGGTAATATTAGGTGTGTGTGTGTGTGTGTGTGTGTGTGTGTGTGTGTGTGCATGCCAGTGAGTGAGGTGGCAGGTGAGGGGGATACATTCTGCACCCTAGGTGTGAAACATAGCTGGAACTGGAGGGGTCAGCCAGAGGTGGACAGTAAATTTCCTCTAATTGTAAGAGAGTGACATTTGCAGAACATAACAAAATTCAACAGAACAGCTTAACAGAATTAACTGAATTCAATTAAATTGTTGAAACAGGAAGTAGGGAACAGGAACTGACTGTTGACCTGGTGGGAATGTTGCTAATATTCTATTATTCTAAACCCCCCAGAATGGTAAAAAATCTATCGTCAATCTAAATTATTGATGGGCCAAATCTCACTCAAGTCAGACTAGATCATGTTAAAGCATTAGTTCCAGAGACAATGTGTGTCTTCTGTTCGTTGCCCTCTAGTCTGACATCCAGATAAACCTGGTGGACAGATCAGCAGAGTGTCTTTCACACCTCTGCCAGAGTAAACACATCCTCCTACTACCGGCACTTGCTCACACTTGTGTGCTGCCATGTTTTTACAAGCCCTCCTCACCTACCCCCCAACACACAGCTGCCACTGACATGGGAACGGTTATATTCAGCTCCCATTCACTGCTATCGTGCCCTGAAATATAACGTTTCTAGAAAGCAATCTGAGGTCAGGACTGTTTCAGAGCAAGAATAATGCTGATTGAACCTGAACCCATCTTTACATCTCGTGAGGACAACAGTAAAATTCATGATGACATCCTCTGTGATTTTATTTCATACATTACATATGCATTGAAAGGTGTCAGGTCAGGTCAAGGAATAGTTCAACATTTTGACAAATAGACATTTTCGCTTACTTGCCATGAATATGATAAGGAAAAAGTTACTGTGCCCAGCTAGGAAATAGCCCGGCACATAAACCACTGTCATTTTTACACTATGGTTTTTGTGCGGATTAATAATATGAAATAGAACGTGTTAATTAGTGAGCTTTGAGGTGTGCATCATTTGCACAAATTTTACCTCTGGACCATTTTTTATTGGTTTATTCGGCCCAAACAGCCGATGTACCTGTACAGAGTTAGCTGTAAACTAGCTAGCAACAGACCGTCTCTGTGGGAGTTTGCCTTTGTATGTGTTTGTGTTCACTTCAGCCTCTGACTGAACTCAGAGCTCACCAACTCCAGTTCTTTCTGTTATTTCCCACAAGTCAAAACATTTTCAACTCGCACGTATGTCTTTGCGTTAATTTGCGCCACCCCAGTGAATTCGTGTATAATCGCTAATCTTTCCATTGACTTTGTATCCAATCGCCCCGCTTCTAAAATTCACTTCACGTTCTGTCGGAACACACAGTCAGAGGTGCTGGTAGGCAAGTTTTGTTACCTTTGGACAGAGAGAGGCTAGCTGTTAACCTTTTTTTCCCCCCAGACTTTATGCTAAGCTAAGCTAACGGGCTGTTGGTTCTAGCACCATACTTAATGCATGAGGGTGGTATTAATCTTCTCCTTTAACCTCCTCTCGTATTTCCCAAAATGTCAAATATGTTCATATGTTCATTGCACATTCTGCATCTGTTATTAACCAGGAAACTGGATCATAAGCCCTCAGCTTTATTCAAGTCATGATGGAGCTAATATTTTACAACTAATATACACAGGCCTACAGTATGTACAACAACAAATATAGTATCGGTAGTCAGACTATTGTGTTTCAGTAAATTCACAGACATGTAGATAACAACCACACACACACACACACACGCACACACACACACAGCTCAGTCATGCCAAAAAGTAACATGCTCCTTAGAAATCTTGACACATGTTGTCAGAAATGCAGCAGGTTCCATAAAACTGTTCTTCATCAGAACGTTAAAATGAGAGCATCATATCAAAACAGTTTTGTATCATTCTCTTTTTAAGAAAAAAGACAAAAAAATAAATTAATAGACAAACAAACAGAACAATTCCTTACACTTTGTCATGGCAGGATGTCACAGATAAGACTCTGATTCTACATGATCACCACCTACAGTACACACCTCTACAGTTAAGAACAGACACAACGTCTCAGTCGAGGACAAGACGACAAACAGGAGAATCCAGTCGGCTGTTCAGGTTGGACTTGGATCAGTTGGGAGAAATGAACAGCTGTGGATTCAGTAAAATAAAATAAAAAACTCCTACATATAATAAAATGGTCAATTCAGGTTTATGTCTAGAGAGAACAAACCAAGCAACAACATGAGCTAAAAAAGACTATATACACCACAGGACAGTGCAGAATAAATGGGTGAACAAAAGAGGCGTTCTCTCTGAAGAACAACACCAGCAGTAAAATAGCTGCTGAGCCTCGGCAGTGAATACAACAGGATTCAAATCCAATTCAAGTTGTTACTCCTTTTTTTTCCAACAAGGAATGAAATCAAAGCACAACATGGTAACATGAACTACATCACCTTTCAAGTACAAACACATTTTCATCTCATATTAATCTTTCTTTTACACAAACCTCAAACAAAACAAACGTTGCTACACTGTGTGTGTGTGTGTGTGTGTGTGAATAGAGGATGGGCAGTAAATGATAAAAAGGAAATGACAAACACAAGTTTTATATGATGTGATAGAAATGCTGGGCAGACTGAGGAGCTTACAGAGGGAATAAAAAGCAACCACAGGTTCACATAGGCAACCAGACAGGTTTTCAACATTTTTAATCATATAGCCATGGCAGACTCATACACACAGCTAGCACAGCATGGCCTTTCTTCTATGTCTTTCCATTTCAGTTTAAGCTGATACATTCCCAAAAAGCTTTCCCCCATAGCTATGCTGTGGTTGAGGCCTGGAGGCTGCAGGAGTTTGGCTTTTTTCAAGAGAGGATTTTCTCCCGGGTTTCGGGCAGCTTGAGAGCTACCAGACCTCCGCAGACGAGGGCGGCGAAGGCCAGGAAGATGGGGATGATCTTGGTGATGCCGATAAAGGCTGCAAAGATGAAGCTGGCGATGATGGCTGCAAACTTACAAATCCCATTCAGGATACCGAATGCTGTCCCTCTGCAAAAGTCAGAAAGACAGAGAAAGATTAGATGCACAACTTTACTGATGAATATGTTTTTACACTTCAAATCATTTTCTCCTTGGTGACAGTGAATTGATATCTTACTCAAGAATTTAAAAACATATTGAAATATATTGTAAAGATGCAAAAGTTCTAAGTGTGGCAGCAAAAAAGAATGAAGTCATCATATCAGATGACTTATTGTCTTTGTCCTGTTGAATGAGCTTTTAACAGAGGCGTTGAATTGACTGTTCACAAAGTCCCACCCGCCTGTTTGAGCAGGGCACATCAGCAGTTTAGAATGATAAAAGAAGCAGATTTTACCAGTTGAAACACTACTCATGTCATTTTTGAAACAACTGGTCTTCGATTTCACACAAAAGTTAACAGGCATCTCACTTCTAGCCAACGACCATCGTCCATCGTGTCGTTCATCTTTATATACAGTCTATGGTTGAAACTCCGTCTCCACCTGACTTTTGTGATTTGATGTTATTCTATATTTTATAACCCTGTTTGCTTACTGTAGAAAAACATACTTGGACAGGCAATGCACGGGTTAGATGTAAGAGGAAGGGTTTTGAGGATGAGGTCTAACGAGTTTTACAATCGTTACCTCCATCTCGGTTATTGAGATTGGCTTGAGTCGCTGGAGTGTAAACTTCTCCAAACCTAATAAAGAGCAGGACAGAGCTGCTAATGTTAGCCTAAACTCTGATATAGTAGCATCTTGGCTCTCACACAGGATGTTTCAGTCCTGAATAAGACTTTTTCTGACTGAATGTGGTTAGCAAATGACATGCTGCTTGGCTTTGGAAGTAACACTATATTACAACTGTAGGTAGTAAGCTAGTTAGCTGGGCATGCTAACATTGGCAACTTAGATTAGAACAAATAAACACACTGTTAAATCCATTCCTTATAAATTCTCTTGTGTTTTTGGTTGGGAAGGTAAATAAGACACCACTTGCCAAATACTTTAGATACGGATCATCTCTCTTACTACAGCCCCATGCACACCACTTCTAAATGTGTAGAAATTCATAGCTTGTTGGTTAGCTTACAGTTGCTAAGCTATAATTTGACAGTTGCTATTTGGGTGAGGGGTTTAGTGAACAGTTAATTGGAACAAACCTAACAGGAAAGGGGTAGAGATGGACTGTGGTATGGTAGAGATTGCATTGGACCTTTTACCAGTGGGATAGAGTTGGACTGTACCTTTTAGAGGAGGGGTAGAGTTCCACAGAAATGACCTCTAGTCCGTTCCAGGCCGCCACGCTGGCACCATAGAAGAGACACTGCCAACATATTACAGCTCCTTGACTGAAACTTAGCAGCAACAGGAAAGTACAGGCAGACGACACCAACATAGAACCGCCTAGAAAGAAAGAAACAGATTTGGCAAAAACTACACAAAAAAGCGTTCTGTCCAGGGTTACTGTACTCATACTGCATTTCACACTTTCTGCTGGTCTCACCTATTATCCTGATTCTTCCTATCTTGTCCATGAACAATGCTGAGATGATGTTGCCAGGCAACACAGCCAAACTGCCCAGGAAGCTGACCATGTAGATGACGATGTCGTTCTCCTCCTGGAAGTTCAGATGGCAGCCTTTCTTTGGGTGGAGGAAGGTGGTGTTCTCCATTCGACAGTCTTTGAACTTGTCCTGCCAGAGGTCTGGAGAGAACAGAGGGATATAAAAAAAAGGAGGCTAAGAAGTTTTCTCCTCTTTGTGCTGGAGGATAAACATATTTCAAAGTGTTAATGCTTTGACTATGATGACTGTTTTAGGGCATCATTCATGTTTTAATATATATTTTATACCACTAGTTTGTTGAGTTTATTGAGCCACAGACCTTAAGGAGCCAGCAGTGTAAAAGTGCTATAAAAAATGTATTACAATCATTCATTACTAATTTTGCATGATGATACCTGTGTTATAGAAGACGGTGTTTTTGATGGTGCAATTCTCAAAGAAGGTGTTGGTTGACTTGACATCCTCAAAGTAGCAATTTTCAAACAGAGAATCCTCAAACTTCACAGACTTAATCTCAATGTTTGCAAACCTAAATGAAAGGAAAGACATCTCATGAGGCAGTAGTACAAACATGAATATGAATATAATAGAGAGGCAGTGTTGAGGAAACTTACTTGTCATGGATGTACTCTCCCTCATGGTGGATCTGGTTTACCAGAGAGAAGTTGAAGTGAAAATGTTCGACCCGTTCTCGGTGGAACACTCGGACCTTGGACTCGTACTCCTCATACTGCATGTATTTGATCATATCGGGGAACCACACTCCCAGTCCGTGGTAGCTGATACACATAGAAACATACAAACCTGAGCACATGAAAACAAAATGATCTGCATAGCTAGATACTATCACAGGGGTGAGTGAGAAAATATGTTTTTTTGTGATTTGGGCCTTTAACATTACCAGTGTGACATTCTTTCTTTTTTTTTCTTTCTTCAGATTAGCTCTGCCTTAGAGAAATATCCACTTTCAAAATATTCTAAAAATGCATGATTTGATATATACGTGTATTCTACTAGGACGTTTTGCCACAAATCTCAATGTGGGTCTACAGGCTAAATAGCATTGTTGCTACCTGAAGGCCAAGCAGAACCAGACAATGACCAGGAAGAGGCCTTGCAGTCTGAACTCTGGAGCTGATAGTGACATGATGTTAGCCATCACCTGAAAGAGGGACGGACAGACAGACAATTAAGATAGACATGTAAGGTCTGCAGGAAAAAGGGGATGAAAGCACTTTTCAAGACATTCAGTTTAAGTAAGACAAATGCAATGTCAATTTTCTATCCTACATATTTTATTCTATTTTAGTGTAGTGTAGGAGTGATCTGCAGACCTGCTGCAGCATGGTCATGTGTCTGACGGTCCAGCGCTGGAAGGCAGTTCCAGTGTCACTCTGGATCTCTATGAACTCATCCTCCTGAGTTTGTGGAGTCTTAATGTTGGTCGCCTTCACAAAGAGAGAGGAGTTTGGACATATAAACAATAACTTCATCTTCATTTCATGATTATGTTTCAACAGAAATTCAGAGCATATTATTTATTTTAAAGATTTTAAACAGAGTTTAATGAAAACCTGAAAAATTATATCTAGGAAAGAAAGCCACCTAATAATAAGAGAGAAGGGGAGTACATTTTTTAAAATACACGTATTGTGTTTTTTTTTTATATATATTAGTGTTAGCATCACCTAGCTAAGGCCTTTTTCACAGCAGACACGTAGCAGGAAAAGCACAGGAGTTACTAATCACATTAACGATGGCTCCGTTCTGTTCAAGTTTCCCAGTACGCCATGACAGTGTGACAGTGAGCCAGCATGCACAGTACCAGGACCCTGAAACTGAAGCAGCTAAATGGAATTCAGCCATCATTCATTTTACATTTCATTGTTACACCTGTGCTCGTCTGGCTTGATAAGTTACACCTGTTTAATAATAGTCCAATGAAATAGCGTTCACCATGGGTTCACTCCATCCATGTAAAATGTGATATTTGTGACATTTATAACGCAAGAATTTTTTTTCAGCGGCACAGACAGATGTCAATCTTTGACTGTGAAATATTACTGCCAATTTAACATTTGAAAAACTAGCATGTTTTCCCCCGAAGTATTTCCTACTTATTTTTTCACAGCAGACATTTTGACTTCACGTCACAGTAAGAAAAGCACTGTTGTGACCAATAACATTAATGGTGGCTACATTCCATTTAAGTGCCCCAGTGTGCCATGAAAGTGAGCCAGAATGCACAGTAGATCCTTTTCACAGCAGACATTTTGAGCAGGAAAGGCACAGGTGGAATTAATAACATTGATGATGGCTGCATTCCATTTAGGAGAGCCAGTTCCAGCGCTCTGGTATTGTGTATGCTCACTCAAACGACATGGCTTACTGACCCATCGTTAATGGTATTAATTACACCTTTTCCTGCTAGTGTAGCATGTCAAAATGTCTGCTGTGAAAAAGCCTAGAGTGCATGATGGCTTACTGTTAAGCCTTAGAGTCGAATGGAACATTGCGATCATTTATGTTATTTGTGACAGCTGAGGATCAAATGTAACAGCCTCTAGTAACATTCATTTTGTTAATGAACTGCTAAATTAGATAATTGATGGTGAGTGATTGAGCAAAACAGCAGCGATGTTGCAAATAAAGGGCTTACAGTGAAAACTCTCTCTGGCTCCCCCTTGGCCTTCCAGTTGGTGTCGTGAACTTGTCGCAGGATCATCCACGCCTCATCATGTCGGGCAGTCTGAAAAAAAAAAAACACACACACACACACACACACACATACAAACTCATCTATGAATGTCTACGTAACCAATTTCTGTGTTTTGTGAAACCTCTCAAGGTTTATAGCATGTTTATTTCCAACATACACTGTAGCCAGATGCAGTTGAGTAACAATGTTCCCATGAGGCCTGCCTCTTATCAGCTGGGGAAATATGTGATAATTTGGGGGTGTGTGATATGAACATGTTGGAGCAGCCCTGCTGTAACATACAAATACAATACCACATGTGGTTAATGGTCTGACAATGTCCTGGATGAGAAACAGGGGTGGGTGGTGTTCTGGCGGCGCCTTAGCAGCCTTTCGCTACCTTTGCACAGCAGTGGGATGTTGCCGTGGTGGCTGATGACTCAACATTTTTAACCAATCACAGCTTGATGTTTAATACTATACAGTGACATAATGCATATAAGATAGGGAGCGTGTATCTTAATATTTTGATGGTTATTCTTAATCTATCCTGCATTAGCAGTACAGATAAATGTGTTTTTATGTTTTGCAGTTGAAGCAGACAATAAAACCACATGTTTTAATCTGGCGACAGTGGGCCTGACCTCCAGGAGGAAACGGGGGCTCTCCGGCATGAAGATGACTCCGACAAGTGCAGCCAGCGCAGGGAAGAGACACACGAGAATAAATAATCTCCAACTGTGGATCTGGAACTCTGTACCGATGGCGAAGCCCCAGCCTGGAAAACCATCCAGCAAAGAGCATGTTAATATTTCAAGATCACTTTATTACTGTAGTGCAACGAAACACATCTTTATGGTCATCTTTTGCATATGCAAAACTTATTTTATGCACCAATGTGTCTATTTTTTCACGAGTCATTTGCATTTGAAACATTGCATGGATTCAAAAGTTGAAAGTCAAGTACACACAGGCAACTGAGGGTTCATTTTGGACTCCCATACAATTATTTTTCAGTTCCTGATGATGGCAAAATGTTTACTTATGTTATTGTGAATTATACAATAACATAAGTAATTGTGTAATAATTATAATTATTTAATTGCTGGGAAAACCTCTCACAATGAGGCATATTAGCAAGCACAAAGAGGAGATAAGAAATGAATTTAGCCACGTCCTGTCATTCATGCAGACCGAGAACAAAAACAGTCCAACATATTAAATAACAAAAGGCTCCTGTAATGAATCAAAATTCTGAGTTTATTTACAGCATGTTTGAATGTTTGTGTGCCTTCATGTGCATCTACATACTGTACATGTGTGTTACCATAGTGAGGGATGATTCCCCAGGCGGTGAAGGAGGCATACAGGCCTCCCAGCATCCAGAACATGCAGAGCCAGCTCAGATGTTCTCCACGTTTATCCATCTGCAGGAACTCGGTGAAGTAGGTGTACACTATCGGGATGGAGCCGCCAATTCTGGGGGAGGAATTGCACGACATCTCAGTCGTCAAAAAATACATAAATACAGGAATGTTTGCTGTGATATCTGGCCTTTGTTAACTATTGGTTAATGTTAGTGATGTAGGATTTTAAGCTCATTATTCTGATGACTTTAAGTATCTTTTTCAAAAGGTTGGTTCACCCAAATAACACAAAAACATATGTTCTCACTTACTACTGATCTCTAGCTGTGCAGAGATCATTTATTTGTACATCTGTCTCTGCCTCCACCCCAACACTTTGGAGGTGCATGGAATTTAATTTGTAGTGCTCAAAGCATTACATTTACTCAAGTAAATAGCCAAGTATAGAGTTTTATGACTAAAGTGTAAATGTTTATTATGTTGCAAATGTTCTCTGCTTTTTCAGATTTTCTTTTGGCTTTATTGTCAGGTTAACAGACCTCTACTTCTGAAGCAGCAATCAAAACCTACAAGTTAATACCCAGATTCAGGAAAGTCGGTTTTGAATACTAATGAAGACTTGCTGGTGGCAACTGAATACTGAGGATATGGTTAAAATTAGGGGAAAAAAGATTGCATGTTTTATGGCTGGAGCCTGCTGAAAGGGAAGTTTCAGCACTGGTGTTGGTCAGGGACTACGGTATACTCAGATCTTTGGCATGTTCTTTTACAGTAATAGATTTGATCATCATCATATGTTTGAGTTATTATCCAGACAGCTCCTGGACCAAAATGACAGAAAAAGGAAAATAAAATACTTATTTTCTCTCTTTTACATGATTTCAGTGACATTTCCTTATTTAAAACTAGTTGAAACAGACTTAAGAAACTGTGAGAGAAATATACGTACAGCAGAGAAATCACACTACACCAATGACAGCCAAACTCTTAGTAATACCACTACAGTCTGTTAAACATCAAGACAGTCATTCGCATTTTAGAAGCATTTCTCTATTATTTTTTTTTATGATGGGAAATCTTAAACGGGGGTGTGGAGTCCTGCTCTTTATGTTTTGTGAAGCCAGCAAAACGGGCACAGTTCTTCTGCAGATGTGAGTGCTAATGACTAACATGGGGCTCATTATCACAGTGAATCAGCAACAGCTGAATGTTTTATTTTGGTGGCCTTGCATTTTTTTTCTTAGCAAATAGCTCAAACATCAATATTGCAGGTCTGGGTACACCCAGGCTGCGATCATTATTAAAAGAAATGTGTCTTTGAAAGCTGCAAAATCAATCTATGCACCGCACCAAGGTCCTGGCGGCAGCAGGAAATCAGCAATAAAACTCAAATTAAAAACAAAACAAAGATGTTCACTTGTTTTAATTGCTGTAATAAAGAAATGCTCTGTTGGAGTAAATAAACAGAAATCTCCTTGTGTGCAGCATATTTCTTAATGTCCACAGTTTGTTTTAAAGGAAGTGCTACCTATTACTCATCTTACATAAATGTCAGGTATCTTATTTTAGCACACATGCCTTCAAATACAAATGTAAGGATATGCTTTTCCCCCTAAATGTTACAGACGTGCTTGCTTCCACTAAGAGGATTATTTATGGAAAAGGCCAGCCATTATAACATCCTGTCTATGTTGTCTTCTGTTCAAGCGAGGCCTGCAACAAAATGTACATGTGAACATGAATGTGTCTCACCCAAAGCCGGAGCAGAACCTGAAGAAGAGGAAGAAACCGTATCCCTGAGCGAAGCAGGACAGGAAGGAGAAGACCAGGTCGATGGTCAGGACGTAGATCAGACACTTCCTCCTCCCCATCTTATCACACAGACCCCCCCACACCAAAGCCCCCACCATCATGGCTACATACACCAGCAGACCTGCAAATACACACACAAACACGAACCTCATTTGGAGGCATTTGACCTTTACACGTACAGTCAAGTTGCATGTTTTGCTCCCATAATGCGCACTTGATCTCATTGAAACACACAGCGTAGGCTCTACAGATACTATTTGCATAGATGTACATACACACAAACACCATTGGAAGGAAGAACTATAGCAGATCTGCAAATGGAAAAAAAGTGTCCTGATCTCCACAAGGGGGCTCCCTTTACCCTTGCATGAACACAGAGGAACAGAGAAATCATCACACTTTGTACTCTAATTCTGTGTGACGCATCCTTACATGCACGCTCTGATCAACATTTCCGAATATTCATAATGGCTGAGAAAATATACTCAAGCCAATAAAAGCATTCCTAGAAAGCTGACTGAGAAATAAAGGTCATAATAATTTTGAGGCATCTAAGAGTGCTTAATTTCCACAACATTCACCTGTTTTTAAATCTGCTTTTAGCTTTGTTCACATGTGGTACGTGTTGCTGCAGTTGTCTTATCAGAACTTTCTTTTTTGACATTTTATTGTTACCTTAATTACATGGTTTATCAATGCACAATTCATTTTCTCCCATTTTACCTGCAGACTCCCACTCTGAGTCACAGCATGTCTAGCCTATCCCAGCATGCACTAGGCAGGAGGTCTACTCTGCCATTTATTTTCGTTGTAAGGCAACAGCTCTTAAGAGTGACCAACTGTGCTGCCCATTACTGCACTGAGGAGATAATAATGATCATGTACTTCCTTTTTATGTCTCTGGGGAGAGTAATATGCTGTCCCCTGCTGTCAGTGTCAGGACTCAAACCTACAACTTCTTCACCGTGTTGTTTAAACCTTTCGACCCACACCTCCTGCCTGCTCCGTGTTTTTACTACACACAGCCCTAATTACAGTGGGACTAAGCAGCTTAACAGCACGTGGAGCCATAGTGTGCACCTTCCCTGTGGATTACTAGACTATCCAAATGCTCCGGTGCTCCACACGCCAAGCTGCGCATCCCTAACTCATTCAACAAGAGACTGCTCAGGGCACGGGGAGACAAAGAGTCAAGGCTAACATGTCACCTAATATCTTGGCCAAGATGTTGCCTAAGGCCATGTGTATGCCTTGGATATGTACATGGACAGGATGACAGGGCGGCCTTGTGAATGGATAGCCTGTCCTTCAGGTGGAGGCCCAGGATCAACCCCTGCAGCAACAAGCTTCTATTTGCCTAATAAAGTGTCCTTGAGCACAGTGAAGACACTGAATCCCTGGAGGGGGAAAAAATCACTTTTTTCTTGTGGAATTAAATGTGAAAGCACTGCATTTAGCACATCTAGGTGAAGAGACAGTTCATCTATTCATAACATACAATATGTGCTGTCTAAAGAAACACTATCCCAGTGTACATAATTAAAACTGATGTATAGATGACTGTCACTTTTGTTTAAAATTCAGTTTCATTCCAGTTAGAAGAAATTAAGCTCACTACTCCATTTCTTTACTTAAACAACATGGTAACATTTTAGAGAATATAACATGTGAGTTATATGAATACTGAACAATGGACACCCGGCAGCGTGTTTCCAAAATGGGTTGATAACAGTGAAAAGCTGTTTATGTAATAATCTGCTCCATTTTCCTATTATGTCAGTTCTGCTATTCTCTATCTCAGATTGATTAAAACAGTACTGATTTAATTTGTAGCCAGTGAATGAAAGTTGTTACAATTGCTGGCCTGGAGCCAGCTGCACCAGCTGTTTGTAAGTTCAGACTTAGCCTAGTTATAACACAAGTGTTCACTAAGTTGGAATTTTACGCATCACTAAATTAAAACAGGCTACACACACGTTTCTTACATAGAGAGTTGTTATTACTGTTAATATTTACAACCAGGTGTAACTGTTGCATAGCTAACTGAATCAACTGACAAAATTACCGTTAGCAGCTAATAACATATATTAGCAAGCCGTTAGCTTGCTTATATATGCAAGCTAACGGTTACCTTGCTAATAACATATATATGCAAGCTAACGGTTACCTTGCTAATATTAGCAAGCTAACGGTTAGCTTGTTTAGATTTAAGAGTAAAGGTAAAGAGGTAGAGGTAAACTAATGGGATATGGTCAACACATCTGACCTGACACTTCATCAAAAGTCTGTTTTATGATGATGTAAACTGGAAAGATTTTAAATTACATTTAACAAAAATAAATCAATAAATAATGTATCTGAATTTACAAAATATTATGCCAATAAAGTTAGACTAAATGATCAAATGGTGTTGGTTACGTTAGCATAATCCGATATTACCCACTCTAAACTAGCTGGTAGCTAAGTTTAATATATCGCTAGGCCCCCTAAAACTGTTATTTTTTGAAGTTATAGCCCAGGATACTAAAGTGCTTCCTGTTTACTCTGGTGATTACTTTTCATCACTTTTCAGCACTACAGATGTTAACTGATTTACACACACGCTGACATAATGTGTGAATCTTGTGTAAGTCACATTCTTTATGTTTTAATGGTGCCACCCAATTTAGTAAATCACACGTTTGAAACTAGTTAGTAGTTACAAAGAACTTAGGGAGAACTTAACACACAATGAATTACGACAAGTTGGTGCAAACCAATCCAGAAGTCTTCTGGTACCCAAGAAGTGACGTATTTCACATGTCATGCAACAGTAACAGCAGCTTGTTTGGAGTAAATAGAGGAAGAGCTGGATAATTTGCATGAGCAGTAAAGCTGTCATTGCTTAACAGAAAAAGAGAATCTCTAGAAACCTGTAAAGAGTCAAAGTCAATCAAAATTAAAAATACATCACAGAACTGGACATCTTGCTTGATTGACATGTGATTTCTGGGAGTGTGCAGTGCAAAAACACTGCAGCAATGAATGCTAAGCACCAAAGATATTCTAGATTGTCCCATAAATAGCAGCAGGGAAGCATCATAAAACCACCTCATAATTTATGCATGACCTTTTTAATTGCAATTCCAGTTTTATTCCAGAAATACATTAGCCGCATTGCACGTTTAGCAATTTCCTTGAGATAGTTGGTTTGTCTTCTTTGTCTCCAGCATTGTCTCCCACTATAAGCCTCTTGTATTTTCACTCTATAGATTAAACTATAAAAGCACCATTAAAGGTAAGTGCACCAACCCTACTGTTTTTAACAAAAGGTTTGTGAGTCTTTCTGCTATCCAAGACTAAGGTTAAGATTAAACACATTCTGCTCCCGTGAGTCTAGTGAACAGAGCATGAGCGTGAATCAGATAGGATCATTCTGCAGATCTACTTCATATTCTCAGTCAATGATCAGTGCTCCCCTCCCGCTCTGCACAGACGCTGTGATTTCATTTTCGCCAGGCCTTCCTCCTGCTACTACAGCCTGTCAGAGGCCTGAAGCGTATCTGACAGCTCTGCACCGGGCGCTGCAGGCCGCCAGGCTCTCTGACTGCAGCAACATGCTCCATATTAGCCTGGGAACACACACTGAATACAATCACCACCAGGTTCCTCATCAATCTCTCGCAATGCCTCGTCCCAGGAGCCTGTTGTTAAGATGAAATGAGCGATGTGCAATCTGCCACATCGCCTGGCTACACACGAGGCCTGGGAAATAAGGTGAGGGGCTTTAATTTGCAGTTTAGTTGTCTGCACAGAAAGTGAGGAACAGACGTTTTCAAGGTACATTTCCCAGTAAGTTGGATCTATGCTGCATACAAATTTCAGTAGGCCTATCAATTTTTGCGTGTTTACTGTTGTGGTACAATATCTACGAACAAGTGAAGCTAGCAGGCAACTGAAATAAAGGAAACACCATGCTTAATTCACAGTATATCCAACGTTTGAAGTATATGGAAAGCAGGCACTTATTTCTCTGGCTGGTATCTAACATAATTAAACAATTGACATGTGGTGCGGCGTCCCTCAAGTCAACTTCCAGACACTTCTAGTATCAGTGCCAAGGCTCACTATCCGGTGACTCAATCCGGTGACTCACAAAGGACTCCATTAGGACACACAGTGTTGTTTATGTTCTCAATTTTTACACTTGCATAGAAAGATCCAAGCCTTTTCCCCTAATTTGTCCCAGCGGCTGGGGGATATTTCTGTCTAGCGCAGTGGTCTGCAACCATGTGCCATCAAGAGCCAAACATATGCAGGATTTTTGTTTCAGCCAAACACAACGGCATATCATTTCACTGATGAGTTCCTCCTTTCTGGGTAAAGATTGGAACTCTTTTACAGATGATTGTAATTAGCTAGTCTTGTAGGTTTCCAAAAGGCTGTATATCTGTTTTGGAGAAATATGTTTGCTAAATGAGTTTTCAGCCATGCTAGCTGCATGGCCCAAGAGTTTGGTTCACCACTTTGGTCCAGACTGAAATATCTCAGCAGCTTTTGGATGGACTGCTGTGAAATTTTGTACAGACGTCCATGGTACAAAGAGGATGAATTCTATTGACTTTGGTGATCCCCTGATATGAGGTTGAAATTTCATCATGACGTTGAAATTTGTGGCTTTGAGAATCCAGCCATGAAATTTGGTAGACATTCATGTTCCCCTTAGGATGAATTTTAATAACTCTGGTGATCCCCTGACTTTTCATCTAGTGCCATCTTAAGGTCAAAATTTTAATTTGCCTAATATATTGGTTTATAACGTCTAAGAAAGTGTGAGATTCTTTCTTTTCATTTTGGAATGAAAAACTGAAACCGGGTCTAAGTTTTCACCACACTCACACACAGAAACCTCAGTTTTTCCGCCATCCCTCCCTTTGCTGTCACTTACCCAGCAATCCTTTGTCGGAGTTGGATATGCACATGTCCTTCTCAGCACTGGGCAAGACGAAGCCCACCACGAAGCCATCCACGCCGTCAGCCATTAGCGCCAGGCCCAGCACGAAGAACAGCATCCACTGGAAGCGTCCATGGCCGCAGTCCTCCATGATGGCCTCGTACTGCTCTGGCAGGTTTTCCTCTTCTTCTTCCTGTTGGACAGCCTGACGGGCTTTCCTCCTGGCCTCCAACCGAGCTGCCCGCCGTGCCTCCTTGATCTCGTCGGGGTGGGGGATGCCCTGGTACTCCCCCTCATACATCTGCTCATCATCGTCTGCGCCCTCGGTGTCATCGCTAGCAGCATCCTCGTCCTGTGGAGGGTAGTCCGTCTGGTAAGGGTAGCCGCCCTGACCTCCTCCATCCTGGGTGTAGGTGTATTCTCCACCCTCTGTCACCTGCTGGTTCACATTGTTGTGATAGGGGTCATCCATGGTTCCTGCTGGGTGTAAGCGGAGCAGGACTGACTGTTCCTTGTAGCCGTCGTACTCTGAGGAAGCTCAAGTTGTCAGCTATAATGGCATAATCCTCCAGAGGAGCTGTGAGTTGCTTTCAGTGTTACTGCAGTTGCCTGGATTCCAGGTGTCAAAAGGAAACTGCAGGTATTCTGTGGCTCGATCTTCTGAGGAGTCTAGGTCTCAAATTTAAGGCCTCAACGGCTGCGTTGAAAGACTATTTCCTTCCTTGATTTGCACAGTGCTGCATGCTGAACCTAAAACACAATGCACACAACACATCACAAATAGTCTGTCAGCATAACAGCAAAGAAGAATGCACTTGTAGAACAGAGACATTGCTATGCAACAGTCCCCTTTGGGACGGCCTGTGACCTGCCAAGTCAAGTCACAATTACAGTCTCAAAGGGCTTCATTCATATTATAAAAACATTAAGGGCACATAATGACCTTTGACTCTCAACCAAGATCAAAGTCCTAGAAAACATAGAGAAAATGTAGAAGTATGTGATTTGCCTGCAATATGTCGTGTAATTATAGAAGGGCAAGACATTTCATTATTGTTTTTAATTTTACTCTCACAGTTTATGCTCACAGTTGTCTCTAGCTTTTTGTTACTTTACTTTAGTTCCCTTTCCTGTCAGTCTAATCAATTTCATGTTATTTATTACCACTTGTAAAGGACGAGAAGTCGTAAATAAATGCAGGTTATTATTCAAGTCATAAATTAAAAGTGTCATTAGGCAGGACAGAGCAGTTCAGGACTCCCAGTCTCCCTTGTAGGCTGCGTGTCCTTCCACACAACCAGATAATCTCATCGTCTCCCCGCTCAAATGCTCTGACGCCATTTTGATCCATCACATAGCACTGCTGCAGCGATGACACATTCAGATCTATCTTGATTTTTATAGTGACCAGAGGCCAGAGGCACCAATAGGAAGACAATCACACAAATGACATTCCATTTTAGGCATTTTGCTGGCTGTCAAATGCATTACTGACATGATTAAATGACTTGCACAGTGAAGTCAGGCACATATTCTTACAAAATCAAGCAATTGTTTGCCCGAGGTTGGATCCTCTGTAATTTAGAGATAACAAATGATGATGTATTGTAGAAAACATTTTGAGACAGACAACCAAGCTGCTTAGCTGAATGGCAAATACAGCACACAGTTCATGAGAGAATTCACATTGTTAAACTGCGAAATAAAACGAACCTGAATTTAACCTTCCTGTGCCCAATCTGGTCCAACTGTATACTCAGAGACTCTTTTGTGGTTTTTACTTCTCTCTGCTGCTACCGCTTTACATTCACAATGGGAGGTTCACAGGACCACTACTCTTCAGTGCCTTGCTCAAGGGCACCTTGACAGTATTACCTTTAAAGCTAGCCATGTAACCTTTAAAGTGGAAATGGCAGAATAAAAGCTAAAACATGCTAATAATGGTAAATGCTAAAACGTAGTAGCAATAGTAGCACAAGTAGAGGCGAGTCATAAAGTCAAGTCAACTGACTCAGTAATGTCAGTTACACAACAATATCTATCTAAAACTTTGCTAATATCAGCTAACATTAGCCACCATAAGCTACTGGTCATACCAGACCAAGTAAGGCTGTAGCAGCAAACCCCCCAAATGTATTATGATGACCAAGAGTGTGTTTTATAGCTAAAGAATTCAAGTTTTCATCTGAAAGAATAAAAATGTGTTAATGCTTCTTTCAAAGTTACATTGTCTCGCTTTATGAACAAGAAATGTTTCTCTTATTTTGATACACTACTGATTACCACAATTTCAAAACGCTTGCTCTGTTTAAACATGTTGGGGAAGATTAATCAAGGAATCTGATACCTTATCGGTACAGTGTGTTGCATTTAACGTCTATATCTCAACAAAAACTGGATAAAAACTGGTTGCTTTATTACACCAAACAGGAAGACTGAGCTGTTTCTCCAAAACACGCTAAATCTAAAGCTTTTAGCTTTTAGTCTTGCATATTTTGAAACAAATGAAATGTTGATGTGAAAAAATAAATCCACACGCATATTCTTTTCACATAGGGGGTTTTGAAATTCAAATATCATAATATCATAATGCAAAAAATACTGATTTAATTCTCATTTAGTGCAGTATCATTGTTCCAGAATATCTCTAAAAGACTGAAATCTTTGTAAATGTTAACATTTTGTCTGTCAAGGACTCAAGTTACATTATAATGTTAAAACATTCTGTTTTTCTATTGTACGGATATTTTTAAATTACATTTTTTTTTCCAGAATCCGATTATTTTTGGGGTGTCACTGTCTACAAATGGGTATTACTTGCTCCATCCAGAAACGATTGTAGTCTTATCATCCAACAAGGGGGTGGTTGGTTTGGTTTGGGTTGGTCTATTCTGGTTTGGAGCCAGAATGACGAGCACTGTAATTTAATCCAGATTAAGACTGGAGATTTTTTTCATTTTGCCCTTGCTGCCTCACATTATTGTTTCATCACGAAAGTCACAGAGGCTGATAGCGGCGGTGGATTATGGGGTCTGGAATGAAGCACTGAAATGTATTTGCGGCTCTTGGATATGTCATTTTGAAAAAAGTTAGTGTTAAAATGTAGGCATTAATCCGTTTTGTTGCCAGGAGTAATGAGTGGAATTGCAGCACCATGATGTGATCACGGTCATCTGGGCGTCTCATGCTGTTTTTTTTTTTTTTTTTTTTGCTCTTTCCTTCAGTAACGTGAATAATACATGAACAATTCAGAAGAGAAAGTGAGAGGGTGGATGCTCAGTCTGGTTGAGGGAAGCAGTGTTGCTTTCATCATCCTGCTGCAGTGCCTTTACTCACACAGCTGGCGCTTACATAACACTTAGGCTGCCTGCACTCACTCTTTTCCCCTCTGTTTCCCTCCCTCTTCCTTCTCTTCTAACTTATTGATCTGTGTTTGTGTTTACTGATGTATCAACTTGACCCCCCATTCCCCTAACACACAAACACACACACACTAATTCAGATGTCAAATCAGCATTTATGTCTGAGCAGAGTTTGAATAGGTCATGATCTGCCTTCCTCTGAGAGCGTCCCCGGTGTTGAAAAGTCAAAGAGCCCCTTTGAATCATGAAAATCAATGTGAGAAGCAGAGAGGTCACAGTGTAATTTACAAAAAAACTATCTCAATTTCGCAAGTGACCTTTTATCGTTCAGATCATTTATTAGTTCAACCGAGCCAAACTCTGTCGTCTTCGCTTCATCAGTTTCTGTAGCTTGTTCTACAGAGAGCAACGGAACCATGCACACTTGTGGAGTTACATATTAATGCTGTGGAGGAATTGCTGTGCACAGACACACAGTAGATACAACAGTAGAGCTGCTCTGGGACCAGCAGTTGTTGTTTTTTTCAGGTATAACCTCATTTTGATTCATCCAGTCACCCGGGATTCACTCAGTATAACCACATTCTTCCACTGCTGGTCACAGAGCAGCTCCATGCGCCTTGCTCGGCCTTCCTTTGATCAGCTGGAAGTGCATTGCTCAAGGGCACCCCATCAGTAGTTACTGAGAGTTGGGGAAGTATTTATTTATTGACTTTCTTCACCCATATTTGCACATTCAGGGACTTATATTTGGGAAGTATAGAAATGGACAAAATCATTAATAAACTCTACAACCCACAGCTTTTTGCAGAGTATTTGATCAATGAGCTGCCACGGTAAAGGTTATAATTCATAGTTATGAATGCATTTTGGATTTGGTCATCTTTATCCTTTTTCCTTCTTTCTTTCTTTACTTTTTTTTGGATGAGATGTTTTTATCAGCGCCTCAGGGGGACTCCATCACGGCTGCACAGTTTGTACTATTTGTTTCTCGCTCTCAATCTGCTTTCGCTGTGGTTTTTATCTGTACTAAACCTTCGGGAGTTGATTGAAAGAAAAAGGCCTCGCTACAACTACAATCCAGATGTTTGATCCGAACCTGACAACTGATTTGCTTTATCATATGTACATGGGGAAATAATGCAGTGTTTGCACCAACACCTTAACAGTTTTTTGGGGGGATAAAATCATGCTTTTTCTTGAAACTTACCAAAATGGCATATGTTGTCAGCAGCATAACTGTATAGCCTGATTTCCTCAATAAATATTGCTTGTCCAGGTACAAAAACGGCTGACCTTTTCTACCAGTTTGCACCACCAAGGCTCCACTAAGCAACACGGTGAGGGCTTTGATTGCCACTGAGATATTACTGCTTCTTTTGAAAAAAGCATCTGTTAGAACACATCTACTACATGTGTTGTATCTGTTGGTGGAACTGTCAAAGCAGTGAGTTCATTTTAATCTCAGCTCCTCTGTCACCTAGAGAGGTCAAAGGACAATCCTCCGTGATTTCTGGGGACACTCTGTCTGCTGACCTGTCAGATACATTTATTAGCAACATGTTTCTGAGTGAAATGCCGTCACTGGGTCAGTTACAGTGCAAGAGTTGCCATTCCGGGCCTTATCAAATAGGTCACTTGTGATATTTTCATGACAATACCGTATGTTGAACAGATCCTGATAATAGAGACAGTAAATTCCTCCTGCATGCAATGGAAGATATTCAAACCAGTATGAGAGTATCCTCATTCCTACACATCAGCTTTAATCAAAAGCTGAAGGATGTGACAAATGCTACAATGTGTAGCAAAACATCTAAAGAGGGTGGAACGTCTCTATTTAGATATATGATTTTTGTTTTATACATGGTAATGTTGATGGCTGAAAAATAACTTTTGCTACATTTTGATGTTGTTGCAACAGATTGACTTGAAAAATAAATCATTTCACCGCAGGTATTTTTTCAGTGTACATTATTTATCTCTTCCACATTAATTCGTCTGACAAAACAACAAATTAAATAGCACAATGCAGCAAACATTTAAGAAGAAAAAAAGTTGTCTTACCAGAGTTTGCATTCCATCAATATAAAAATGACTTCTGCACAAAACAAACATAAACAAAAAATAGCTAAAGTCCAAGTAGCATTTTCATATGTCCAAAGCCTACATGTCAGTCTATCCTAAGGCCGTGCTGCAGCCAAGGCTGAGGGATTAGGATCCAACCGCACGATCCCCCCCACCCCCACCACCCCTCCCTCGCCAGGGCTCATCCCCACAGGAAACTCCCCGGAACTAACCCCCCCACCTTTGGGACCTAATGGTACCGTCCTTCAAGTGTAAATAGCAACAAGCTCTACTCATAGTGACTGCAAACTGTGGAGACACTCCACAGGATTTTCTGTGATACTCTTGATCTCTATAAACGCTCCTCTACAGAGAGGCCAGAGGTCACTGTCAGCTGCCAGAGCAGCAGCCCTGGAGCTGGTAGAGATTCTGTATTTTTTGCTCAAGAGCACTTCAGCAGGGCAGATGCTTGTTGTCAGGAGGATACTTGAATCTGGGCCTTCAGTGGTCTGCAATCATTGTCAGGAGATCTCCAAGACTGTGCACGTTTTAACTACCAGTGTCATAATGGTTGTCTATATTTACAGCAGCCGGGATGAGACCTTTTGCCTGAGCGTCCTGAGTGAGACATCCTTGAGGGAGTGTGTCCTTGAGCGAGACATCGACTCGCTACTGTAGCTGCTCATCCATCCCGAGTCACTCTGGATGAGCATATCAGCAAAAATGGCTAAAATATTCCCCTTCCTTTGACGCAGGAAGGAAGTCCTGGTGGTTCATTTTGCTGGGTGTGGATGAGTGCAGAGGTGATTATGGATGTGTCTGATTGGCACCTACTGCCGGAGATGGATAATCATAGCTCTCCTGCACTACATATCATTCCTGTGGTTTACATACAGAAAATATACAGACTGTGAGAGAAGAGAGGACTGACGCCGCAGAGAGAACAGCAGTTACAGTTGGATGATATGGTGGATTGATGCCAGGCTCTTCCCAAATAATAGCATATTATATAATATAAAAAGCTTTTAATATATGGATGTATTACTTTGGCCTCAAGCGGCCTCTGTTTCTGTCTCACTCGGCCAAAACATCTTTATGTAGTTTGTTTTTACTGGAGGTGTTTACACTGTCCTCCTGTAATGTGAAAGTGAAAGGATTGATGCATCCAAATGTGCTTGAGCAAGACACTGAATCTCCATAATGTCTGCTGTGTAGTGGACATTACATGGGTGGAATGTTTCTAATTCATCTCATGCTGGTGGTGGACATCATCATCATCATCATCATCATCATCATCATCATCATCTGTTGCACCATGCAGTATCCCAATTGTATACATTTGTAACATGGAAAGAGCAGCGGCAATTCAAGCGGCAAGTCCTTACCCTGTGCATCCTCTACAGCATTGGTTCCCAACCCAATATAAATTGTCATGTAAGTCAGTGTGCAGCAGTAATTATCATTAGATCCAACTAACTCCTCCTTTCATCTTTCATGCAAGTTTCCAGCTGTTCCCTTTACACTGATGCAGCTCTCTATTAATGCATGTTAAATGTCTGCTATTAAACATTTCCAGTACGAGGAATTCCATGTAGAAGTCTAGCGTGGCAGAAACAACATTGTGTGCTACATGTGGTATGTGCAATCTGTTACACTTGCTTGATCACTACATTACACTGTATGTTGCATTATGGGATAATTTTAGTCCACTATATACAGTAAAATATGATAATTGTCACTATATGGACAGCACTATAATGGTGCACTACATAGCATAGTGAATGATTTTGGCCCATTAAACAAGTTCTTCATTCATTACAGAGGCCTGTCTGCCAACTCACCCCCACCCCCACCAGGGGACATGGTATGGCCTGCTATGGGACATCATTATAGAGAGTAGATGTCTTGCATAGAGGCAAAGCTCTCTAATCCGAAGGCCAGATAATTCGAGTGCAAAGAGGATTAGCTCCACCCCAGCAGAGCCATTGGTTAAATTTAGCCCCCATACTCTCTGTCTTCACCAGTCTCCATTTAACCCCTCCTCCAAGCCCCGCCCTTCGCTCTCTATACCCATCCATCCAGGCGCACTGTCCACCAATCACACGCTGTGGCTCATCATTACGCCATCATGACATTTTTGGACCTCTCCAACTGAATAATCCAGTATCTAGGCCCCACAGACATGTCCTGCATCCTGTAAATATTAAAGATAAAAAGTGAAATCTCATCATAGGGAGATCTTGATGTGATCACGCAGATGTGAGTTATGCTGAGAGGGAAAGTTAGTGTTTGGCTTCTAAAGTGCTATTCTCCCTGATGGCTCTGCCCTTCATCTGCAGAGCTTCGTCCTCTGGTGAACACATTGGGATTACAGCTGATGGCGCCTGCTAGGCCTGCCTCAGGAGGAGGGGCCCAGCCCGCACAATTCCTTCAATGGCGGGCAAGCTGCATCGCCGAGGCGTCTCATGCAAGCATCCAGGAAATTAATAACTTCCAGGGGGAGGATTCTGTGGAAAAGTGATAAACCTACTCCCTGTGTCCCTTTTCTTACTGGTCTAACTCGAAACCACTGTGTGCTGCTTAACTTTATTATTTTCCTCCAGTGAACTCCATGATTAGTCCAGGATCATATAAATGTTTGTTTCCTCTGGCCCCTGACATCCTTGAAATTAGCTGCTTGTTGATGATCAGGAATTTAAAGCTTATTCTACAGAGTCAGTGAAATGCATGGTATTTAAAACATAGTGTGGGTTGTAATGACTTAGGTTAAAGAAATGATCTACTTTCTCTTCTTTTCTTGTCTAACATGAACACTTGATAAATGTTGGTGTTTGCTTTTAGTCAGATTTATCTGAAGTATTGTTTATTGTTCTATTTTTACTCCTGACTGGGCCTTAACCATTTTTTAGGGATGTTTTAAAAAACAGTTTTGGAGCATCATGATTGATCTCAGTCCTAGAACCATCCTGGAAGTTTTGTTGTGGCTCATTTCCCCTCTCGCTCTTGTCTCTCTGTCCGATGTGCATGGGTTAGAGAGTTAAAAATCAGATGTGGTGAAAAAAATCTAAGTCATCTTCTCTGACATGATTGATAATGTGGAGTATGATACCATTTGATGGTACTTTTTAGAGTAAGTGACTAACTTTATGACTTGTAGAGATAAGAGGTAATATATAAAATGAATGCCTTTTCTCACTAGGTAAACATTGTTTTATACAGTATATTTAAAATCACTAGACTGACATCTTTACATAGAAATATTCAGGGAGATGAAATTTGAGATTATGTGTTAGTAACAGTAAGTCTGGCCCTCTCTGTTTATTTCCCCATCCGTGCTTCTGTTGAATTTTCTTTCTGAAGTCACTGTGCCTTCACTCCTCCTGTTTGCTTCTAATTAAAGGGGAGAGATCTGAGGGTGTTAATCTGTCGGGCTTTGGTGAATGGAGGTGGGATGGGGAGGTGGGTGGGAGGCAGCGTGGGTCCGACCTCCCCAAATCCCTCTCATTTGGTTGGACACGCCAGCTCGGCTTAAGTCACCTGACCTGGTCTCTGGCGTGCACCCGGGATTGCATGCATGGACACACACACACGCATAAACTTTGACCTAAAGTCAGGCGTTATGATGCAACTGTAAGGACAAAATTCAATCATAGTTTTATTACATTGAAGATCATTTGAACACTCCATTCTTAGGTCTGAAAATGTTATTTCACCATTCAGGATTATTGGTGGAACACACACTCACACACATATACACAGAATTTGTGTGACAGTGATTTGTATTGTGGTGTGTTTAGACTCCACAAGGAAAGTAAATCCCAGCTGATAGGATCAACTGGACTTACTGACCTACAGCACTACAGACACTGACATCTTGTGGACATGACAGGGACTGAAATGATTCATAAATGATGTTAATTACAACAACATTATTGATTTATGTCATAGAGGTCTAGATTGTGACCTTTCACTGACCACTGACAGAGAAAGGTCTCTTGCTTTCTCTATGTCTCTTCCTGGAAATGTTTTTAGACACTGTTTGTTTTTAGTTGATTAATATAACACAGTTTTCAGCAAATAACTGGGTAATAAAAGCTTAAAGCTGCACCATACCTCACCTTGATTAGTGCCATTAGTGCCAACAACAATGTTTTGTTCACAGTGATATTCTAATACTCAGCCAGATTATGGTTTATAATCATGATTACATGCATTTAATAAGCAGTCATACAGTAAACGGGCTAAAGATCAATCTTAAGGATAAGGATAACATTTTTCTCTGTTTTTCTTATTGTCAACAAATCCCATAAAAGGACCAAAACCAACAATGTCTCTCGATACTTTCCCTACCTTGTCTGTGGCACACAAGCCCACTGGTTCATGTGTTGTTTCATTTTTAAAAAAAAGACTAAGTCATTTCCTAAGACAGATGGGCACTGTGGTTTTTAACAAATGTGACTCAAACAGGAGTAAACTGTGTATTTGCTGGGACTATTTTCAGCATCGGATTAATACACATTTTGTGCTCCAGTGAGTATTTCCGGGACCAGCATGGTGTATGTGGCATTGGCAGTGTAACAGTGTGGCTCATTGCTGAGTTTTTAATGGACAACAATGGAGGTCTATGGCAGAGAGGAATAATAGATCTGTGGCAGTCTGTGGTTACACAGGAAATACTTGTTAGTAGGATCAATTCATTGTTGGTTTTGGTGTTTTCATGGGATTTGTCAACAATTTAAATAGAATATCACCAGATGTATCCTTTAACAGAAGCACACACATTGGCTGTGGGATGGCAATGTTATCCAATCCAACCAGCTGAATGACAGCAGCATGACTGGTATACTGTTATCTGTGCAATTATACCACACAGTATCAAGATAATTCTGAGGTACGTTTTGATGTTCTGCGACATTTTTACAAGCTGCTATGAAAAAAAATGAGGAACTGCTGGAAAATCACACATCCAGAGTCAATTTAAAGCTGACAGTTAGTGAGAATTTGCATGAAATACCCTGAGAATTGTTGTACCTGTAGGGTTCGTATGTAAAAAGCTCTTCTAAAACAAATGGTGGGTGGCGTTTGAGTGAACTGTGTTGCCAAGAAAACAGACAGCTTCAACCCAGAGGAAGCTTTCAGAGATCTTTTTGATCTTTATGGTGTCAGAACTTTTTGTTCTGAACATGTGTCAACTTTGCCAAAATAACAATGATCAGAAACTTTAAAGCCAAACAGTCTGGGAATCTTGTCATCTTGTCATGAATCTTGATCATTTTCTTTTAGATACAAGTCAAATATTTACATACATTTTAGCTTTAGCCTTGATACATTTCTCAAATAGATGGTTTCAGTTAACTTAAAGCTGCATTAATCAATATGTTTACATTAACAACGAATCAAATCACTATGTGTAATGTGAGAGGGGTCACCCATATGATGAACCCACAGAGAATTTTCACCCGACTTTGCACTTTCCCTCAACTCAAAAGAGTTATAGCGTCTTTTAGCTAACTGTTTTGGTTTTATGACCGACAACTTTACTGTTTTGGTTCAGTCTCATCAACCATGTTTCCAGCCACAGCAGGCAGCTGCTTTCAGCAATAACCCACTGTACGCTATACTGGCCCAGCATTAAATGGCAGACTGACAAAGTTAGCGACCAGCTGGTGAACACAGTCATGCATTTAGAAGCTAAAGGGCCAGATATTTCCCTCAGCATTTAGTACTGAGCAAACAGAGGTAAAAGAAGAGTGACTTGGACTTACTTTTGTCAGGTGGCCAGACACAACTCCAAATGAATGCTAATGTTGCTCTGTGTCTGCTGGCTGTGCAAACAGGCAACTGTTTGCTAGCATGTTTGCCACAAAAAACCTTATAAGGTGCTAATAAAATTTTTCAAGTGGACAAAAAAAAAACAGTTAGTGCTGCTTTAAATCATGGTGGTATGACCTTGACCTTGGAAACAGCCATTGACCAAACTATCTCACCTCAAGGGATAATGTGATAAGATTGAAAGCACCAGAACAGCTGCTAAATAGACCTTAAGGTGAGATTGTTTTGTCAACCAAAGTCCAAATTAAATGTTGAACCTCAACTTTAAAGCAAACACGGTTGAGAAGTCCTTAAAGCTCTCAGAAAAAATGGAAATTTCATGACAACTGGGCAAACTCCATCTGCTGGTGAAGATCGTGTGATAAGATTGAAAGCTCCAGAACAGCTACTAAATGGATCTTGAGGTGAGATTATTTTGCCAACTATTATTCAGGTGTTTGGCATGGACATTTGTTAGAAATCATCTGAACTGACATACAAAGCTTAAGCGTGAAATCCAAATGTAAAAGTGATTGCAGACTTGCCAGAATGTTGAATATGGGCAGCTTAGCCTGCAGTTTACTGTCAAATGTTACATAATTTGGGTTCAAACTGTTTCAAGCATTTCCCACTTGCTGCCATTTTGGGCTGCAAAAATTTCCCAGTGCAGCTTTAACTGAAGAACAACAAAATCTTCATGGCCCAGACTGAGTGAGAAGAAATGTGGACAGTGCTGCTGCATGTAAGAAGCTTTCCATTGAATTGTGAGACAGTGTATGCAGCACTCTGAAGACACTTCAGCCAAATGATATGCCTCTCGCTGCTTCTCTCTCTCCCTCCTCCCTCCTCTTGCAGCTAGTGTGTTTTTGTCTCTCTATCCAAGTGTTTACTCTGGCTGGGTTTTTTTTTCATCACTATCTCTTCCATCCTCTTCCATCCAAGTCCTCCAACTTACAAAACCTCCTTTTATCGCTGCACAAAGGCAGCTATGTACTTCTTTGTGTCATGCTTGTTTCCCCGTCTCGCTCATGTTCTGGCAGTCTGCAGACCGCCCTGCTTCAACATTCCCCCCACGTCCCTCCACTCCTCCTCCAGACTGCAATAATGTGTCTAAGTGCAGCTCAGCATGGCGGTGAATGGGGACTCTTTTCAATACCACCTGCCATTTATCTAACCCTCGGCTGGTTACAGGTGGAGGAGAGACACAAAGCTCCGAGCTCAGATGCTTGTGATGGGAGGAAGGCCTGGCTGCCTGCTGGGGCTCCGAAACAGCAGATCTGTGGTTCAATCTCTCGTACAGTGATGGAAACCGTATACCTGGTGTGTTTGTAATGCTGTGTGCATGTGTTTGATGAGGTGCCAGATACCAGCTTGTTTTGCAGAAAGTTGAGCTTTAAAGACAGTAATACAGTTTGCTGTATACAGTTCATCTTTGTAGCTTCAGCTGTTATGGGGTGTGAGTATAGTTCCAGTCAAAATCACAATATCACTTTGGAAAAAGCAAAAGATCAACTAAGATTTAGCATTAAATATTTGTACAATTTCTAGGTTCCGGTAGATGTATGTGTAATTTAGTCAACCAATGACATAACAGCTTTTATTCTTTTCAAAATCATCAGCATTTTCATTTTTTTGTGTTTGAACAAAAATGAAAAAGTAATAACTACTGTTCCTCAAATGTGCAGAAATGTCTTTTTAGTATATAAAAAAATTCTAATATTTATTTTATACTCATCTATCTATCAGACTTAATGTAAGTCTCTCTGTTCTGTCTGCTGCAGCTGAAGACACACCATGGCAGAATACAGGGTCTTTATTATGTTTTTCTCTTTCTGGCAACAGGCATTTATTTGGAAAAGCCAGCAGACAGTAGTGTGATTCATCGGTAATGTTTTTGTCACAGTTATGATCCATAACAGCAGATAAGCTATGCTGAGAGTGGAGTAAGACAGCGTTAATCCTAGATTCTGAGTTGGGAACTAATACTCAGAAATATTTGTCTGAGTCTGATAGGTCAGTCTGCTCTTACAGGTGACCAGCCATCCAGTTGGCTCATAAAATGATCAAAATACAGTAGTTGAAATCTTTTAGGATGTGCAGTCATCATAAAAAAAATCCCTCTTTCCCGCCCCAGAGGACATTCTGACATTATTAACAGTGATTTCATCCGAAAGCATGCTCGCCAGGCTCAGCTGAAAACCACTGGAGGTTTTAATTTCATAGCCACATAATAAAAGCTCTGTTCAATTCATGTCACTCCAAAGATGCCAGTCAGATGAATCTGTCCTCTTGTTTTAAACACGTCCTTGTCTTATGTGTTATCCATTTTATATTTGATGCTATTAATAAGCTCTGATGAATTATGTTGATTTCTTAAGGAAACCAATGGGAGGTATAAACAACATAGCTTTGTTTGGTCAACTAAAACCTGCGAATGAATGCTCCTTTTCAGCGCTGCCCTGCTTTGCCCTCATACACACCCTTATACATAGAAACCTGATGAAAACTAAGGTTATTCTAAACACTGCATCCTTTATAAGTGTGTGTACATCAAACACACAAGGTCTAGTCTTTGTACAATTTATTTCCGTTGGAGGTTTGACACACGTTGAGTAGAACACATTTCACACAAGTGAGCTGCTGAGGAATAGAGGCATTTGAATGCTAAACAGAGCTTATCAAAGGTAGGGAATCATTTCTGGATATAAGGAAACCATTTTAGATACACATACTGCATGAGCTGTTTTGTTGTGAGGTAAAACAGAGTCTGCTTTACCAATGTTTTATGGGTCTGTACAATAAATAAAACCGAGTGTAACTATAACCTGCAGTTGGGGATTCTAAGCAAAAGCATTTGACTTTTTCCTTAGAAGACCCGTTACACCTTAGTTCAGTTCAGTACCAGTTATTGGGGCAGATGTGACTCAGGAGGTAAAGTGGATTTGATTCCCGGCTCTTCCTTGTCCATGTGTCCTTGAGCAACTCCACCGCCATCGGTGTAAGAGTGTGTGTGTGTGTGTGAATGTGTGAATCAGTCCGTTAAGGTAGACAAGTGCTATATAAATACAGTCCATTTACCATTACCATACAATTTCACTAATGGCTTGTACCACCAATTAAAATCTATGCTGCGAATGGCTCAAGAGAGTTTGAGTGCCTTTACTTCAAACCACATCCCTGGATCTACACAATGTGTGTCCCTGCTGTCAGAGATCATTGCAGAAGGCCTTCTGAACCAGCAGAGGGCAGTTCAAACCACAAGCGTTTTTTCCCCCTGTGCCTAAAAGGTGTTATCCTGTATGCAGTCAGGATGAGACAGCAATGAAACCTCCCCACAGAGCATTACAAACACCTAATGTTCACACCGCTGGCCAATCCAAGTATCTGTGATTCACACTTTAATTACAGTCAGTTATAGTTTGACCACTTGGTCCAAAACATGGACCACTACTTGATATATTACTAACCTGAAAAAAGGTTAGTTAACCATGAAAAAGAAAGAAAGAAAGAAAAGACAGCCTATTCCTGCAGATTCACATCATGTGTCTGCTGTAATCAGTGACCTTATCATACTGTATGGCATGCAATCATGGTATTTCATATTCAGACACAGTATCTGTACTGAATAGTAAATTTACTGACCTTACAAGTTAATACATTTTAATATAGTAGTACTATAGCCTAACATTCCTACAGGATATGATATATATAGTTGTTCTTTCAAAATATAAGTTAGCAGTTATAGTGGTGGAGAAAGTACAGAGCTGGTGGAAACTGTACATCATCAGTGATGCCAGAATGAGTCTGAACAAATAAATAATAATAGTTCTACAATTAAAAGTGAACATATCGTGCAATAACACTTTATACTTACTTCTCTGTCTTCCTTAGTTATTATTGGAAACATGTTAAGATCTCTGTCAATTATGCAGCAGTTGGTAGCTAGATCTTTTGTGGCTTTGAGCTTTGCCTTCAAAATAAAAGCAAAGAAAGTTTTAACAACAACGGTTAGCTATAGCTAGGTGGGAGGTCTAGTAGTTCGCTAACTAGGCTACTCTGGGCCTGCCTGTGAAATGTGGAATCTTACACCACAACAAACAAACAAAACAAACAACCAAATATGTTTCTTATGTTGATTTGGTGCAATTTAGTACTTCACATTGCACTAAAATGATACAGAATCAACACATAGAGTAAAAAGGAAAACAAGAATTAGTCAAAAGTCAAGAAGTCAGAACAAAGAAGGTTCGAAAATATATTTATTATAATAATTTCCCCTCCTTTTATTAGTTCGAGGATATCATTTAACCCTGCATCAGTCAGCTTCATGAGGCATGTAAAACTTATTTGAAGTTAGTCATTTTATTGTGAAAAACACACACAGGACGATAATACATTTTTGCTAGCTTCATACTGCCACTGAACACCGACCGAGACACTTTCTCCTTGTCTAGGACAGCCACAGTTATAATACTTTACCTCAAGTTGCCTATAACATTTTTTAAAAATCACTCAAGTTAGTTTGGCCTACCTCACGACTGAAAATGTACTTCTTCCAGTCTAGAAACTGAACTCCTAAAAGAAACCCAATGCAAATAGGACTTATAATAGCCCTCCTGCAGACTCCTCCCACTGAGTTGTCCTGGGAAACACTAACAACTGGAAGAAAGTGCAGTCAATCCTCCTGTTTCTGAACGGGGGAAGAGTTTGGTGGAAGACCCGCACCGCCGCTCGTCCATTTCTACAGTACAAACTTTTTAAAAGGACATTTCGGCCCAGCTCCAAACACTGCAAGTCCATCCACCGGGAGGATTATTATGCGTCCAAAAACTGCTGCTTCTTCACACTGAGCTTCATCTGCTTGAGGTACGAGGAGTCGTTTACATTGTAGCCCGTTGTTAACTGTAGACTGATATGAATACACTCTGGCGTTACTTTGTATCTTTCAGTGGTGTTTTACATTGAGAGAAGTTGTTTAATGGCTGCTGGACACTGGGTCTTTTTTTAACTTGTTGCTTTGTAGCCATGACATCCTCATTCAGAGCCTGTAGGGCCGATGTGGGAACTTCTCACGTTTCTGTGAACTCAGCGACAGCGACGAAGAGCTCAGTTGTCCCATAGAAATGTAAAATGATACTATACAAAAGCAGCGAAAGTATAGGCCTAATATACGCAATACTGAAACTACAGGAGATAGAAAAAATACAATGCAAAGTATGCTAACGTTACTAGAAACTCTCTAGTTAGCACTAAAGACGTTCAGGCCGTTAAGGAATATTATTCTTTAGGAGATTTAAAAAAGCACTTAGCATGATTCAATGCGATATGAAAGAAAAATTGTAAATATATGGGCAAATAATTTACATTACGAGCAGAAGACCTTAATATTGATATATTCTTCTATCATAGTACATGTCTGGAAAAAGCACGTGATGTTGAGTCACTCTGCATGGTGATGAAGTCAAATTAACATGTAAGCTGTCTTTCAAGTATTTCAGGGAGTCATTCTGGGAAATATTTGACTTATTAATTGCCTTGCATGATTAATCAGTACAAAAGTACACAGCTCTGTGTATGATATGACATCCCCTTGTATACCTATAGTGATAGATAAATGATAAACACTGATATATCACCCAGCTTTAACTGTCCATGTTGGAATAATTATCGCCAATAACTTAGATAAGTAAGTAAGTAAGCTTTATTTATATAACACTTTCCAAAACAGTAGTTCCAAAGTGCTTCACAGTTAATAAAATGCACATTAGTACACAGCAAACCTTCCATTTAGCACAATACGATCATTACAAAGTCACTGTTTGGCAGCACAGACACACTACAAATCTCTATGGGGCAATTTTTCCCATCAAGGAAGTTCAATTGCACAAGCTTTATTTTTCATGCTAGTGGGAGGATCTGCACACATGTAAAGGAAAACGGTAGCCTACTAATTCATTTACACTCGCTTGACCTCACCCACTTAAACATGTTCAAAGGACCAGGCACATAAACATGGCCGCCCTCTGGTTTCACATGTTATAACACACACCCATGGGTTTGCTCAGAAGTCACATCATGGAACACATCTTCTTCACTTCCAGCGTTACTTGGACCAAATCCTGCTCAGTTAGAACTTGTGTGCAAACTGCTCCAGTGAAGATGCTCAGTAGCCAGTTCAAACTGAAAAGCTGGTCAGAAACCTGAGGGAAACTTGATTTTTTTTGCATCTTTCTGGTGCCTTTCAGAATGATCTTTTGCCTCAAAATTGACACTAATCTGACAAGTGATCGAATGCTTCACGCTGTTTTAATACCCACACTAACACCCACGATAATAATATTGGATCCTTGGATCCCGCACTAATGTTTCATCTTAAATGATCCTCAGTTTTAACCTGTAAACTGAGAAAGCTGAAAAATAGCAGAATGTGAAGGAGCAGCTGGAAGGATTTGAGACATGTACATGTTTTATTACCTCCCATCTCACAGAAATGTTTCTTTATTTTCTGTCAGAGTATGAATTACAAAGACAGGACACAGTTGTTGTCATTCCTCCAACATAGTTGCACGACCCTCGTAATCACTGGTTTTGACTCCTCAAATATTTTGTGACAAGCATCTGTTTCTCATGCTGTCATCGCAGAAACTTGTTACAGTCAGTGTTGACTCATTATATCTGACTCTGGAGTCTATTCCCCTTCCTTTTTTGTGTCTCCATGTGAACGCCTTTCACTGTGGGATTGGCCTGTAAATGAGAGTCACTGCTATTGAATGTAGGTATTCACCATCCTCATATTACATTCTGCAGAGAAGGTGACATTGTTAAAAGAAGGAAATACACCTGTTCCTGAAACCTCTCAAAGGTGTGTCTGATTTACAGTATCAATTCAACTATTATGTGTCAGAGGAAATTTGCTTGAGCTTCACAGTGACTCAATAACTGGGAACTGCCCATTACAGCTACAGTGATCTACTTAAATGGCTACAGAGTAGCTCCACTGGCTTTTCGTAATTTGACACTATTGGCTTAAAACATTTGAGACCTATATACCATTTTTTGGATGTGATGGTGCAGTTATCAAGTGCTTTCTCAGTGTTTAAATCTCCAGATTTTATGTTATGAGGTTTTCACAGTACAATGATTTAAATGGACATGTGAATGGTTTAGTTTTGAAATGCTAAATATCAAGTTAGAGTAAATGCTGATATCTCTAAGTACCCCACACAGTCTTAAATGTCTTAAATATCAGGGCCATCATGTTGTCAGTGTAGGTGTCATTTTTTTAATCACTGGATATGTAAGTTTGTAATGATGATCTTAATATGCAAACATATATGAGAGTAATAATTTCATTCCAAAAATGCGATATCAACACATTCTGCTGATTACCAGCATCAGGCCAGCAGCGGGCCGAGCTGCAGCTGAGTTCTTAGATTGCCAACAATCCAGAAACAAGGCTATCAGGAGAGGGCTACACAATGCTTCCATTAAATAAAAGCGTATTAGTCTCCGCCTCTCTATGTGTCTCTTCCAGCAAACTTTAGGCTCACTTGTGAGGCCGTCCCAGTCAGAAATATGTATTTAGCTCCAGTACAAGAGACAAATGAAAGAGGAGTTGGCCCCCCATATAGAGTGCTGTAAATTACCATGAGGATTCTGCTGGCTCCAAGCTGAACCCAGCCAATTTCTCATCTTCACAAACCCCCTAATTTAATGATGATGGAGGATACGCACAATGTCAGCCTTGTAATTACACTGTATTTAGTATAGAATGGAGGCATTAGAGGAAGTCATACAGGTACTAGTTCATAATGTAGCCCTGTCTCAGGGTTGGGTTTTGTATGCCTGGGAGGGCTGAATTCCCTGCTGATATTCACAATAAAGCCTTGACTTAGTTTTTGTTAAGACTGGAATTGCTGGAATCCTCTCAGCACGCCAAACAGCAGCCGCACTCACTGTTCCAAAACAGCAGCCATCTCTGCAGCTTGTACAAATTTTGTGCCCGGGAGTAGCGTCTCCTTCCTCCTGGGACTTAATGGGCAGACTTTGTTGTTAATTGTTACTGTGCCTGTGGTGCCACCACATCTCTCTAAAAAAAATTCTCAACTTACCAGCCAGAAGTTTGTCTTAAAATAAAGTGTGTCAATTGCTTATAAATCTCTCATATGAAAATGTGCAGCAGGTAGATAGGATGGTGGTTTGAACGACCATCCTGTTACCAACGGTAGGGCAGGGTATCATGTGAAATTTTGGATAATAGTGCTGATATAATACCTAAGCTGTAGCCTGGCAACCAGACGAATCTGCGAGGTCATGCTTTATTTGCTCTGGCAAATGCATCTCACCCCTCCCATTCAGACAGATATCCAGCCGACTAATCACAACCGTTTATCTAAAATGGGGCGGGTTTGATACGATGACTGTACAGAGGAGTGTGGTTGAGGTATTTTTGTAAACAACCAAGATGGCTGCCACTGATGTGGAAAGTTCTGAATCCACTGTCGCGTCAGTATTAAACAAACTGGACGGTATATTTTCTCTAAAAGAAGAACAAATAACTGCACTTACAGCTTTTGTTGATAAGAAAGATGTGTTTGCTGTACTTCCGACAGGATTCGCTCAGCGTTTCGTTGCTCTGATTGGTTGTAGGTCTTTCCAGTTGCGTCCAGAAGCATTTTGGTCTGCGCCTGTTGATAACAGCCCTTGGAAATCAAAAATTAACTGAGAGGTTCCAGACTAATTCTCATTTGCGAATTGCTCTGGTGATGTCAGGCTACCTAAGTTGTGGTAGCAATACCAAAATGATACCGTACAAGAACTTTACCCAAGAAAAGTTGTCTAAATGTTGATTTTAAATCAAATTTCTGATCAAAGAATAATTAAACGATAAGACAAATCTGACCAGACATTTGATGCCATCTTTAAGTACCCAACAGTTTTTGATACTCTGTGCTACGGACACAATTTGTTTGGTACCATAGACTGTACATAAAGATGGACGACATGTCTCCACTTCCTCCAACTGTACAAAAATGAAGCCAAAATGTCCCAGACATGGGCGCTGCCATCTTGCACTGGTGACATAATTTGGAGCCAGAGTCTGTGTAGTAGTGATCGAGGTCCCGCCCATACACCCGCCTGAACCAATCGCGAGCACACCACAATCAAATCACAGCTGTCAATCATGACATAACACCCCCTTTTTATAGCACCAAATAACTAATTAAAACCAAACTTATCAGAAAATGAACACTTGAACAAACATTAGCGTGATAAGAACTACCTAAAGGAGGGGGCGGGGTTTATGACCTATACTGCAGCCAGACACCAGGGGGCGATCGAGATGTTTTGGCTTCACTTTTGGGGAGCTGTCATGTCGTCCATCTTTATAAACAGTCTGTGGTTGGTACCAAAAAAGGTATTGAAGTTTGTTGCTTGTTACAGTTACTGCATGTGTATGTGCAGTGCTGTGCTGTACATTCACCATGCCACATTATTGTTTACATCTGCATTCTGGTTGATGAGATTGGATCTTGTAATAATAATGCATAAAGTGTAATCACGCAGAGGTCTGATAATGAAAATGTCCTCCACAAGTGGTCAGACTTGCATTTAATTGCAATGACAACGATGTGTAAATGCTAGAAGTCTCCATATGGACAGAAATAAACCTTTGTGTGCCGACTCCCCAGGAAGTAGACACAAAACAAACAGAAGACGGGGAGGCTCAAATACAACGATGCAAATAAGATACTTGCAAAAACTGGATTGTCCGGATGGATGCTGTGCAAAGCAGCTGGGGTATTTACTGTTGGCTTCAAAGCTATCTGGAGGAAGTCTTCTCTTGTATACATAATGAAATAAGACAGTATGTATACGGATGTTTCCTACCTGTGAATGTAATCCAGCCACACACAATATGGATGCAAGGTACATGTAATGCCAGGTATAAAGGCCACTGAGCCTCTGTCTGCAGTGAGACAGGGCTGAGGTTTGCAAGTAGTGTTGAGATAGCTCAGGTGTCTGATGTGTCTCTGCTTTGTGTTATTTAGGGTGAGTGCAGATGTCAACCTGGCATGACTGGAAGAGGATTTTTGTAGTTTGAGATTTTTGCATTGATGACATTTGAGTCGCAGATATAAGCTGCTTGCCTCAAAGACAAATTTAAAGCAAAATATGAGAAATCCAGCAGGTCGTTTGACAACTCTTACCTCCATCTGGAAGACATTTTCAGACTCCCCCCAAACACCAAGACTCCTCTATGCTGCTGATAAGAATTGTATTCTGTCCGGTGCACAGTACATTTTTAAAGTTATGTTTTGGGCGTTTCATGCCGTTATTAGATAGTGAGAGTGGAGAGAAGGAAATGAGGTAGCGAGAGAGATGTCACAAAGGTCCCTGGCCAAATTCGAACCAGGCACCCCAATACAGTTTGTTAAAACCTGTTTTAAAAGGTGCGACTCCATTCCTTCAACTGAAAAAAAAGAAGTCAGTTGAAGTGATGTAAAAGTAACTATGTACATTTAAAAGTAACAAGTACTCAAGTACAGTACTTAAGTACAGTTATGAGGTACTTGTACTTTACTTTTTGTATTTCTTTATACTTCATACTACTACTCCACTAGATTCCTGAGGGAAATGTTTTACTCCACTACATTTATATATGACAGCTATAGTTACTCTGCAGATTTTACGTACAAAATATATGATCAGCTAATAAAATATGATGCATCGCGATAGATTAAAATACCCAGTACAAAAAGCTGTTAAAATGAGCTCCACCTTGATCAGCTGCAACATTAAAGTACTGCTTACATGTTAATACACTGACAGGGACCATTCTTCATAATGAGTACTGTGACTTTTGATACTTTAAGTATGTTATGTTGCTATTTAAGGCTGCAACTAACGATTAAGCTACTTTTGTTATCAATTAAGCCGCCTATTATTTTCTCGATTAATAGATATAATCATCTATAAAACAGTAAAAGTGCTCATCACATTATCCTAGAGTACAAGGTGACAAAAATATTCAATTTACTGTTATGTAATACCAAGAAAAGCAGCAAATTCTTACATCTGAGGACCTGGAATTATGACATTTTTGACATTTTTCTTGAAAAAGACTTAATTGATTATCAAAATCATTGCAGATTATTTTTCTGTCAGTGGACTAATCGAGTAATCAACCAATCTTTGCAGCTTTACCAACGATAAGTTTGTACTTTTACTTTTCATATTAAAATTTTGAATGTCGGACTTTAACTTGTAATGGAGTGTTTTTTTTTAGTGCCCTTTTACTCTCACTTAAGTAAATGATCTGAATACTTTTCCACCACTCGCCAGTTGGAATCAATATATATTCTTTGCTTGTCTGGTTCTTTTTCAGAAAAACAGGAAAAAAAAGAAAATCATCAAGTGCAATAGAGAAACCAATCAATCAAAGGCACAGGAGAACAACAGAGTTTTTCATTTAGATTTCAAAGTGGCTAGGGTTGGGCGTATTTGAGATCATCAGACCATTGGAATGGTTCAATGTATCCCAGAGATTCCCTGTAATTAAATGGTTGAGGTTGAGCAGCTGTTGACCATGCTGTTTCATGGATTTTTCCATCAACACCAAAACATTGTCATCAGCCTTGAACCCTTCTCTGTGTACTATCCTAGCATAGCACCCTCAATGCTGCTGATTATTTCGTCTGATTGACTGATAAAGAGATGGGAGAAGTGTGTATCTGCACATGCTCCAAACTATTAAGGATATGTTTTGAAAGCAGAGGCAGGATAGTTGTAGTTCCACCATGGCAGTTGCAGCAGACACCTGACCTATGGCCTGTAGGCTCCGCCTCTCCCCTCTGACATCAGGGCTTTGATCTGCCTACTGTCTGTGTTAGCACAAAGCCATATTTAGCTCAGTGTAATCAGTGTGGTGAGAGCTCACATGCCCGCTACTCAGGATACCTGCCTAGTATAAACACACCTGCTCTCTCTGATGGACTTAAAATGAAGTTAATGTGCACCTGAAGGAGCCTGCTCACAGCCGTCGCCATCAAATAGACTGTGGGTAAGTTTTCCATTGATGCCTTCATGTGCCGCTTTAGAACAAGTCAACAAGCAGCTTTTTGTTTGATGTCAACTAAACAAAAGCATTTTTATGTATGAGTTACACATTGATTCTGAAGGTTGTCTTCCTTCCTTCTTTCTTGTTTTTGTTTTGTTAATATTCCCCTAGGCAAAATTTGACTGCGATGCACCTACTGTTCCTAGCAACATCTGCCTCAGTGATAACGCTTAATGGTTTTAATAACAACATGTGTGACCAAAGTCTACTGTTAAATTAAATTGTAATTGGGCTCTGCTTATGGGAAATTACATATTTTATCTCTGCACACATATTTCCAGTTGTTTGTTAAAGCTATGACTTAATGCTTACTGCTCTACATAAAACTACTGGTTAGATTATTATGAAACACCTGATTTGTGTCTGAAAGGCTGGAATATGGAGGCTTCACTCATTTGAATTTCAAATCACTTTAATAACAAAAATTCAGAGTCTGTTCCTCTTTGTTCACAGTTTTTTTAAGGTGTTTTGTGCTTTTCTGTTTTCTTGTCCACGTTAACTTAATTTTTGGTCACATGGTGTATGTTGTGCTTTCAAAGGCTGTGATTGGTCTCGTAGCGGGTGTGCTTGGTACAAGAAAATAGAAAAAATAGGAAAAAAACTGTACGAGGTCTTTGACCTGACAGAAGTGTACTATAGAACTTTGTACAGTTCTTGGGTGTATTTATGTGTTTAATGGTGTATTTTCTGGGGACTTTATTGTTTATGGTATATTTAGGTGGTTTAGAATATATTGTACATATGAATTATACTTACAGGGTTCATTGTACATATTAATTATATTTACAGGGTTCACTACTTAATGTATTTCTTTTTCTTTTTGTTTCACCACTCTGTAATCACATGACCTGTCAGGTGACCCCTTTGCACAGGTACTTGTAAGTTGTGTCTCTGCATTTGTTTCATGTCTGAAGAAGCAATTGCGCTTGAAACGTCACATGTTGGCAGGGGCCTACTAATAAATGTTCATGGGAGCATTGTACTGTATTGTTTTATCAGGGTTATTTTCTCACACTTTAGAAAGCTCCATTAGAGTCACAAAAGACTTTATACAACTGTTTTCACAGGCTGTTTAGTACTCCTCGTGATGAGTAAGCTGATCTTCATGTGTAAAATCGGTAGCATGTGTCGGTAGTGCTTAAGCAATAAGACAGGATCTTCTATTCAGTATCCTTGCAGTTTAATCTAATATGATTAATAAGTTGATGTTCTTGAACAAGCAGCAGGTAATTGTAGAGGTGGACTACTTCAACATATATTTAGATCACAAGTATTCATTTCAGTTAAGTCCATCCATTCACTCATTTCCTGTTTGAGAAACACTCAAACAGAGCATTCTTGTGGGCTGAGAGGCCTGTTACGTAGACAGGGAATCAGTGGGGGAAGTGTGCAACTCATGCACATCACATCACTGGCAATTCAGTTCCCAAAACACTGAAGTGGTTTTAGTTTCATACGTCTTTAAAAACTGGCCATTTTTGAACAACCTCTAAAGAAAAAGAGAGTGGGTTGATATGTGTCATCTGGTTGTAGTCTTGGAAAACCCTAGAGAGGTCACAAGTTTATCACAGGGTCAACACACACAAACGCATGCATATTTGTGGGTAATTTAGAGTTTCTGATTGACCAAACTTGCATGTCTCAGCTTCACAAAGAAGGACCCAAAGCTGAGATTCAAACAGGACCATCTTGCTGTGAGATGGTAGAACTAACCACAAAGTCATTATGTGGTCAGTATCAGAGATTTGGAGATACTTTAATTACACATGTTGCACCATTGACACGTTCCAATTAAAGTTGGTTTGTTAATAGAAATGATGTAACCTAACAATACACATCAGCCATTACTGCAGTGGGGGTAATATTAAGGCCTGCTGTGAGAGGTTTGCGTTGCTCAGGATCCTCCAGGCTAAACCTCTTACCACCCAAATGGGACTAACAGCCACTTTCCTTTTCTAAACCTCTGATGCCTCCCTGTCTTTCTGTGTGTTTTCTTTGCTCCTCAGCCCCTATTTTGTCTTTATTTCAATGTCGGTTTGTTTGAAATGTCATATTGATCATTTTGAGAGATTTTGTACCAGTGTCTGCTTCTGCAAATAAGTTAAAATCCACAATGCTCACCTAGCTATCACCCATCAGGATCTTATGAGAAATTGGATTGCCAAGTGCAGCTGAATTCAAGTAACAGAAAATGCCCTGTGGATTTTGTAATATGTTGGGCAAAGGTATATAGCATATATCCTTCTGCAGGTGTCTAGGCCATATTGAATTTCTCAGCACAAACATTTCATCAGAAAGCCATGACACCCTTCAAATGTCCTTCTAAATATTAGCCCAAGCCTGTTCTTTCTGAAGGGGTCACCATGCCTAAAACATAGCAGCAGCACTTTGCTTAAATGAAAAGTTTGTTATTTTGGGAAATATGCTCATTCTCTTTCTTGCCGAGAGTTAGACAAGAAGATTGATACTAGTTACGTGCCTGTATGCCTGTAAGTATGAAGCTACTGGCAGCAGCTAGCTGGCTTAGCTTAGCATAAAGACTGGAAACAGGGAAACGGCTAGACTGGCTTTGCCCAAAGGTAACAAAATCAGCACCTTTTAAAGCTCACTAATTAACACTTTACATCTTGTTTATTTAATCGATGCAAAACCCAAAGTGTTAAAACAACATTTCCTCGTTATGGTGGGTTATGTACCGGACTTTTCTTGGCTGGGACCAGTAACTTCCTGAAGTCTCTGGTTGCCTGGTTAACTGGTCCAAGAAATAGTTTGGCACATAACCCCCTGTTTGCTACAAATTGTCGCTTTTTACACTTGGTTTTGTATGGATTAAATAAAGAAGATACCACATGTTAGTGAGCTTTAGAGGTTAGAGGTGCTTTGAGCTAGCTGCTAGCTTCATATTTACCATACAGACATGACAGAGGTATCAATCTAACTCTCACCAAAAAAGGGAATAAGCACATTTCCCAAAATGGAACTATTCCTTTAAAAATGTCTATAAAGCACCTCATGGCTTCATGGTGTGGAAACAGAGGGGGAGGGGGTGACATCAAACCTGGGGAGGAGCGCTGATCAAGGCCCAGGCCCTGATTACAGGCCGGCCCCCAGTGTGCCCCACAATAAGATAATGCTATCTGGGCCCACAGGTATTTGGTTTCAGTGGAGAGGGTAATAACTGTCACCAAACACTGAGGAGACCTTTCATCCCCTGGCCTTGTGTTGTCAGCCAGCGTATGTGTGCAGTCTCTGCACAGAGGCTGCTTTTGTGTGGCAGGGTGAGGTCACGTCACCACGATGGCCTCATATCTGTCCATAGACACAATAGCTAGGTTTGATTACATCAAACAGCCGTGCCTATCTAAATGGTAGTCAACATGGTGTGTCCAAGTTACTGTGGTTGCGTTGTTGAGGAGGTGACGTAGCCCTGACTAATTTAGCTGTGCCCCAGGAGAGCAGAGCTGATAGTGAACCGTAAAAAGAATCACACAAGAGTTCAACACAGAGCAGATGCACTTTGCTCTCTCTGGGGTTTGGTGCTATAGGGGAATGCAGTGTACGACATGTTGTAGTGGTAGACCAGTAACTAGTGGTTAACCAGGGGAGAAAGCCTGGGAGGTTAAACAAACGTCTGAGTTAAACATCAAACCCAGCTGAGCCACACAGAGCCTTAATCCTCCCTCAATGTGCCACATTTGAAGGCTTTGATTGCAAATGTTATGTATTCATTCAGGAACTAGCTGCTGACAAAAATGCGCTGGTGAATTCTTTATGAATTTGACTGATATGGTTGTCAAGAGTTTTAGAAGTCTTGCGCTATGACTCAGATGTTGTTCATGTTTGGAATGACACTTTTATTTGGACAGAAAATTAGCCTTTCAGGCCAAGAAATGTCTGGTTTCATTCAGTCTTTATTTCTACGGTAATTTTGAAACATGAAATTAGATTTAATATCAATCCAAGCTCCAGCACTTCCAAATGTAATAAAAAGTGTGTGATGTGGGAAAGACAGGTTGACAATAAAAAACATAAAAGGAAGTTTAGAGGAGTTAAAAGATGAAGATCAGTGAAAATGAGGATGTGAACTCTGTCTCTCACAAGGCTTTAAATCAGCCTGAAAGCTCTCCCTGGCACTCCTATCTGCCATTTGGTGGAGGTTTTTATCCAAAGCTCCTCACTGTACCATGAGGCCTGACATCCAAAGAAAGAGTGACCTAAGTGGGCATTGAACCCCTAAACCTGGCAGTGTTTGTCGAAGGCTCATAGTATCGTTGCTCACAATTGGAAAACCAGCAGAATTGTATGTGATTTTATGTCGAGACAAAGATGCCTCTTGGTGATGTTTTGTTTGTTTGTCATATAAATAGTATCTATGGAGAAAATAGACCAAAACAGCCAGAAAAAATAAGGTATCCAGGCCAGGTTGTCCTTAGTTTATAGTAGAGGGGGTACGCCTGCATATGTAAGGCACAAACTCAGTCCTGCCCCTCTCTGAGACTTAAGTCCGTGTTTGTTGTCCTCATGGAGCCCTGGTGTTGGATGACACCTCAGGTCTATATTGGGCTTTGGCCCCTTTTTACAGGTGTCTCCACGTCCTTGACTGCAGCTCTCTATGCACAGCCAAATTCAAAAAGCTTCATGAAGTAGCAGCCCCAGGTAACTGTTGTCCCCACAACACGGATCTGCATTGACATTCTTCAAGTTAATTAATGGCCAATGGGAGGTTTTTGACCTAGAAATACTGCAGTATGAAGCTTTGAGGCGATAAAACACTAATTTAAAGTTGTACATTGCTTGCTATGTACATTGAGTTCAAACGATGTGATCTGTTTTATTTCAAGTACCTGCACTGAATTCTGCACACCGTACATCTGAGCAGCTATTAGCATCCACTCTCTGCTTTATGGCATTATTTATCCAGGAAAGGTTTGATGAGCCCTGTGCTCTTTTCAGCAGCGGATGTCAAGATTTAAACCTGGGAGTTGGTCAGTACAATCACATTATATGCATTGCTTAATGGCAGTTGTTGAGATAAAGCGTTATTTGTTCATTATTTTCTACCTTATCTAGAATTGTGTGATTTTACTGGCACGTTGCTCCTCTGAGCTCAGGGCTGCTGACTGATTAGCACGACAGGCGTGATAGCTGGATTGATTGAAGGTGTTCATTGTTCTGTGAAGGACATACAATCAATGATTTCACGCAAACTCTTGGGCAGTTATGAAGAATAGTGAGCTAAGAAGACACATGTCATGAGATACAAGTAGATGCAAATAAGTATATTAAAATTCCGTAACATTTAAAGCATGTTCACAAAATATCATGTAGATTTTTAGGCTCAGTTCATCAAATACAATGAGATGCAGTGTTGAACATGGCCATTGTGAATTTTATTTCCCAGTATTGATGCCATTTTGTTGATAAGATTAGTAGGCAGCCATCCACCAAACTACCCTATAAATTACTAAAAGGGCAATGCTATGCTGCAAATGGGCACATAGATCATGACTGTGGGGTGGAGTTAGGTTAGCACCTTTGGATCATGCATACCATACTGCTTTTATTTCCTGAAGCGTTTCTGTTTTGAAATACTCAGGTTATCAATGGTCTCCTAGCAACTGAAGAACCCTGACCTGCACCTGACACGTGCGTTTGTTTAGTTTAAAGAGATGTGGCCTTTGGACAGGAGGACTCAGATGTTCTTACAGGAAGTCTGTTTAATATTGGGTAATACACCGTAGTCATAGTCTGTCCTGTGCATGTGGTCATGTTGGGGAATCCTCAGCTGATCATTGGGAAGGGTGTAGGAACCAGTCTGATTAATGAGTTGTGAAGCTAATCCTGTTCATCCTCCCATTCATGCTGCAGTCACATGGCTATTATGGCTTATTTTGATAGCCAGGGGACCTGTGGAAGCCATAACAGGTCCATTCACAACCCTGACTCGGTGTATCACCACTCCTATCCCAGCATTGAGGGACTTTTGTCCCTTGATTTATTGGTCCATTTGTGACGACTGTTCACTTGAACATGTTTTGATGCCCTGCTTCTTTGTGGCCTTCCTGCTGCAGAGGAAGAAAATTCTGTTTTAACAACAGTTCAAAGGCAGCTTCTGCCATAATGGAGACTCGAAGGAGCTCAGCTGAAGGCTGGCTGCACCCAGTGTTTTAGGTGGAGTTAATGGGTTGTGTAATCTCTATAAGCAGGTGTCGGGTGGCCGTAGGGTGAGCTCAAGGGATGTCATTTCTCAAGGTTCTTTTGTTACCAGAGAAGGAAACTAAGTTTGGTTTGGATACAAGGTATTTTTCTGAATTACATGGATGATGTGCAGGTTTTTATTTACCCATCTTGTTTGAAGAAAACAGATTGCAGATAAGAATATGTGTTTGATGGTATTATTTGGTGTCAATTTTGAGTCAGTTATTGTCCGAGGCTAATGGGTTTCACTAAAAATTGTCAGTTTCACTCAGGCCCATTCCTCTCTTAAGTAAACCAAAAGTTTAATTAATATAACTTAATATTGGCCTCTGTTTAGTTTCATTTAGAGTGTAATTGTAGGATTTTGTGTTTTTTTTCTTCACTTGAGAAAATACAGGTAGAAAGGTTGTTTTCTAATGTCTTTAGTTTCTCCAGTTTTCCCATTATGGAGGATATTACCTGACATGTACACTGTAACTTGACCTACAAGTCCAGGTATTATTCACACCACCAAAATATCTTGTTGCAGTAAATTGCCCGGAACTTGTGTACCTCTGAGAAAATGCTGCAGCCTTTTGTGATACAGAAATCAATCTTGTCATTTCTGTAGTTTCCATAACGGGGAAAGCTATTTTAGAAGTCCCCTGTGTACTTTCTGAATTATTGTTGCTGCCCAAGACGAACAGTTTGACCTGATGAACTGTCACACCCACTATACTGTACGACCAACTGGAGAAAATAGATTCAATGCAGTCTGGTGAACAAATATCAAAACTGCATTAAGTGATATTTTTTTGATGTTAACATAGAACCATGTGACTCCTTGTCTTGTGAAAGAGTCTCTTGTAGTGATGAACAAAGAGAATTAACACCCAGCTCTGCGGCTCCACACAGCTTGTAGCCTCTTTTAGCTCATTGTTTTAGTTTGGTTTGATTTACTGTTTGGTTGAATCCCACCTCTCTCATCAACCCCCTATAAAAAACAGTTTGCAGACGGTTCCAGCAATCATGCTCAGATGAGCCGAATGCATGCTATCTGTTTAGCACAAAACCGCAAAATAAGAGCCAAAAACTGTGGGCTGGTGAAGAAAGCCGAACATCTAGCTAATATAAAGATAAACATGCAGATATTTTTCAGGAGTTTGTGGAGACCAAACAACTGCTAAACGGTGACTGAATATTGGGTGTACATTTGTCAGGTGGTCAGAAACTTGACTCTAAGCAATTACTTGCTAACACATTAGCCTTAACTACTTTATTAGCCACATTAGCTTGGTAGGGCTGTGTTTATGCCTTATAGTGTGGAAAAATCCCATATCATTGAAAGTGTAATTAGCCGCATACAAACGACCAATGCATCAGTAGGTCCTGAGGTTTTTGAATTGCACTATAGCCAAAAAAGATAAAGGCTATAACTTACAAATGTTCCTTGTTCATTCAGAAAAGGGCTGTGTTAAATAGTTTTGTGTAAGTATTTTGTGAATTGTCCACTAAGCATTAGTATTTTGCCCAGAAGTTTACTCTGAAACACCTCTGAAAACACATTTAGACCACATTTAGACCCTTCCAACTATGTTATCTTGATTACACAGGCCCACAACTTCCTCCTCAGGTGGTAGGACATGTTTGCTACTTTAGATTGGCTAACTAGCTTAGCTTGACAGTCACACTAAAATGGGGTTTTGGAAGTATGTACATAAACATAAACCCTGTATCTACTGTTTAATGTACTGACTATCACTTTGACCAGATGAGCTGTCACGCCACTTATTCTGTATAACCATAGGTTTGAGTGACTCAATGTTGTATTTTTTTAAAAAACATTTCTGAAACAAAGTTATACAGCAGAGAAATGTTCACTCACACACCTGCAACAGAGAATGTAAAGCAGGCTGGAGCTGATAAAGGGCGCGGAAACCTTACTTTGGATGAATAAATGTTATCAACTCTGTCCTCAACAGTGAAAAGTGTGAATGTAGCAAAGCACCTAGTTCCTACCAAATATTTTCTTATTGAGCAATGGGTTAAGCAACCTATTGGTCAATAAGATCAGTCACGTGGATGAAGTGTCACAGGCCTAACACCTGCAACAGTCAACAGTGGCGTCAAACAGTGGCCTTGAGTACCCATGCCCATGTACTGTGTAGTAGTCATAAAGAGACCACCAGCAGATGACAAATCTGTAGGATTTGTATATATATAAGAACCAGTGAGCCTGTTGGGGACATTATGTGCGAGTCTTATCAGTCAAAGGCATGCATGTGGTGAAGAAGCTGGTCTCTGGCCCAGTGCACTTAAGGCAAGAGGATTAGACTCCAGAGTATTATTAGAGCTACTGATTATCCCCTTACCTGATCCGCCTAATTCTAGCTCGAGCCTATTTATTTAGCAGAAAAGTGGAAAAATGTTTGGATTGGGTTGCAGAAAGTGAATTGGCCTTGCCACGCTTCAGCGCTCTGTCGAGTCCAACATTGACTCTTTTGGTGTTTTCTGCTGAACTCATTAGGTCCTGGCCTTTTGTCACCGCCTCCCCCGCTGTGGGGTTCATGTGATTAATGCACTGCTGACCACTGAGGCCAGCAGCAAGGACTTGTTTTAGTGCCAGGGAACAGCAAACAAAAGAAAATTGTCTCTCCAAATAACTGAGGAGAATACAGGCTCTCAAAGCCGACCAGTCCCTTGACTCATTGATGAATGCAAGCAGGCCAATATCTCTTCAAGAAAGTTCAACAAAAAGGTTTCCAATCCATTTGTCGTCAAGTCTATAGCTGCAATATGTCTGTTTGGATGTAATTACACACCTACTGCTTCTGACCTTGTGCCCAGAAAACAGCTTTGAGGCCTGCGTCCCAGACTGGGAGTAGAGAATCAAACGTGAACATGAGCCGGTAAATCCTGCTAACTGATCTTCCTGGCAACGTAGAAGAGGCAAAGTAGTGTGTTTTGGTGCTGAACCTACTTTTTTTTTTTTTTGCTTGGTGAAGAACTCTGATGAAGTGATCGGAGGAGGCAGGAGTGAACAAAAAGTTTGACATCATTGCCGCGGCTGTCTTTGAATTAAACAAGCACAAATAGAGACTTGGCAGTTTTGGTTGGATGATGAGTGTGTGTGTTCCTGTGTGTGATTCAGTGTGTGTCTGTTCTGTACTCATGCACTATTAACCTCCCACAGAGTGTTGGGACTACTGCCAGGGTCAAGCTTAACTGTCACCTTGTCAGCAACAATGTTCTGATGCTGCTAGAGCTGATATACAGTACATGCATTTTGTGAAAAAACAAAACAAAACTCTGATGTCCAGTGTTGTTATCTAGAGAAATTTTTTTGCAGGGTTTTATTCCAGCAAAACACTATAGTGTCTCATTTCACTGAGAACAACACAGACATTTTAGAAGTTTAACCTAACTTAATATCTGATCAGAGGGTCGGTACATGTCTCCATGTTTGGTGGATAACTGTGAGCTAGCAGCACTTGATTAGCATAATCCAAAGCATGAAGACATACCTAGAAATAGTAGCTAGTAATCCAAGGGTATTGCTAATCATTCTTAGTTATGAAAACTGTCCTCTTATAGTGAAGCCCATTACAAAATAACAGTTTAGGCTTAACACTTGAGAGTAATGTGGCTTTAAAGCAGGTTCGACATTTTGGGAAAATATGCTTATTCGCTTTCTTGCTGAGAGTTAGATAAGGAGATTGATACCACTAAATATAACTAACAGCAGTTAGCTTAGCTTAGCACCAAGACTGGAAACAAGATATATGGTGTTATTTACAGAGCTTTAGATGTGTTGGTAGGCAGACTTTTCTACCTTTGGACAGAGCCAGGCTAGCTGTTTGCCCCTTCCAGTCTGTATGCTAAGCTAAGCTCACCAGCTGCTGGCTTTAGCCTTGTACTTAAAGAAATACGAGGAGTTGCTTGTTTTGCTGCATTCATGCAATGTCAGCAGCATGGAAAAAAACAGGAAAAACACCCCTTATTTTGACTTGGGAGTGTTCATGCATTATTCCAAGCTGGTTAGCCATAGTGCTAACCTTGTAGTCACACCAGATAAATAGACTACATTAGCTACTTCTGTTATGTATTTTTTTACCAAGCAAAATCAGATACAAACAAACAGTCTAAGCTGCATTATAAAATTAGCTGAATCGCATTTAGTCATCCCTTTTTGTAGTCAAAAATAATGACAAAGTTAGCGACTAACTACTGAACACATTTGAGCATTTAGAAGCTAGAGTCCCTCAGTTGGTGGACATCAAATCAGAGCTAAAAGGAGAGTGAATATTGGACTTACATTTGAGACCAGAAACATGACTTGAAATGAATGCTAATGTTGCTCCATGTCTGCTGCTTAATGGGCAGTTAACACATTAGCCATATCAATAATATGTTAATGTTAATGTTGGGTTTACAGCTTGTTGCACTGCCCCAAGTGGCTAACCTCTAACTTGTTCTTCTCTTTACAGTGTCCAGGGACATGAAACTCAACCCACAGCAAGCTCCATTGTATGTAAGTATCACTATTCATACTACAACTTACAGTGCACACAGTTTGTCTCTTAACACCCCTACACACAAACACACACACACACACACACACACACGTTAGTCCACCCACACGGGTGTGTTTCCTTGGCTTCACCTGACCTCTTCTCAGGTCTGTGTAGGTGTGTGCAGACTGTGCCTGAAGGATCGTTTGTTGGGCGGGTCAACTTAGGCCTTTATCATTCTTATTAGTACTGTATATGGAGTCAGATGACCTTGTGTATTTCCTGGAATTGGTCCACCTGACTTTAACCTGAGAACAGGTCTAATTAAATGGAGTAACCGTAAACAACAGCATGGGTGTGCATGAAAATCAACTGACTGTTGTTTTACATATTACCAATTAAATGAAATAAGAACCATTTGATGGACTGGTGACATTACAAAAATAGATCCAGATAATTTATTAGGAAATGACTAACATGGGACAAAAACAAGACTACTTATGTGACAACATGAAGCTTTTCTTCATAACACATCGCCCATGTTTTTATCTAAAGCAATTTTTTAGAGCATTTTTAGGATGAAAGTGTCAGTGTCTTGCGCCACCCATTCATGTGATTTTCTTCCCCATTAAACCAAAAGGAACATCTACTTTTTCAAAGCTACATTGGCTTTGTCGCCACTAACATTTTGGGTGAAAAGGAACAAATAAAAACCCTCACAGTTTGCTCAAGGAATGGGTACTGATCCACTTAGGGGCCTTAGAACTGAAATAATTATTCAGAAAAGGACAAATTGAGGCTTAGTTTACTTGGACATGCGCCATTTGTCCAGATCAATAGGTGAGCAGGTAATTACAGCAAAGAGCTCGGTGCCTTGTGCGAAGAGGACGCGCAACCTCTTGATTGCTGGATGTTCTTGTTAACCTTGAGCTGAAATGCTTTTATTATGCAGACTCTGTGTGTGTGTGTGTGTGTGTGTGTGTGTGTGTGTGTGTGTAAAAGAACATGCTGTACAGCAAAGTTGCTTTTGTCTAGGAACAGGGTCTACTGGTCTATAGGATGTCTGACAAAGAAGTAAAAGGTCTTCACTGTGCAGTAACAGTGTTTTTAGGCAGTTTATTTCCTGAATATCTGAGCAAAAAGAGAAACTTTGTGGACGTGGTGGGTGAGTTTCTCAAGCTTAAACCAAATTTCCAAGCCTCTTTTTGGTCATGAGCAATAAGTTAAGGGTCAGATGTGCAGCTGATTATAATTCCTCAAAGCTAAGTTGAAGCTAAGCTAACCACTTGCCTGGATCTGGGATGCAAATGTGTTATCTCTGACATCCAGACTGCCAAACTTGTGTTGGGGATCTCCAAACTCTGCCTGGTCAGCTGGGAGAGGAACTGTTTTCCAGAATGACTTCAGTCTAATTCAGGGTATTCTCTCAGTCGATTGTGATGGGAATGCCTTCAGAGGGAGGCACCTGCATGTTCTGCTTACCAGTGGAGCCAGATGAGGTGGTTCATCTTTCTTATAATCACCATTTATAGCGAATTTCTACGTAACTCCGAAGTACTGTTAGATTGCAAACAGTCTTGTGTTCTTAAATACAATTCCAGACAGTGTTAAAATTATCCTAAAATGTCTTCAGTTTGCCATCATGGCCCCTGCATTCATTGCTACATATTTATTGAGGTGTGTGTGTGTGTGTGTGTGTGTGTGTGTGAGACATTTCTGAGTGGGTGTCTGAGTGGTTGCAGTCGTCCCCTATCTCAAGCAGGTGAGGAAGGCACACAGGAAATAAGATAAGTCAGAGACGTGTGTGTTTGTGTGTTTATGTGTGTGTGTGTGTGTGTGTGTGTGTGTGTGCCTCAAGGCTGGAGTGGCTCACACATTAACCACCCTATCTATGATTTACAGTCAGATTCTTCAGTGGAACCAGGCGGGCAGTCAGGCCTCATTAGACATCAGATTTTAGACACTTATCACAGCAATTCTCAGTGAGATAGCTCATAGGGGTTAAGTAGTCGGCCCGTAATTGTACCTTTTTAAAAAAATACACATTTAGGGGACTCTGCCATCCAGTGACTGAAAATGACAGCCCCAGTTTGTAAGTCTAAATTTCTACATCCCCAACTGTAGAAACAGCTAGTGTAGGGAGGCCAAAGGTCAAGGCCGTGGTGTTCTTGCAATATCTCAATATTGGCCAAGGAATTATTTTAAATGAGGAAGTGATGGGTAGAAAAATTGAGTTTGTTTCAGAGAGCAATTAGAGGGAGTAGAAAGGGTTATGTGAATTGTTGGGCAGAGGATGACTCGTGGAAGCTCTTTAAAAAAGGAGTTTTTTCTTTCAATAACAGAGAGCGACTGCTGCTGTTCTGACTGTGAGTAAACATGCTATTTACATTCTTGGCATTTAGCAGACAATGTTTTCCAAACAATGTGGCTTATAATTAAATGAGCAGGTAAGGGGTTCAGTCTCTTAACACAGCACACATGACTGTGGGCACAGAAGCAGTTGTGGTGATGGGAACCTGTGTGACCTCTCTGCCATGTGATGGTCTGCAACTGCACTGCTACAGGGAGGGAGGATGGTCTAGATCCCAGCAGTAAATTAGAGGATGTGTGTAGTTTCATTAGTAAATGCTCTCTCAATTTTACACCTCAATGTCATGCGTGAACAGCATCTGACTGAATGTGCGCCTGCCTCCTGAAACTTGCCAACGAGCTTGTAAGACTTCCATGAATTTGTCTTCTAAATTGTCAAGTGGGAACAAAAGCGGCAACATTTCTGGGTAAACCATGCAAAAAGGTTGCAATATTCTGCTTCCCAGAACAATATGTGTGAACGCCAGCAGGAATGAATCACACTGTCAGGAAAGTGTAGCCATAAACCTTCAACTTGTTATCATACCAGATCTTTACGGATCATCAAATTTGACATGTTGTCCATAGCAATTTTTTTTATTTAGTTTTGTTATTATAGCAGTTTCCATGCAACAGGGCTGAGTAAAAGGTAGAGAGGTAGGTCTACTGCATTTACAGTAATTAAAGATGAGAAAAGATCTTGCCATGGAGGTGCCATGAGATGTCTTGACAATTAGTTTGGGTGCTGAAGTGGAGCAAACTCCCACATTGTGCTGCCTATAGTCAGAAATCCAGCCAGGGGGATAAAGATTAATTAAAACTGCAAAATAAGTTTTAAATTCATCATTGAAAAGCAGCTTTGGAGAGAATTCCTAACAGTATGTGTGAAGGCCTGAAATCCACCGCTGCCTTACCTGGATAGTTGCAGTTACAGTTGCAGGATGTGTGGAAAAGGCTACACTCACACATGCATATTTAAAAAGAGGGGGCTGGGTTCCTAGCCTCCAGCTGTTCTTTTGATGCTGTCTGTTCCCTGTGTTGAAGCTCCATGATTAGCAGGTCAATACCCCAGCAGGTCACTTTGTTAAGTACTTATTACCAGCAGAGAGCACAGTCATACGGTGTGGCTGAAAGACAGCCATTTGTGTGCGTCACGCAGGTTTAAAACCGCTGGGTTTTTTTTTTTTAATTAAGCTAAACACGAGAGTCACTTCTTCTATTTTACATTTTAGTTATTGTTATTATTATACTTATTGTCAGTAGCGTTGGTTTCAGTATGTGTGTGTGCTTGTTTGCATGTTTTGCAAAGCTTGCTGTGTGCAGCTGTGCTTCCTGCCGTCTCCAGCAGATGTTTCACATCTCTGCTTCTCCACCTCCACCCCCTGCCAACACATGTGCCTCCAAAAGGACCGACAATGATCTTATTCAGTTAATATTCTATTCTGCTCTTTAGTCTCACTCTGTTTATTCAAATAAGTTTGAATTCATAGATCACAGATTGATTACAAGCAGTCATAACTGAGGAGGTAAAGTAACAGGAGGAGAGTGGAAATGCATTACGAAGACAGGATTTCTGACTTTATTCTTTATTTAATCTGTTTTCAGTTCAGTTTAAAAAATCAGTAGTTTATTATGTTATTTAGTTGGATGGATATTCATTTTGACAAAATAAGAGGCTGTTGTGCCGTCAAAAAACATTTTATTGTGACATTATGATTCAGGTGATTTGACACCCGCCTTCAGTAGTAGAGGGATAGCGATTTCTCCTTTTGCTTTTCTTTTGTTCATAGTGAGGATGTGGAACTTATTTCACACTAATTCGTTTTCATTTTGACATGGAGTGCAAACTCACAAATACACTGAGGCACCAACCCGTTCAGTATCACCAAACCTTAATTTCCAATCTGGGCTCGGGATGAGAGATGAGTTTTTAATGGAGAGAATGTCATGCCTGCTGGCTTCCACCCATCTACAACTCATTTACGCCAGTGCCTCTGCTCTGCTTGTTAAAGCTGAGACTCTCCGTGCATAGCAAAGCCTGCATCCTTCATGCTGCAAGTCAGTGAATTTAGTCCCGGCCCTCAGAAGGTTACTGCAGGCTGTTTCTCTTCCTGTGGCCTCTGGGCTATGTGGTCACCTTTGAACGCATTTTTCCCCCTCACATTGCTCAGCAGCAGCAGCATGTGGCTTGCCAAACAGAGACTTGCCAATCCCAAGGCTGCTGGTTAGCCTCGCTGCCATCAACCTGCTGACCCCACCCCCCCAGTATGTAACAAGGCCCTGAGGCTACCACTTTAAGAGAAGAGAAGAGAAGAAAGGAGGAAGCACCTTTAACCCTGACTGTTAAGCTCTCCTCGACACCAGCCTTCACTGGCCGCTGCGTCAGGCTGTTCATGTTGAACCAGGCTGCTGAAAAGATTGCAGCACTGGTCAGATTAAGTGGGATGAAATGTCCCATTATCCCTCCTCGGTGTCAACAAGCTGCAGTCCCCCAGTGGAAAACAGCAAATTATGAACAATATCCCTATTTTTTTGTTGCTTCTCCTCCTCCTCAGTCTGTCCTCAGATGACACCACATCATTCCACCCAACGCTCCAGCCACAACATAGCCAATTGTCACTTTAGAAAAAGAGCAGACTGCACAATAAACTATGCATAACTGTTTTTTCACATTGGACTATTAGCTCATTGGCAGGACACATGATACTATCTTGTAAGCACAATATAGCTGAGAAAAGATGGATACATAAATCGGCATTAAGTTGAATTTTTTCCCCCTAAAATCCCTAATAATTCACTGTTTGCTAAGCCCTGTCAACCAGTTACTAATGCTACACCTGACAAGTGGCAAATTAACCTCTCAAAATTCTTAGTAACATTTGAAACAATGTGTCTATGATTTGAGGCAGAAAAGGCAAAAAGCAGCTTCTCATTTCTAGCTGGCGACCATTGTTTCTGCTGGCTGAAATGACAACTGTTGCTGACTTTTTACTATTTTCAACTGACTCGTTTTAAAACAAGAAACCTGTAAAAGGAGTCTTAAATATGTATTTGATGTCGGCATGCATAATATTGTGCTGAAAGACTCTAAAGTTGCATGCCCCAAGCAAAAACACTTAGCATCCTCATCAGTTGGTGTTTCATGTAGCTAGAAGACATGGAAATAAATAAACTTTAGAGGCAGCTAGTCCTGTAAGTAGTGTAAGATAAGGAAAATTGTATTAATTAAGGTAAGGAAAAAGGTCAGAGATTTTGTTTTAACATAACCCTGGCTGCTTAGCTTGCTCATATTTTCAAACGGCATGTTTCACTTTTAACATTACAAAATAAAATGCTTTTAGGGTAAGGAGTGAGAGAGAAGTGATGTGTTTGGCAAGCATATTTTGGGTAATGTTGGCTGGGGTTGCTGGAGTGTTAACTTCCCCAAATTCAGTAAGAGCAGGACACAGCTGCTAACGTTGCCTACACTCTGATACCTTTCAGATCCGGCTTCCTGACAGTGGGGATATGCTAGGCTACACAGTTCGCGTACTAATCGTGAACTGGACTTTTTTTTTTAATGCAACCTGTCAATGTCACAAAGTAATGTAGTTATTTCAAGACGTGCTCCTTAGCTTAGGATGTAAGGCTCGGTTACTACTAGTAGGTTAGTTAGCCGGACATGCTAACGGTTGCTGCATATGCTAGAGCAGACAAACGCACTGTTCGATCGATTTCTAGCACTTTTTCTCTGTGTTTTTGAATTTTGGAAAGACTTAAAAAAATATACAGCCACTCAGTCTCTTTCAATGCTCTTGAGTCGCTCTTAGTCAAGCCCCATGCACACCAAAGGTCACTGGTTTGAGTGTTTGCACCAAACTGGAACATATGACTGTGGAAAGTGAATTAGTACACTTAATAACAAACACTGTTTAGTTGCCAGTGAACATTTCTTTTAACCCACAACTGCTACAGTAGAAGAAAGCAATGTGAAACAGGGCTCTGGAAAAAAGCACTGACCTTGAATAATGTTCCATGGATGCATAAAAAATCTAGATTAGTTAATAATAAAAAAAACGAATACAGAAGCGTTGCTGTTAATCATGTTGCCTCCTTTTGTAAAACTGTTGCGTCGCTCACTGAGTCGGCAGAAAGTCAAGCTGCTCCTCCATATTTCAGCGCTGTCTGCTGCCTTCCCATTTGTCTGCTAATGATGTGATGTGTAGCATTTTAATATCAATAAATCATTACCGTATTAACTTTGAGGCATTAGTGTAGTCGTTGTAAACAAGACTGGCAGCCTCCACACAGAAATGTACACTGTTAAGATTTGTAATCCAGATATCCAGTCTGTAACTAGATCCAGTTAGGGTTAGGGTTAGGAAGGATTGCAGTTCACATCTGGCACCAGCATTTGTCTTAAATGCATCTAAAGTGACCAACTGTGATTGGATTTCGCTCTCCTGATCACTTTTGATTGTATCTATGGAGACTGATAAACATGCACATTTGCACTCAGCTAGAGAACAGGAGTTAGATTAGAATGAGTACCGTTTTGCCTCAGTTGTGGACTTCAAAACCTTAATTGCCAGAATTGTTTGGAGTTTGTTGTGCTATACGCACACTATCTAGGCTTTATTAAATTATGTCAGAGATGCATTTGTGTTCTTGAGCGTTTTTGTGCACACTGTACTGTGTGCTCTAAGTGGACACATGCATCCCTGACTAGCACCAAATGTGGCTTGATCATTGTAATCGAAATGCATTCTCATTGCATTTACACATTTATGCAGAGCTGTCTGTTTGATTTTGGATCAGCCAAGATGCACTTTAGCAGCAAGTGTGAACAGGAAATGTGTCTTCATTAACCATGAGAGAAAGTTAGCTTCTTTCACATAACCAGTATCGTTTTACTTAAAACTTATTCCAGTTACACTATTGTGACTGCAGAGATTCAACTTCTGCTTACCTGGTCACATGGTACTGTATATTGGCAAATCAATAAATAAAGAGATAGTGTATATATACTGTATCTATTAGATATTAGATATTTTGAGAAATATGGTGCAACACAACGTCAGATTTACTACAATCAGTCATTTCCTCCACTTTTTTATGATGACATTTATGCAGACTTACTTAGATCTCTCTCTAAACATCTATCTTTCTTGCTCTTTTCTTTTCTGTCTTCCTTCCTCTTACTGTCTCTCTCTCTCTCTGCAGGGGCGGTGTGTTATTACGGTGCAGCTCGCTGATGAAGAGCTGGCTGCAGACGAGGAGGGTGTGGACTACTTCCTGCTGTTTGCTGGCAGCACACAGAGGCACCTGACCAGCTCCCTAAGGAGCAGTCATGACACCTTGCAGGCGATGTGTCCCGGTAAGCCACCCCACCCACAATGCCTTGCAGCTCCCCTGTTACCTCTCATGGACCTGTGGGAAGGCAGCTCCACCTACAGTATTAAATACATATTAAATCTATTTTTAACTGCTGTCATGTTTGTCTGTGTTAACTGATAGCACAGTCCTTGTTGCAGATACCCTTTAGATTACCCAGATTAGCGTAGGTAAATAAAAACAAACTGAAATGAAGGTTCTGTGATTGTAGCATCATTCAGTCTTTTATGTTTTAGGCCACAAACATGCAAGATAAAGTCAAAATATGATCAAAGAATTCAAATACAATACAAAATAGAAATGTTGAAAAGCAGTCAGATCTCCTGTATTTATAGCCATCATGTGCTATAGCCCAAATTAACATTAAGGGGTGCTAAAGCATGCCAAAATGAAACAGGCTGTTTCAAAGCAATAATTGTATTTAAGAAGGGGATGGTGTTACTCTGCCCTCACAGCACACAGAAAGCATGGGGCAGTCAGGAGTTATTATAGCTGTGGAAGAAAGTCGAAGTAATAAATGATTAATCATCCGCCACCACTGTCGTTTTTAAACTAATGTTGTGATTTGGAGAGAGAGAAATCACCTCATTTGACTTTTTCTAGAGCCTGGCTCATTCATCACTCCTCTTGGAGCACTTCCCACTTATTCTACTTGCAAAATTGAATGTATTTAGCCAGTGCTAAAGTCAGAAAAACAGAAAGTGTTAGAAAAGACACTTCCTGTGAGGTGAATGAGCAACAACAGGCAGCACCGAAATCAAGGGTCAAAGGTCACTGTACACAGAAAATAGGTGGTAACAATACAGTATACTTGTGACCCTGTAGTAAACATAGATGGTAGCAAAATCTTGGGAAAGACATGACATATGAGCTGAAGGAGCAAATATCAAAAATGTTGTTGATCTCATTGTTTTCCTCAAGTGTCTGTGTTCCAGACAGGAAAATACAGGGCAGAACACGTTAAACTGTGTTATCTTGTTAAGAGCTCGGCTGAATTACAGCCGTCTGATGGGGGGTCGGAGGAGATTTTACTCTCTGCTAACAGATTAGCTCCGCTTCACTGCCCCCTCCATCAGTACACACAGAGCTCCGAAGGACCGGTCCTGTGACCAAGCAGAAGGTCGCGGCATAGAATTCCCAGGTGGCCTGGGAAAATGGCTGCAGATGCACTGAATCAGTACTTTGGCTTGGATTGAGGTACCCTTGAGCAAGGCATTTCAACCTTAATATACTAGTGGAGCTGCCAAGTTTCCAACTGGCTATGTTTGTAGTGAAAAACAACACGGACACAGGGTCAGTGAAAGGAGGTGTGTTGAATAAATGGGTCTGATATTGTGCGAATCCTGTTCCAGATGCAGGGGAGGCTATCGAGGGTCAGCTCCAGTTGATTTCTTTTTAGAGAGTAGAATGACAAGGAGTGCTGCATCCACAGCGTATGACTTGGCATTTGGGGAGTAAGTAAATGAATGCAGAAGGCTGTGTAATGCCCTGCAAATTAGAAGCAGGCATGTCAGCACTGCATGCATTTACAAGGCAGCCATGCAGAGCCTTTTATTCCCTGTTAGTTGTGTTTTGACATTGGCCATGTGTGTGGACTACAGTCCTCTTTGTTCATTCTTTTTGTTATGACAACTGAAAACTAATTAGCATAAATAGTCATTTAACTGATAACGTGTTGCGTTTTTAATTTGTTGGTAGGTCGAGTATGATTTGTGACTGCTGAATAGGTATTAGCGAGATGAATTGAAACACAAGGTTCGTTAAGTAAAATAATATTCAGATTTATTGGTATTAATTAATTTATTATTTAATTATTTAAGTCAACGGTGCAGATCTGCACTGTATTGTAGCTGATTATTGTTAATTATTGGTTCTTGTACAACTTTGTGATGTCAAATGACAAAAATATTGTTGGTAGTCTTTGGTTAATTGTCTGTTTTTGTTTTGTAACTGCGTGATTATTTCACACAGGATAAACCTGGCTGAAACACTGAATTTATGCAAACAAATTTGGTCTTTAAAAGAACATCTCACACTTAACACACATTCATGATTTTTAGAAAGTTGCTCATAGACAAATTACTTTAGCCAATCTAGTTTTTCTTGTGGAGGTGGTTGAGTGGTAGAGTGTGATAGTTTCGCTGGAGGGAGGGATGTTAACATATTATGGTCACCAAACTAGTCTCCACCACATGACACAAGTAGCAATTACAACATATATGATATATCTACAAAATTAAATAAAATTAATGAACCAAATGATGGTAGGCCTACTATATAAGCTCGACCCTCTTGCCCTTAGTTGGGCATTGCATTAATGAGCTATTGGCCTTTTTTCACAGCAGACATTTTGACTTGTCATAGTAGAAAAAGCACAGGTGTTACTAATAACAGTAACGATGGCTCTGTTCTATTCAAGTGACTGTGAGTCAGCGTGCACAATACCAGCACCCTGAAACTGAAGCTAGCTGTTAAATGGAGTCAGTAATTTTATTATTTACACACGTGCTTTTCCTACTGTGACGTGTCAAAAGGTGTTCCATGAAAAAGGTTCACTTGGGAGCGACAAGTGAAAAAGGTTTGTTGGATGAATCCTGTGAGATTTAGCACTGCTAGCATAGTATGTAACTTGCTAGCATCCACTCTGTTTAGTATCTACTTTGCTTCTCTGCCCTTTTGCTTCCTAATGACAATTTTTTCACAGGTCACAACTGTCGCACATTTAATATGACAGTTCTTTTATTTACTATTGATTTTGCATTATTGTTGTTATTCTTTCCTTGACTTCCGTGTTGTTGCTATGACTGTAATGTCGCTAAAGTCACCTTGCTAGCCGCAACTAGCTAACAACGGTCAATGCTCATACAACACAGGGACATAGCAAATTGCTTATGCCCAAAACACACTCAACTTTATAAAAGGATTTAGTCATATACCCAGACTGATAATATAGAATATAACCCATTTATTTGTCATTGTATTGTGAAAAACGTTTTAAAGCTACAGTATATTAAACTTATTCTCTGTCCTCTGTCACCTCCTCCTCCTCCTCTTTCTCCTGTCTTCTCTCTTTCTACACTTTCTTTCTGTGTCCCTCCATGTATCATCTTGTAGCTCATGACTGCTGCGAGGTGGTGGTGGTCACCTTGTGTTCAGTCAGCCGAGGTGTCCCAGAGGACCCAGAGGAGCTAAAGCCCTGTCTGGGTCGCGTGGCTCCATTGGCCGAACATCGATTCAGCTTTGTCCAGGATTTGGCTTTTGACATGGCCCAGTTTCTGGTGAGCAACTAGATGAGTCATTTCCATTTCTAAGTGAGTGGTAAAATCACCACAAAAACTGAGGCTTGTCACAGAAGAGGAGAAAAGTGGTTACCATTGGTTACAAGTGATACAGCAATGTGGGCAAAGTGACAGTAAGACAAAAGATTGCCATGTTATTGTTTCTTCCCTGACAAGACTTGATGTCTCACAGTCCTTGGTATTCAGTTAATGAATTCTTTTCAGCACAATGTATCATCCCATAGAAATTTAATATAGAATTTGCTTTGCCAAGGAGGAGGACAAGATAATGTAACTGTCTTGAGCACTCAAACTTAAAGCTTCTAACATTTTTTACAGTTTTTTAATCTGCATATGATTTGTTTTTGTCAACACAGCGCAGCCCCAATGGAACTTCATACTGCTACATGCATGTGAATCTGTCCTCCTACATTTACATCTTACGTTTTAGGCATTTGGTTAATGCTCTTATGCTGAGCGTCTTAAAGCGAGTGCTTCCAGCAGACTAAGCCTCAGCACCTCCTCTGTAAATTTGACTCATCTTTGTAATCACCCTCCACACAGGTGAGCACGGCGGGCCGGGCTGATGGCCTCGATGGGGCGCTGCTGCTGGATGAGTGTCAGATTCCCCTGCAGGAGTGTGAACGTCTGGATGAGAGCCTGGCGCTGGCCCTCCACCACCTTGTGTTGCCTCCAGGATGGAGCTTACTGGGGAACAAACTAACCAACAGCACTGGTAAGACTGGACGGCAATGGACTGTCTGTAACATGCAATCTCCTCACACAATAAAATGTCAGAGTCAGACAGAATGTCTCTGCACAGAAACATACTGACAAATTATAGTCGTACAGCACATAATGACACACATGGCACCTCTGTTTGTCTATGTGTCACATGCAGTATCTTTCACAGTGTTGACTAGATATTAACGAAACTAAGAAGATTGATCACTCTCAGCATTATATTACAGCATTTTCAAAACAGTGCTACTTTGCTCAAAAGGGACACTACAGTAACTGGTCAAAACAACGAGACATTGTTACTGATTGGTGCAGAGGAGTGCATGTTAGCATGCAACATACTGTTTCCATGTTCCATGTGTCTATGTGTGTGCTTTGCAGTGTGTGTGTCCTACTGCTAATTAGTAGAAGTGACTCTTGTTTAACTTCCACCTTTTTAAAGACGAATCTGGCAGCTGATTTATGTGATGCGCTCTCAAGCACCGCCGCTACAGTGGTGGCATAGTCGAGCTGAACACGTTTTACACTGACAGCGGAAGCACTGATGTTTGGCTTAATCATGGTCGGCAGTCGTGCCTTCCGACAGATCAAGGTAGTCTGTGTGAAGGTGGAAGTTATTCAGTCTCTAAGCATCATTCTGAAATTGGTTATGACACCGACACTGACTTTGGGGAAAAAAAAAATAACATTAAGGTACCGCTTCTGTCTGACTTCCACAGTCTGGATGTGAAGGTGCTGTGTGGAGAAGCAAACTAAACCCAGAAGGAATTACTTGCTAGCTTATGATTTAAATCATCAAACTCCATGATTTCTTCATTGTAATCAGAAGGAACGCATCATTTAATAAAAATCGGGTGATAGTATAAAAGTGGAGTTTCGGCCAGCTAACATAGTACCACACTATATGCTGGGTAGTGGCTCACCATTGGCCCAGATTACTCGCAGTACGCAGATTACTCCGTCTTTAGCAGTTCCTGGTCGGTCTTTTGTCAGCAAGCCGCCTGGAATGCGATCGAAACATGAGGATTTAATGCAGAGTTATGATTAACTCAAAAATGATTTCATGGAGCAGAGGCTTGTGGCTTCTGCTTTCCGTTACCCCCACCTTCCCACCCACCCCCAAAGTCTCAGTTTGTTGTTGGAGCAGCTGATAACAGCCCAGACAAGACATCTAGCTGTCTGGTAAAACTGGTCTAAATTTAATTGAAAATTTTAAGTTTTATAGATTATAACCGTTATATTATCAAGATTTCTTGGCAAAGGCACTTAAAAATGAAATCCTTTACACACATCAGAGTTTAGTTATAAGCAGGTTTACGAGTGAGGTGCCACTGCAGTAATTGCGGCTTGTCTACTGCGGCCTACAACCTGGATTCGTCTATAGGCTTTTAGTAGACTTTTCCATTGTAAGAGAAGACTCATTGGGTCATCTTTTTCTTATTCAAACAACCAGAATCATCCAAAATGCAGGGCACATAAACTGAAACTAGACTCATATCTAATGTGTGTCAACACACCTACAGTATGTGTGCAATTCATGGCATTAAGGCTTCATGACGTATGACATGTATTTGATCAACTGACTGATCACTTGGTTGTGACAAGCTACCTGAGGCCAAAGAGATGTCTTGAATTTTTTACCTGAAAATTACTGAATAATAGATTTTCTTGTAATCTTATATTAAGCACTGCTTGACACTCTGCGGAAATAATGGAGGCCAGACACATCTCTCTGCAATTACAAATAGAAGTCTGATGTCAATGTGGTGTTTAGTTGGTAGCTTGCATTAGCTGAAAGACTTGAACATGAAAACACATCTCTATATGGACTTTTAACCGGCTCTGGTATTAGTAAGATCAAACAGAGCAGAGTATCTCTGTGCTGCAGCCCGGCCAAACAGCAGTTTGGGCTGTGAGAAATGGCTATGTCAGTGCAAACAAACATACGTTTTTATTAAAATTAAAGTGCCAATTTTCTCCAGCCATTGACTCTGATGACTTTAATCAGTTACAGGAAGCCAAATGAGCTGATGTGGATGATAAACTCAGCGAGGTAATTGCTCTCTGTGAAGCAGCATAAACAAGACTTTTGGGAGTCGTTGCGAGTGCGGCCTCTGCCTCTGGCTATTGTTAAGATAATAGCTTATGGTTTAACTTGGACTTGGATATTAGACCAAACCAGCAGAACCAGCAGGATTTCTGACAAAAATGAAGACACAGTTAGTGTATAGTGGAGATTGATAGTCCACACACTCCTTAAAATGTTTTATTCATTATTGGTTTGGAGCCTGAAAAGAGAAGTCATCCAATCAAATTTTCAGTAATGACCTCCCTGCCGATTAGATAAGATCTACTTGTTACTGTTGTGAAAAGTGTTGTGGCTTTTTACAGATGGACACACACACACACACACATGCTCCTTTGCATTGAAGTCAGTTGTCATGTTGTTGATGTGGAAGGCGGCTTTGTGCTACGGTGAGTGATGTGTGCTCTAATAGGCTCTGCTTCACAATATGTCACCTCTTCAACACAAGATGCTCAGCTGCGGTGAACTGCGGGGAGGGATCTGTCAGATGATGATGGATAGCAGCAGACTATAGGTGGAGGTGACGGTGGTTTATCTCAGTCATCCTTCACGCTGTGGACACGCAGCAGTCACTGATCTCACTATAGCCAGCCATTTATTGTCCTCTGGGAATTTCACTTCACCTGGAAGAGCTGTGCATGTCAATGAAAATGGTGAACAACACCCACCTAATTTACCAGTGTTGAACAGTTAGCAACATTCAGTGTCAAATGATCTGTAGCATATGGCTGATGGGAATGTCATTTATATTTTGCAGGTATTTGGTCATAAAACAAAGTATTGGATAAATTAAAACTTTGACCTGATGATGGCACTAGATGAAAAGTGACTTTTACTAAATTTCGTCACAATGCATAAAATTGTTGTGAAGACATTTCACGAAAAATCAAAAGGGTCAACCTCATGGTGGCGCTAGAGGAATAGTCAGGGGATCGCCATTTATTTTCTGGGTGCCATGGTTGTTTGAACCAAATTTCACAGCCATCCATCCAATTATTTTTGGAGATGTTTCAGTCTGGACCAAAGTGGTGGACCAACTGACATTGCCATCCCAGAGCCATGCCACGAGCGTGACAAAAAATTCCAAAACATCTGCTGTCCAAAGCTCCTCAAGGTTGAGGATTTGCTGCTTTCCTCTGTTCTATGTCATTTTAAATTGAATATCTTTGGACTGGTTTTGGACTGTAGGTTGGACAGAAGTACTTCACTTTGGGCTCAGGAAACTTGAGATTTTTTCTGTTTTCTGACATTTTTTAGACTAATTAATTAATTAATCAAAAAAAAAAATACAGATTAATCGATGATGAAAATCATTTTTGCAGCCCTAATTTTGTCATAGTTAATCAACTGGACAAGAAGTGAAAAAAACATTTGACAATTGCATAGCTAGTGAAGCTAACTATTAGCCAGCTAGCTAGGATTTCTGCCAAGGAGCAGTGAACTTGTTTTGGTGGCTCATGGTGACCCAACATACTGTTAAACCACTTCATGTTGGTGATTCCTGTACTGCAACAAATAGCTGTAACTACATGTATATCTCAGCCGACCCTCCCCCAGTGACATCGTACAAAAATGTGGATGTTATGGCAGCCAGTTTTGAGGAACCACCATCAAACCCAGCAGCAAAGCATTTCCTGCTGCTGTTTGGCATCTCACATTCCAGTCTGGCCCAGCTCGGCCAAGTGGACCATTAAATTTGACCAATTAGCTTGAGATTCATCAGGGCAGGCTGGTTCAGACTGGCCCGCGGTAAATGGAGTGAAACCTCTCATCAGCAGACACAACCAGCATTATAAATGTTGACTAATGGTTATTATGGTGCTGATAACAGAACGTAAAATGTATTTTCTGCCCCTTTTGCTGATCTTTTGCAGTTTTCAGCTGTTTTTTTTCACTCTTTTCCAACTGATTTTATCTTACTGTTGAAATCTGCACAAGGCACGGTTAAAAAGTCCAAGAAGAAATCACAGAGGAGTTGCAACTTTTAGAACTGCTTGTCTTGTTTATTTTCCCTGTTTGCTCAAATAAATATCTGGTTTTGTGTATGGACACTGCAGGAAGAAAGTCGTCTGCTCACTGGCAGTGACAAATGAAAGCTAAAGAGCAAAACACAATCTTCCTAATAACAGTGAAGAAACACTCTGTCCAGAGAAATCTGGACTCAGCAACACTACTGTAGACATTTTATCTTTCTCATTCCTGTAGTTTCTGCTGTTATAAATAACCACAGACCAGCTGGTTTGGTAAACCTGAGCATTCTGTGTGCAGTGTACTGACTCTGCATTACAAGACATCTGGATGCTGAAGTGGAGATTTCTCACACCATTTCAAACCCCCTAATGTGCAGTTGTCTAGTGTTTCAACTTACCAGTTTTCACTGTTAAGGTTTTTATTTTCTCTCCAATGATCTGTATCTTCCACCTTTAATTGTGAAATGACCATTTATTGAACTCCAGGACTCACTTTTCTATTCTTTTAAACAAGCCTACTTCTTCTCTCACGATGCCCTTTTAAATTGACAATAAATTTGCCAGTGGTCGAGCAGTAAAAGATATTAATATTAACAGTAAAGATTGGGCACCTCCTGTAGACCCAGAAATGTTGAATACATGGAGAGATTTAATCACACAGATTCAGCTTGAGATGAGAAGATCTGTGGAATAACCAACAGCCACGCATCCAGGCCGTAATGATAAAGGGAGCCTTTCTGAGTACCTGATGCTTTGGCAGAAAGATGTGTGTGTGTGCGTGCGTGTCCGTGTCCGTGTCCGTGTCCGTGTCCATGAATCTCCATTATTGTCTTTGTGGATGTATAAAGGGGAGGGTTTCAGTGTTTGATGGTGTTATTAGGAGTTCGATTGATATATGGGGCCAATAATGGACTTTAATTAAAAATGGGAGTCTGGTGCCCTTGGTGTTGCTCAAATGAAATGGTGTAGTTTGATTTAGTCACATGCATCATTATTGTTGTTGCTATGATGGTTTTATTACCATATATTAGCTGCTGCTTCAGAGGCTTTTCCACACTGACTAAAATACAAGTACTGTATTGCAGAAACACAAAAGCTTGACATATTCTGTAATATCGTGCACAGAAATGGCCAGTTTAAAAATACTGTCAATTGGCATGTTGGCTTTAATTCAAAGATTACAGTATTAGCTTAGAAATATGTGTGTTGGTCCATTGTTGAAGACAGACAGAGTGGTTTTATCAGTCTGTAAATGTGTAAAGGCCTGTTGTTTACTGGGTCACTGTGGACCCTGTACTGGTTTAATTAGATGGCACTGTGGTGTGTTGCCAAGGTGCAGCAAGTGATGGTACGTCAGCTACTGCACCACAAATTGGCTGCCTGGACTGCTGCACTCTTCCATCTTTCTCTGTTTGTCTTTTTTGTTTGTTTGTTTGATTCTTTCTGCACTTTTGTATTTATTTCTGTATTTCTGGTCCTGTGTCTCTTCCTCAGACCTGAATCCTCAGGAGACTCTGCTGCATTTCTCAGCACGTCGAGGTCTTTTTCGGGTTACGCACTTCTGGCTGAAGCAGCCTGGAGCGAGAGAAGCCCTGCGACTGGCCAACAGACAAGGCCACACCCCCTCCGCCATTGCAGTCCTGCGAGGAAACGAACGCCTCCACGAGCTCCTCACAAAGTAAGCGCTTAGCACATCTTGTAATGACAATCAAATGCTGTTTTAATTGTATAGTAATAGTAAAGTTTTTCAATGCAGTGCTATACAGTTTCAGCATAATTCAAAACAATACAACTTAATAGAAAAGAAAAATATATTAAAATACAGTGTCCACAGCGTTTGACAGTGATACTACCTCCGAGTTTAAGTGAACATTGCCCTCTTTACAAACAGTCTCATGTAAATATATCAGAGGGCAGATGGCATGGTTCCTCCAGGCCTTTTAGGGCAACCTTGTTTGTCTGTTGACTTCATGGAACAATAGAAGTATTCAAAGAACATCACCACAAAGCCCACTGCAGCCTTGCTTAGCACTTTCAGCTGCAGCCAGATAGTTGAGGGCAAATTGAAAAGTTGTGGGCTGCCAGTATTGTTCCAAGAGAATCCAGAGATGGAAAACTATTTGCAACACAAGAGCCTTGGTTACAACTTCTGTGTCTACTGACCTGTTACAGTACCTCTCCACAACATCTCATGTGTAACTTTACTTTAATCCAAACACACAGCAGTGCTGTCTCTACAGAGTTTAATGGCAAGAGGATGTATGTGTTTTGTTTGCATTTGTGAGGTATTATCCATAATAATGCCTTTGTTCTCAGTGACGAGCGAAGTCAAATTCTTCCCATCCCTTTATAGTGAAACATTAAACTGTGGGGGGAAAAAAAACAGCTTTTTGGTAAATGGCCTGAGACGTAGCTTGAAGTGGAAATGGACCTTTTTTATGTCTTAAACACTCTACTTATCTGCTGCAGAATAGTTTTCACTTAACTCAAAATGAAGATGCCACAAGCTGAAAGACAACTACCACTTAGTGAGCTCGCTCATTACCAAGCATGCACTGAAGTTGCTTTACAACTTACAGCTCCCTCTTTATGTGTTGGTAATTACATTTCCCTCATGAAAAGTGAAGTCACTTGCAGCCTGGCTGGTGACCTCAGCCGCAGGGCCTTGCAGCTAAAGCAATCCACCCAGTATTATGCAAACAGATCTTCCTGGCTGGGAGGTGTCTCCCCTTTACAGCACTATCTTTATGAGCAAAAACACTGCACATACTTTTACCTTCAACACTTGGAGCGAATGCAGCAGGGGGAGTGAAGTTTTCTCAGAAAGCTTATGGACTAGGAGTGGTCTTCAAGTGGAGTATTGCAGGGTGTATTTTACTACTGGGAAGGAAAGTAAAATTTTTGGTTGACTGGCCACAGCGTCTGGAACTTTTTAACTTTTACTAGCTACTTTATTACTTGACAGCATCTCTATAGGTTGCTTGATTACCTGCTATACTGCTAGAATAGACTAACAACCACAGCATTTAACTGATGGCCTTTCCCACTCTTGTAGAAAAAAAAACAGCAATGCATGTGGATTATCGAAAGAAAAGGAGGAGTGTAGATCGACTGACATCACTGTTAAAACCTTCTCGGTTCTGTGCTGTATTAGCCAATCACACTACAGACCCTTCGTAATGATGTAAGTGTTTATTTCACGGCAGGGCTGAGACGGACACAGAGACAGACAAAGGGTCTGAGACTCCCCAGCTGGTCTCTACAGATGCCCGGATAGTTTGCCACCTCCCCAGGCTGAACACACACACTCTGACACTGAGCATCCACCCCGGCCATGACCCTCCGACCCTTCAGAGGAGCGTGGAGCAGCTGCTGCACTTGATATGCCATCTCCATGCCAAGGTGAGTCACACCACCCTGCCCTTTTAGCACGCTATCTCTGCTCATGTTGGCTTCACCCAGGAGCTCTACTGCTGTTGAACATTGTTGGATTGTTTGTCTTTTCACTGCCCTCATTTTTTTAACCTTCAAGCTTAGTTTGTATAACCGGTGGAACACCTTATGCAATCACAGAGTTGGCGATTGATAAGAACAAGAGAGCAGCTCTGTTGGTTTCTCTAAGGGAAAAGCTAACGTTTATTCTCCTCCTTTTCTATATTCTGCAGGGAGTTTCTGTACTGGAGCTGCAGACTGATTCTCTGCACACAGCTGCTGAATGTTGTGATGGTGTAGAAACAGAGATAACCTGTCTGGAGCGACTACAGCAGCCTGCTACAACATTAGAGTGCCTGGATACAGCAACAGGAGGGAGCTGGGTAGAAAACTGCTCAGTGGAAAGCAGCAGTAGTGTTGATTGTGGACATGGTGAGACTGGGAATGCAGAGAAAGACTGGAGTTTGTCTGTGAGTACTCCAACATCTGAAGTGCGTCCCCAGGAGCATGGCCTCGGCCCCCCAGAGGACTGGGTGTGTCTCAGTTCAAACACGGGGAGAGATTACTGGGAAACGGAGGAGGAGGGAAGGGAGCAGCCTGTTGTTTCCACCCAGAGTTTGAGTTTGTGTGACAGGAGTGAAGGAGCACAGAGTGAGGCAGAAGGGGAGAGCCTCACTGTGGGAATCCTACCACCAGCAGGCTTTGGTAAACAGGCAGAGGAAACTGATAGAGAGGCTGTGATCCGGGAAGGACAGGAGGCCACGAAGGGAAAGGAAAGATCAGAGCAGGAAGCAGAGGACAGCTCAGCTAGAAGCAGGGAGGAGGAGACAAACTCAGAGTCAACAGATTTAATAACGCCCAGTGGAGACACGAAAGCTTCAGTCATGGGCCAGTCCACATCGTCAGAGGGCTCTGAGGTATTTGACACCTCTGATTCTGAAATGAAGGAAGGAGAGAAAGTTGGGAAAGAAGAGATGAAACTTAGCCAGGAGCTCTGTGACGGACTCTCTTTAGACGAGGAGAAGGCAGAGAGTGAAGGGTTAACAGACCCTATATCAACCCTAGGGGACCTCCCCAACCCATCGCTGATAGACTGCGGTGATGTAATCGAGGGGCCTGAATCTGCTGTTCCACGTCTCTTGATAGAAGGCCTCCATGAGGGGGAACCTCCACCAGACATAAACAACCTGGAACAAAACCAGGAAACGGCTGGTAGGGATTACGCTACGGAGCAGCAGCGGGGCTTGGCTCCAGAAACTGGTTGTCATTCTGGGAATTGTACAGGAACAGTGAGTGGTAAAGAGCTAGATGGTGAAGACGTAGCTGAACCTTCTGGATACAGAATTGAAAGTATCAGTTTGCCTATGGACGAACCTGACAATACAGCTGATTGTCAGACTGCTGGTAACTCCATGGAAGATATACAGACTGATCCATCACCTGAACCATCACCTGAAATGATGGCCAGCTCCAGTAATAGACATGCTGATCTTGATTCAGGGATGAGCCATGGCCTCTCAAGTGATGATGATGGCAGTTTCCGATCAGTCGGAAGCTCCACAACAGAAATATTCCACCCCACTCAGGACAATGCTAGTATGGAGGATCAGGACTTGCTTCAAACCAAGATAGTAGAACTGTCCTCAACAGGATTCAAGATGGAGGAACCAAATGATTCAAAGCCTGGTGAAAGCAATGAACACTCACTAACCGTGGATGCAGGGCTCCCCTTGGAGACAGTGACAGACTGCAGCCAGACTGGCACTGAGCCTGAATCACAACTGTCACGCAGCCTCCAGACAATGGAGGCTTTGAATCCTGAGGGGACAGGAGAGAAACTCGCCCCAGAGCTTTCCAAAGAGGATCTGTCGTTAGGTCCAGTGTTGTCAGAGAGCATGGATGCTCCAACAGTGAAGGATGATGAAAGTGACACTGGAGAGGCCAATGACTCCGAACTGAATGCAGGGATTGAGCATTTGGCATCAGAGGTCACCAGTAGGGTTTTATTAGAACCCGGTCTATCTGTTGCAGAAGAAAGTGAAGTGATTGGCCCAGTTGAAGGAGAATGTCAGTCAACAGAGACCAGTGATAAATCGGCAGTGGTCTCAGCTGAAAAGAGTGGAGATGTGCAATCGGTGCCACAGCAACCCAAACGGGATAATTCAGAGATGACAGCAGATGAGAGGTCACCTGATGAGGGATTAAGGCACTCAGAGAATCAGATCAATGTATCGTCATCACAAGGTGTCACTCCACTTTCTGATAATGCAGATATTAATGCCTTGGAAGTAGAACCACCTTCCCCAAACAATGAAGCATCCAGTGAACCTTATGTTGAGAATGAGATGACTGAAACTCCAAAGACTCTTGACGCAGTGGATGGAGCCTCACAAAGCCACAACAGTGCAATTCAAGGTGGGCAAACACTGATTTATTTCAGTCCCAGTTCAGGTTTATTCTAGTTCCACACACTCACATACATCACATGGCAATATGTTTGTCAAAGTCTTATTCCTAAACAAATATGCTAAATCAGATTCAGTCCTCCTCTAGTGATTAATGGCGATAGCTCCGCAAAGCTAAATGCAATATAGCTCACCATATTTGTGCTAACAGAGGTTTTTAGTTTTTTTGTGACATCCTGTTATGATATATTGCTATGCGTCTTTCTGCTTTTTTGGTGCTAACTGTCTCTCTAATTAGGATTTAGCTTTTAGTAATTCTTTAGGATTTCATTTTTCAATAAAAAAAAAAAAAAAGTTTTTTAAAAACACTTTCTTTAAAATGTGACATTAGCAGAATCATCTATCCGTGCAGGGACACTGGGATACATTGTGACATTGTGACGTTACATAACAGGAAATACTGAGCTGTATCTTTGATACCTTAGGTCATGTAAGTCTGACAACACTTCCCTTTATATTCATATGTTCTGTGTTAGTCTCTGTCTCACGCACACATGCGCACCCTGGCTACAGTATACTGTATGTCAGCAGGCACAGTCACATTACCGGTACATGTGACGAAGTCTCAGAAGGCTGGGTTCTCTAAAACAAACATACACAAGCCAGCTGATGTGAGTATGGAGCAGGAAGTGAGCCCTGCAGAGTCTCTCTTCTCTAAGTGAACTTCCAGCACTCCTCTGTCGGCAATTTTCACTCATCAGGAATAATTGTACTGGACCCAAGTCCAATAAAGAAAGGTCAAGGGCAAGGTTGCTGCTGTGCGTCACAGAGAGTGGGGTGTCATTATGAACGAGGGGATATATTTACAGCCTGGCAGTCGCCTAGCATCAGGTAACATCATAGGCGATCAGAGACAAGCTTTCTGTTGTTTCATGGTTTAGAAATAAAGACGTGAGTATTCAATCTAGTGGATGCTTAAAAACACAAGAAAGTCGGAAGTTATTACTCCTTTTTTATGGAGAGTCATTTCTGAGACTTTTCCACTCCTTCTAGCATTCATCAAGTCATGTTCAGTTACATAAGCCTTCCAAGATAGATTCCTTTAACCCATCTCAGATAATTATACAGTACCATCAATGGACCATTTGCTTTCTGCTTTTATAATCGTTGAATGATTAATTCATTTACATTCAATGGTTATAGGCCACATGGGAAATTTTCATTTTAGGAAAGTTTTAATAGTACATAACAACTACAGACACAAGCTGCTACATCACTATTGTACACAGTCAAACTCCTTAGTGTGTCTGCAGGGTGGATACACAAGTGTCAGTTCCTTTCACTCTAAACACTTGTTATTGATTCCTATATTTGGAGGATTTGCCATTGGAGTGATTGTATTGTGTTGTGTGCATTTCTCCAGAGTTGGAAATCATCATGTCTGAGGAAACTGTAATTGGTGCAGGGGAGGAAGAAAATGGCCCAGCAGAGGAAACAGACTTCTCCACGGTAAGCTCAGAGTTTCTGCTGTAGTTGTCAGCTATCAAGCTCTGCTTTGTTGAAGATGTAGGTTTGATTAACATGAATCTAAGATGAGTCATTATTTGCCAAACCTTTGAAACACCCTAAGTAACCTTTGGCATGAAGATGTTGTGAACAAACAGGCAACCAAGCTCAGTCCCTGAACTATAACATGACCAGGGGTAAAATGTGAAACTAAAGTTGAGTAGACCTTTTTCACAGCAGATATTTTGACTTGTATTCAAACACAGGTGCAACTAATAACATCACTAACTGCTGCATTACAGTGTTATTAGTTCCACCTCTGCTTTTCCTGCTATGACAAAGTGTGTGCTGTGAAAAGGTCTGTAAATCTGATCCATTTAGGAACTACAAAGCAACAGGAGTGCCCTGATGCTAGCAAGACTACCAAGACTCAGGTTAGCGAGATTTATTCAGAACAAAATACAAAACTTACAGTACAAGATGGACAGACTTTTGACAGGAGAGAAAAGAAAAACAGGTCATGCTCATCAATCAAACACATCAGTCAAATTCAAAATATAAAACTGTTAATATAGCAGGGAAACATTGTGTCTTTTGTGTTTGTAAAAAGTCTGGCAGTTAAGGCAAAATTAAACTTTAAAAAAAATACATTTATATCAAGAGATCCATTACAACAGGATTACAAACATTCCTTAGAGCATTTTTAACTTTTTTTAACCCATTAACCCCCCACCTCATATCCCCATGTGTCAATAAATAATACAAACAATAGTGTTAAAATACAGAAACAGTTTGCCAGTGAATGATCAAAGATGAATACTTTAGAAAAATGGTATCTACTGAATGCCTATAGTAGACTTTCCCCATGTATCGTAGAAATGTATGCAATAATGTGCGTACATTAACAGTGGGTTCTTTCAGACAGGTACAGTGAGTAAACATGTTGAGCATACAAGACCAGTTCATAGTCACTATGAATTGTTAATACGGTCCAAGGATGGGCTGCAAATTTCCAAGAACAGATCTCGGCATCCTGAGAGTCTGAATACGACTCATCGATAACTTGCAGTGTTGGACGTGAGTTCAGTCCAGTGCCCAATTGATGAAGGTGTGGCTGATCTCATTGTTTAATATTCATTTAATAATTCTGCATCCTGTTAGCATGGCCAGTCAGCACCACAGTTTGTAATAGCCATGCATGTGTAGATTTAAGGCAAAGTTAAAGTTGCACTTTTCATCTGCACAACAGAACTTAATGAGAAATATGCATGAAAGGAAACATGCAATCTATGTGTAAAATTCATCTGGACTCCTTTCGTTACATGTTTTCCCAGAATTTCTGCTATATGTTTTGGTGTGTAGAAACTTACTTTATTATGATTTATTATAGCCAGGAATTGCAAAATGTCTCCAGTAAAGTAAACTACACCAAAGATTTTGGGGGGTGAAGGAAAGGCAGGATTTGCTTATGAGCAGCTTGATGTGCCAAGTAGATTTGCAGAGAGTTCAGGAATAAAGCTGCCTGGGACATTTTTCCCTCCGAGTAAAAACTTGAATTGAATCTGAGAATTGCAGCTTTGTCTGTTTTTTGTATTTTTGGTTAGTGCAGTCATTCACCAAGAAACATATTAGTATATTAGTCATGTTATGCAGTTCATTTACTGTCTCAGCTCAGCCACTGAGCACATGGATGTGATCTTCAGTAGACGAGGCCTTACTCTGAAATGTTGCTGACTGACAGATTCCTCAGCAGCCATAGATTGGAATGGCTCTGCTTATTCCTGGGTTGCGGTCTAGGTCAGTGGCTTGTTCTCAATGCCAGATGTTTGACTGCAGGATAAACACAGTCTGCAGGATGCTGGGGTCGCCAGCAGAGGGCGATGTTGCCTCGATGGCGTCATTGGAGTTTTTCCTCTTGACCAGAGAGACAATTTAACGACCTGCCATTTGATCCTGTTGAAATCTCCTGCTATTTCTATGATGAGCAGGCAATTTGGAGTCATGCTGGTGTTGAACAAATTGTAGTAGGAGTTGAGGTGAAGAATGGCCTGTTCACAAACTGGAGATCCGTCCTCAGAACTTATCTTTAGTGATTTAGTTTACACTATTTGAATAGTAGTGCGCAAAGTGTGTGAAACATACATATTTATAATAAGAATAGGAATAATTATCATTAGAACAATCACATTCATCAACAATTCATATTACACTTATATCATAATATGTGAAATCATTTGTAAAGTGAAATTAAATTAAAGATTTTTTTTAAGTGGGCGATGTAAGGTATGTATAGAGAGGATTATAAAACTCCAGACAACAGCAAAGAATAGAACTGACTGGATAACAGAATCTAAACGACAGCAACAACAACTAGCTGCATGAAATGAAATTTAATGTTAATGAAGTAATTAAAGTCACAAAGAGTGTGTCAATGCATTGACAAGATGTAAGCTATTTAGACAGAAGATAAATTAGTCCTGGTTGATTCAGCATGTATGACATCTTCTGCATTTCATTACTACAGTTAAGTTAAATGTGCTGCCGTCAAGGCCTGTTCAATGAACACATTTGGCCACCAATGTTGCTTGGGGAGGGGCAGCATTCACAGCTTTGTTCTATAACAACGCTGTGGATGCAGCAGTAGCTTTGGAAATGCCATTTTACCTGCAAGGTTGCATTTTCTAAGGTACACAGCGCATCAAGTGAGTGAACTTCACAGCCAAGAGCCAGAAAAGGCAGCTTAGCCTTAGTATGATATAAAAACTGTAATATAACCTATATGTCACAGTATTATTGGCCAGGTTTGACTGATCTGCTATATAAACAGAACCTGTAGGTATCATTTGCTCTTGTTATACAGAAGTAAAAACCAAAAGACAATGGAGTAATTTTTTAATGTTTTTTTAATATGCCCCGAGCTCAATAAAACACATCTCTTTTCTCCTGTGTCCTTGCTTTCCTCACTTGCACTGCTTACTTCCTTAGCTCCTCCCAGTGAAGATAGATGAGATGCAAATATAGAGAATTAATAGCAAAATATTTTGTAAATAGGACATCATTCTTTGTCAAATGTAATTCTAAAGCATCTGCCCGTCTTATTAATTACTGTGGTTGACAATTGACCATCTGGTTGTTGAAGACAGGGCAATGAAGAGAAGAGTGTGAAAACAGTTAAGTCAGTGGTTCAGGCCATGTGAAAGAGCAGCTTTGGTCTTTTTGCATAAGTCCGTGTGTGTGTGTGTGTATGTGAGGGTGTGAGTGCTTGTATGCTGTTTTACCTCGTCATAATATGGAAAGATAGAGTAATACAAGCTAGGAAGTTGTTTGGGGAGTTAATGGGCTTCACTTATTTTTTTGGCTGTACACTATGAACTATAGCAGAGCAGTATAGAGATTGTTGGTGTTCAAATCCACCTAACAGCAGTTTCTATTCAAAGTTTATATTTTCTGTGCAAACACTGTGGTTCATTTCATCAACGGATTGATTGCAGTGTCTCCCTGAACTTTGAAACACCTGCTGCTCTGTGAAGGTCATTAGGGGAGAGTTTGATTTGTTTGTGGCTGCCGGGATCCACGCCATTGTGCTATTGGCCAGCTAAGGGCAGGACCCGAGGTCAAAGCTGGATTCTCATGTCAGGGACAACCCACAGACTGTAGGGACTACCACACGTTTACATGGATCTAAATATCATCCAGGAGGTGCTCAACCACAGTGTGCAGGCTGTATCTTAACCCCAGGAGTATATGGCAGGGATAGCTGTTCTTAGTGACATTATGAGGTTCTTTCATTTCCTTTTCTTCTTTAGCCCAAATGATAGTGAGAGAGAGTGCAGCTGTGAGGGTCCACACAAAATTCACAATCGGCACATGTGGAACATGTTTATATGACACCTGGACACCCAGAGTGGTATATACAGGAACCCATGCATGTCTGCTGTCCTCCCTGCTGTTTGCATCCATGTTTGTTTTTGAGTAGATCAGGACCTTTGAGCTTGTTTGGGGATTAGAGACCTCAAAACATAGACAACAGATTAATCAGTAACTTCAGTAACAATATGTAGTAAGACATAATTAGGTCTGGGAGGTTCAGTTTATATACAGTACTTCCAGCAGAATTGTATCACAACAATATAAAGATATTATCTTATCGTTTTACAATATTCTGTTGCCTAATTAAACAATCCCAAGAAAATTGTAATTAAAACTGATTTAAAATGCGTTAAGAGTTTTGTTTGATGTACCATCAATTAGATTTTTTTACGTGTGATTATTTTTTTTACATGCCATTGTGATATATATTTATATGGGATTTTTTAAGAATTCCTATTGTAATATTGATTTCAACCATATCACTAGGCCTAGATATAATAAATCACATGTTGGGGGAAATCTGAAGTGCGATCTGCACTGGTGAGTGACTGGCCAATTCTAGCTCTGCCCCTTGTGGATGAATACGCAAGTGAGACCGCTGCTTACAGCACTGCCATAATATCACCCAACTTTTTTCAGCAAGGCCACTGGCCCCATCCATCACCTGAGAAGAGAAGGCGCCTCACATGTGGCCTAAATCCTCATCCAGCAGGGGGTGTTGAATCTCAACAGCATAAATTCTGGTGATTGAATCACATGAACTGAAGGAATAATGCCCTACTGTCATCTGTCACACCATAACAATGTACTACTTTGGCTGGCTGATTTACAGGTTGACAGAGAAACATTCAGTCTCATTGAGAAAGAGAGAGAGAAAATACAGAGAGAGAGAGAGCAAAGGCATGAGTCAGGCAGAGTCAGGAGAGAAGTTGAGAGGCAACAGAGGAAAAGAAAAGGGAGGGAGGGAAGAAGAGAAGGAGGGAGGGAAGAGGAGAAGGAGGGAGGGAGCAGAGCTGGAGTCTGGTAGAAGGCTGCTTCTGTGGCCAGATGTGAAGCTTAGCAGACAGCTTCAGCTCTCCGCAACAGTGTTTCTGCTGGATTTTAACCTTCTGTTCAGTAAATCTGCTCTGGATATTTTAAGGGAAAATGTACGAACGACACAAGCGGAGGTACAGTCTCTGTGCCAAAGGAGAGAGAGCTGTAGACGTGGTTTTGATAAAGGTAGGCTACCTATCCGCACTTTCAAACAAAGTTGCTTGGTATGATAGTACTGCTACTGCTACAGTAATAACAGTCATTTGAAATGAGGCTTTGAAAACACAGTTGTTAAGTGCTTCAAACAGATAAAAGATAATGGCAAAAGCAAGGTAAGAAATATACAAGCAGGAGTGAAATCATAAAAGTAAACCATAAAAGGGAGGTCGAAGAAAATTAATGACATTATTACGAGTCCATCAAAGAGTTTTATGAAGTGATTTAGCAGCTTCAGCTCCTCAGACGGACTGTTTTTAAAGGCCTGATCACACTTGTTCTTAAAAAAGCTGTCTAGAAAAAGTCATTTCTTATGTAAAACATAATCATAACTGTCCCAAAGTGCTTCAGCATGTTTTGGCAAACCTGTAGTCATCTCCCAGGGATGTTGTGATGGGTTTTGCTGCATTGCACCCTGGGAGATGATTGCATGGTTGTTGATAGTGACCCTCCAGACACAGAGCGCTGATTATTTTGGGGTGGAGTGTGGTTTTTGGCCGTCCGCTGCATGGGTATGCTGTATGTGACACCAAGACAGATGCCTGCACTCTATCCATCTCGGTGGAATAACTGTGTATGAAACTTAATGAGGCTCAGACAGTTTAAGGTCTTCCCGGGATTATTTGGTCAGGAGAATAGTGGGTACTTGTCTGAAAAACTATAAAGCTAAAACAGGATATAAAGTCCACTGATGTTCTTAAAATCTCTTGTCACACTGCAAAGTTGGGACATTTCTCTCTCTCTTTCTCTCTCAAAGGTCCTGTTACTGTACCTTAACAGTTCTGTGTCAAACCACTTGAACTGGGTGTTCTTTGGAAACTTTCTTATTGGGGTCTTTATAGCACCCAAAAGTGCTATTTAGCCCAAATGTCACTACATATATAGAAACCTTTATGTCGTTTTCCCACTATGCCTTGGATTTTTTTTTTTTGGCTGTAGGACAGCAGTTAGTCCTGTTGATTGTTGAGTTGAGTGTCGTGGTATTAATCACAACAAGTTCCCTTCCAGTAGATAGTGATGAGCCTGCCCCAACCACTATGGTTAAATTGAAATGCCTCAACAACAATTTAATGGATTACCATACATTTTGGTACAAACATACAGTATATGCCCCCTCAGGATTAATTGTAATGACTTTGGTTATCTACTGACTTTTCAAAATACTTTGGTTTGTGACCAAGGTCAATGAAGTCAAGTAAAACTGTCACTGGAACTAAGCAGGAGGGAATGTCATTGGACTATAATGAAACTGTACAGTAATGACAATAAAGTAAACTGATATGATCTGTTTGGTGGCACCTGGAAGTTGCTTGTATTCTTCATATACGTTTACAATTAGTCTATAAGTTTGTCATCCTGATTGTCCACACTGTAATTTTACTATGCTGGTTTATTCTGTACACACGACATCTATTGCATGTCTGTCCGTCCTGGAAGAGGGATCCCTCCTCTGTTGCTCTTACTGAGGTTTCTTCCATTTTTTTCCCTGTTAAAAGGGTTTTTGGGGGAGTTTTTCCTCATCCGCATCGAGTGTCCAAGGATAGAGGGTGTGTATACTGTACAGATTTTGAAGCCCCTTGAGGCAAATTGGTGATTTTATATTGGGTTATGTAAATAAAATGGACTTGACTAACTATAAAGGGGACAAAACCTGTAGAATCTAGACTAAACATGGCTAATATTAGCTAATAACCACCAACTAAACAAGACTGGACAGAATTCAAACTAAGCTGATCACTCAAAACTGATCTATTTCCTATTGCTTGATGAGTATTAGCTATGATCTAAACAAATAACCACTGACTGAAAGCTGGACTATTAATTATCATGCATAAACTAAACTCTAAACTACACTACAGTAGACGCTTGACTGTACTTCATGCTGTCTGCTGGCCGCGATGTCCAGAAGCAGAGCAGAGCAGACTGGGAGGTACTGAGAGGAAAATATCTATGAAGTGGATTGCTCTGGTATATGTAACACCTCTCTTTAGTCTGTCACTTTCTAAACTTGTTCCTGATGTCAGCTCCTCTTTTCACCTGGGGGTGAAATAGCAAGGATGAGAGTGCGTGTGTGCGTGTGTGTGTGTGTGTGTGAGAGAAAGAGAGAGAGAGAGAGAGAGAGAGAGGGAGAGGAAGAGGGAAAGCGAGAGAGATATGACGGTGTGGGGGAAAAAGGCAGCGCCGGGCTAACGGTTTCCTCTGGCCTCAGATGGAAACAGGCATTTGGCCAAATGACTTCATTCCAACCAGCATTTCACATCCCAGCATCTCTCCTGGCCTGGAGTCACAAAATACATCATCACTCCACTTAACCAAGTACAGTAACTGTGAATAAGCCTTTATACTAACTAACACAGTTTATAAACTAAAATATATAAATACAGGCGCAAGCACCAGGCGGGGAAATAACAAATCTCTAAATTTCTTTTCCTTTTTTGGGCACTTATTTCCTCCTTAAGCACATTTCTCTCATCCTTGATCATTTCAAGGTGGCAGGAATAGTTGTTCCCTCTACAGTCAAAGTGCTGCAACCTCTGGCTCTCGACCCCTTTGCTTGTAATATTGGTGATCTACTATCTGAAGGTTATTCTACTGTTGATCTCAAAGGAAATCATTCTGAATATGTTCTTAAAAATACAGTCCTTAAACCAGAGGACCCAGATTCAATGCACCACCATGCTGAAATGTTCTTCAGCAAAACACTGTCCATGTCAGCTCCACTTGTGCACTATTCTGTAGCTGGCCGTGGCCTCTGACCTCTCGGTGAAGGGAGGTCAGAGAAAAGGATTTCAATAAATGAAGCACTTCATAATTGGTCTTACAATAAAAAGCAGTTGTTTGTTGGGTTTGCTTTTATCCTGTTTCAGTGTTTGCTAAGTTGAATTCAGTGCACTTCCAAGTTGCAACAGAGAATGGCCTTGCCCTCAGGTCTGCTGCCAGCCGCCCTCAGGGATCAAACCGTGTATGCATACCTGGCTGGAAACAGTCACTCAGTCAGCCATGGCATCCTCCAATGCTGCGGAACCTCTCTGGATGCCTGCCTGTTTAGAAACAAGGCAGCGGTCCAAGTCCTGCCTGCCCCGGCATCCACACACCAGCCCGCCTTTTTATTTTTAAACCAGATGTGTTTTTACAGGGTACAGTTTAGATTCCCCCGACACTACAAATATGCACTGGGCTGTTCAGACTATGGGCTGCCAGCTTTCAGAGGGGGGATCGGTTCTTCACTCGCTGGCTGACTGGCTGGTTTGCAGGCCTGCTAACTGGCTGGAACACTTGTTTGATGAATGTATTGTCTGCTGACTGGTTGAATGGCTGGCTGCCTAACTGGCTGCAACCTTGTGCCTCTTGGTTTGCATTGGACAAAACATACTTACCTCTACTGATCTTACTTGATGTCCAACCCTACTTTTTTTTTTTTGCTTCATCCGTAGTGCTTCTTACCTAAATTACCTCTGCCTATGTTTTAATGTGCATGGATCTCTGACCTTTTACCTCCTCATGTGTTTCTGATAATGTTTGTGACCAAAAGGCTGAAGGTTAGGTTACTGTTGATCTCAGTGACTGTAATACTGGTTATGAGTGGCAGGAAGAAGCTTATTTTTTGTCACAAATCACTGACCTTTGTGGCAGCTTCAGGGTTGCTCTGTAACTGCCATCACTCAACTGAATGAGGAGTTATGATTTGAAAGAAGTCAATGCAATGACTGAAATTGGAGAAGCTTCTATTTTGTATTCTTTCATTCGTGGTCACCATTTCACCAAATAATATGAACTGCAACACACCGCCAAGACAAAAGAAAAACACAAGTAAATATATAACTTGCATTAATGGCAGGTACTTCCCCACATGTCCGCTCCCCAGGAGAAGTGTCCGCTTCATATCCCATCATGTCTAAGAGTTCAGTTCATTGTATAATCAGTGCCAAAACACACTGAAGCAGTTCTGGTGGCTCACGGTGTGTAAACAGTCTATTAAAACAGTTAAAGCTGCAGTTTCCTTTACTTTGGCTTTAATCTGTATTTTATTCAGGGTTCTTTGTTTCCATTCGAAGTTCTGCTGTCACTGCTCTGCTGTTAGGTCAAGCCATGTAGCCTTTTGTAATTTGTTGCAGTCACTGGCAGTCATTTAACTTCTGAGCAGAACCTGTGCATACATTTATGAGAGTGTGTGTGTGTGTGTGTGTGTGTGTGTGCTGGCGCCCTCTGTGACCAGCTAATCTTTCCTCGTCAGCGTGTTTGTTCTCTCTCAGCGGGCTCTGTTTGATATCTGAACACAGCTGTGAGAAAAGAAGAAGCCAGTGTGTGCTGTCTGTGCATGTGTCTGTGTGTGTGTGGGATTTTGTTGCGTGCATGTGAACCTTGATGAGTGAAAAAAAAAAAGGAGCAAAAGTGTTTGTAATGTGTGTGCATGCATGCAACACTGTTGGCTGATGGATGAGCATGTACACAGTGCCAGTTGGTATGTAAGTGCCTGTAACTGTGTTTGTAGGAATGCAAAAGTGTCTGGTCACAGTGGATACTTTGACACACAAACACACACACATGCACACACCACTCCCAGGCCTGGACAACTGAGCTCAGTGTTGCCAATTGTGTGCTCTGGGACAGTTGAGGGTTAGTTGTTGAGAAACTGAGCTCAGCCCCAACACCCCCAAAGCATTCTGGGAGGGTCGACCCTGCTGGTTGGTTGGGACTCACACATCCCCCTCTGTCTTATGTCTCTGATTTGTTTTTAGCATCCTGACTGGTCTCTTTTTTTGTTTCTGTCTCTGTTCTCCATTTTCTCAATAACCACAGTGTGTGTGCTCCAGTTTAGTTTTGACTCCTTTTCCTCTTTTTATTTGTAGCAGTCTCTATTTTTGTGAAATTGTCTTGTAATGCATAGGTCGGCAATTTTGAATCCCCCGTGGGAATGGCGGACTCCGCTACCTACAGTATAGACAGGTAATTGCGGAATGTAAACACAATGAAAGGTTATTGCTGAAAAAATGTGAAAAGATCATGAAAATCTTAAGGATTCTAGGACGACTCAATTATTTATCATGCAGAAATGTTAATCATTTGCTGGTTCAAGACTCTCAAATGTGAGGATTAGCTGTTTTTCTCTGTTTTATATCATTGTAAATGAATATCCTTGGATTTTGGATTGCTGGTCTGAAAAAAACCCCCAAACAATTTGAAGACCCTGAGCTCTGGGAAAGTGTGATGGGCATTTTTCACATTTTTCTTTACATAAACTATGCAATTAATTGATTAATCAAAAATTAGTATTAATTAGTGAGTTTTAGAGGTGCCCGTAAGTGGACTTTGTTACCTTTGGTCAGAGCCAGGCTAGCTGTTTCTTAGTGTTTCCAGTCTTTATGCTAAGCTAAGCTAATCAGCTACTGCTGTAGTTTCATATTTAATGGACACACATGAGAGTGGTATTGATATTCTTACTGTATCTTACTCTCAGCAAGAAAGGGAATACACGTAAAATAATAAGTTGCAGCTGTGTTTTCTTACTCTGATGCTATCTTACCTCAGCTATTTTGCTCCCTGCTCTCATTCAGTCAGAAGACTAAATATCGATTTATACCTCAGTCAAACTCTTCACTTCACACCAGGAATAGTTGTTTTCATTCAAGTACTTCTCAGTATCACAGAAACAAGGTTAATTGTATTACTGAACAAGAGGACTGTTCACTCCCACTGATCCGTTGAAAGATACCGGATCCATATAGTGGCTGGAAGAAGAACATGCAGTATCAGTGTGGTGTGACTGAAACTCAAGAGTTGACTTGGTGGCCCATGGGGGAAGGAACAGCATCTTTGTTTTGTTCCTCTGATTCCTCTTTCAGATTAAAGTTTGTGGCCTTTAGATTAGGGTCCTGTTTGTACTACGTCTGGAGGTTCCTTTGTACGAGTCTTACACAGCCAAGTTTAAAGGACCATGCTAAAGCCTGTTGATCTGAGCCAGGCTTAACCCGGGTTTACTGGGGTTAAGAGTTAAAGGGGAAGAATTAAGGAGGGGAGGAAACAAGCTACAGTTGGAAGAAAGGAAGGAACAAACCATTGAAGGACAGACCATAAACATCTTAAAGGAGGCACCATCTATTCTCCATTACAGTAGCTTCAGCTCAGTTCAAAAATCACTTGACCCCTAAAAAAATGCCATGTTTTCAACCAACAAGGCTTTTGCAATGAGGGTCTGGCTTTGTTTATAGATTATTAAGTTAATCTGTTTTTAGTTCACTCTGTACGAGGGACACACTCCAAATCAAAGCTCGTCATCTTTATCTACATGTCGTTAATGGAGTTCATTAAAACACAGTGAGTCTCTGTTTACATTCAGAGCTGTCAGTCAAATCTGCACAGCTTCGGCCAAACTGTCGAAGCTTTTGTGTTGCCTGCGAAGAGGGGGGTGGCAGTGGCTAAAACCAGCTCTCTCACTCACACACACACGCGCACACTCACACACACACACACAGCTGTTACATAGACATTTAGACCACAGAGGAAGCAGAGCCCCAGCGTTGTGTGTTCACAGCCAACCACAGATCTCTGACAGGCAGTTTGTGTGTGTGTGTGTCAGTGTGTTTGAGTTGATGTTGGTGTGACTGTGAGTTCTGAAGGCTGATGGATGAAAGTTAGATCCTTCCTAACACTTCCTCTAGGAGATGGAGCTGGAGTGTAGCTAGCTACTAAATCCGATGAATACTCTTAAGTCTGCTGTTACAAAGAGTGTCTTATCGTTGCCTCCCATCCTGTGTAAACTGAGCAACACTTCCTAACTGCCACGCTGGTCTGCATCATTATTTCTTTGTGGGTGACGATCACATGTTGCTGAGGCTGATTCAGTGTCTTCCTGTTTCTCTGTAGATCCACCGAGACAGAGAGGCGTCGTTCCATCAGCCCTGCAACACTCAGCACTCGGGTAAGAGTTACTCTTAGCCACAAATGATCTAACCTTTCTGGTCAGAAAGGGGTGTGAATTCGAATAGCTTTTTTCTGCATGTTTCTGTGCTTAATTTTTTAATGTAAGAGGATTTTGTGGTTCAGTGACAAATGTGTAGAAGTGAGCCATTTATTCATTAATGTTTATGCTGGAAGACGCTGTATTCTTTGTCCTACGAAGCCCATTTGTGATAGCAAATTGATATTTGGTCTGGTGACTTTTCAAACAGTCTCACTTGCATCGTTTGAGCATCAAGAGAATTTCTGAAGCGGCACATAAACCATCATGCTCTAAAACACAGACATATACTGTAAACATGATGTGAGCTAATGTTATTAGTTAACACAAAGGTGATAACTGTTGTTCCTGTATAACTTTCAGGCCTTATTATTAACCAATGTGGGGTCTAGAGTTGTCGGGGTGGTAAATCTACTGATGAATGTGTCACCTGTCACACATGGCAGGACTGCCTCAGTGCTGTAATGGTAATCAAGATGATGTGATACACATTTCTGCCAACTGCACAGGTTGGTAACAGTTGGTGGTATTCCAGTTGGCACCACAGTATTTTTGGAAGTGACCCCGTACATGTAACAAAGCTAAGAAACGTTTGTGCCAGTGGTGTCTCACAGAAACAGCAGGATAGACTGTAGAAACCTGGTGGTAAGAGATGTGATGTTAGCTCAGCAGCAGTGGTAGCAGTAGTTAAGCTAACAGCAGGTTACTCATTGTTAAACATTGTTAGACATTTTCTTGGCTTTTTATGTATGCCTTACAAGCATCTTGTCTTCACCTCAGTTTAATTTTGTGTTTAGTTCATTCTTCTTTGTCTCCGTTTCTGTTTTGTTTTTTTATAAAATTCTTTCAGTGGTTAACAAGCGTAAGACTCTACAACCAAGCTAGCAGCTCTTTAAGGCTGTAAAGCAGTGCTTTGAGCTGAATGCTAATGTAAGCTTGCTAACGTGCTTACAGTGTTAACATGCTGATATTTAACAGGTAATATTTACAGTGGTCACCATGTTAGTTTATCGTGTTAGCACAACATTTGCTAATTAGCACAAAACACAAAGGGCAGCTGAGGCTGATTGAAATGTCTTAACCAAAGTATTAGACAAATTAAAGGTTTGACCTCTTTTGACCAGGTGAGCAGTCAGGGGATCGCCAGAGTCATTAGGATTCAGCCTCTGGGGACCATGGCAATCTGTCCAATAGTTGTTGAGATATTTCAGTCTGGAACAAAGTAGTGGGCGGACTGATCGATTGACATTGCCATCCCTCCCTAGACCCTAAAAACAACATTAGCTCACGTCACTGCAGCAAACGGTTGATTGTTTCCATTGCAGCTGTGAATATATTTCATTCAGTATATGGGGAATGACTGTAAGAGAGAAATCTTGATCTGAAGAATTTTAGATGTTGACATATACAGATGTATGGGCAACAGCCCAAGCAAGATAGGAAAAAAGGATTCTTTGACCTCCTTAAGATGAGTCTGTCTGCCGAGAGACCAGTCTTAATAAAAAAGACCAACAGATCGATGAGCTGGATCAGGCTGAGAACAAACTGCCTTTTATCTGTGGTGGAAAACAGATGAAACATCAGTCTGTCAGATAGAGAAAGAGAGAAAAAAGGTTTTAATGGATGAGATGAAGAAATACAGAGAGAAAGAAGGAAAACACAAAGATGGAAAGAGAATGATAAAGAAAGAAAGCAAAAACAGGAGTGTCAAACGGAAATAAAATAGAAGGGTGGGTGAGGGTGGGATTTCCTCTGCAGCAGCTGGGACAAGTCGACATCACTTCCTTTATGGTGGAAATCTCTCTGTCTCACTCACTAAACTCCTCCAACTCCTTCAGCCTCTGTCCCTCTTTCTCTGGTTATTTATTTATTTAGGTTAGTTATAGCAGGTAGCAGCAGGAGCCATGGCAGGAAACCGGCTGGTAAATCTCAAATCCTCCATTCACTCATACCAGCAGAATAGAATAAAATACAACAAACACATTTCTAAAGTTGTGTCACTGATTTACTTAATTTACTTTCCACCATTTTATTGAATGTCTGGATTGCGTATATATATATATATAATACATAATTATACATTAGTATTGTGCCCTCAAAACATTCCACAAGAAAGAGAAAAATGTGATGTACATGTGTCTCAATTTACTGTTCACAGTTGAGTACAATATTAAGTTTTAAGCCATGCTAGTGGCATGGGATGGCAGTATCGTTCAGTCAATCAGTCCACCACTTTGGTCCACACTGAAATATCAATCACAAAATCTACAGGATGGATTGCCTTGACATTTTGGAAGGACATTCATCGTCTCCAGAGGATGAATCTTGATGACTGTGGTGACCCCCCTGACTTTTCCTCTAGAGCCACCATGAGGTTGACATTTGTGGTTTTGAGTGAAATGTCTCAACAACTATTGGATGGATTGGCATGAAATTTGGTTCACATATTCATGCCCCCCTCAGGATGAATTGTAATATCTTTGGTGATCCCTTAATGTTTCATCTAGCGCCATCATCAGGCCAAACTCTCAATTTGTCCAATACTTACGTTACGTTTATGACCAAATATCTGCAAAACTAAGGACATTCCCATCAGCCTCAGTTGCACTTTGTGTTATGATGGTGATCATAAACATAATACCTGCTTTGCATCAGCATGTTAGCATTATCATTATGAGGATGTTGCCATGGTGAAATGAGCATTTAGCTCAAAGTACTGCTGTGTCTAAGTACAGCCTCACAGAGCTGCTAGCATGACTGCAGACTCTTAGTCTTATCACGTGATTCAGTGAACAGGGGACTGATTTCAGCTGATTTCGGCTCAAAACTCAGAAGACTCCAATGCTTGGTTATAGAATAGAATAAAATTAAGCTCTACATCATACTTGTAATTAGTTAACCAGACTAGTGAGGTAGGAAGTTGTTGGGGTTGACTTTCTTTTGTCAGTGTCAAAGGTCAGTGTAAATGGGTCAACCGAGGAAAGTTGATTCGCAAAACCACCCAGGTCAAGGTCAGGGTTGAGACTCTGCTTGAGTGTTAGTCAGCATTAAACCATATTGTGTGGCCAATCCCTTTGAGCATGTTTTCTGTATGTTAATATCAAAAGCAAATTCTGCTGTACAGAATATTAAGTGATATATTGTGCAAAGTTTGGCTTTACAAAGCTTAGACACAGTAGCAAAGACAACATAGAGGGGACTCGAGCACTTGATTTACAAGTATTGTGCAAAACCTTGCGTGCATGCTGTGTATTGTCTGGGTGTATGATGGACCTGGATCTGCATCCCATAATATAGCTGGTTAATGAGTTTACCAGGCCCCACAGGTTGATAGCTTGCCTGGCTGCCTGTGGTTTGCTAGTTGCTGTTGAGAGTCATGCAGCTGCTTTAAAGTGTTGTTTGTAATGTTGCATGATATTACATTCATCATGGGAGAAGCCGTGTCCTGTTTAGCTCAGCTCGATTCAGTAACCCTTATTTATATAGGAGGAGACACGCTGGGTGTGCCTTGGGTTCAAGGCAAAAATAATACAGTGAAAAGAGAAAACAAAGATATAGGAGTAAATGGTGGTTTTACATGAATCAAAGTGAAGGTTTAATTTACAGTTTGGTTAAATACTGTACTCTCTGAAACGTGTGCAAGGAAGACAGCAGAAGACAGATTTTTATTTCAGTGGAAAATGGGAGACTATGTTAGCAGTCTCTTGACAAAATTGTGAAGACTTTTCATTATGCAGTTTAATTTTGTGTGTTGCTCAAACTAGAACATTGAACAGCAGATGGTAGGGTTATAGCTGATTATGAGCTGATTCAGTTTATCTAGTTACAACAACAGAAAAACAGACTTTAAAGTGCATCCAGTGTGGTCAGCCCCCAGTGGTCTCGGTTTTGTAGAGTGACTGACAGGCTGCTGTCATGGAAAAATCTTCTGCAAAACATCAGCCAAGTTGCACAAATTTAACATGTCACGTCCTTAGAAAAGGAAATATATGGGTGTAAGGAAAAATAAATAAGGTTTTATCTGGAAGTGCTGATAAAATCTGCACTTAGGGAAAACACTTAAGGTAGCCTCAGTGGCGACTTATCTCTGCTAACAGTATGAAAATGTGAAGGGAAGAGTGTTTTGAGACAGAGAGGCCCAATGGATGCTTTATCTTGTCAGTTATTTCTCACCACATTCATTGCTTCAGACTGGATGATTTGTTTGGACAATATCTACTTTGCAATTTTTCTTCTGCCGCATTCATCTAACAACACACATTTCTCCTCCTGAGTTCAGCCTGGCTTCCTTTTTCTTTGATTTTTGTCACACATTTTTAATTGCATTGAAACCCCCACAACAGTAACTGTTTGCATTGCAAACAATATTTGATTGACCTGAGTAGGTACAGCGTTAGCATGGCAGCTTCTGCTGAGCTGTGAGAAGTGCCTATGTGTTTTTGCACAACAGTACAGATATATTTCCTCTAACTACTCCATCTGGGTGATGTTGCTGTTCACCTTTTATTGTTGCTTGCTTGCACTGGTGGTATTCTAGAAATTTAAACTTTTTCTGACTGGATTTGTCTCTCTAAATGAAAGTCAAATGAATGATAAGATGTTGCATATTAGTCAGTGTTATGTCTACAGGTGTGTGTGAGCTGATTCACATTCAACCAGTAGCCTCAACCACTCACTGACTCATCACAGGGCTTTACACCTGTTCTCTGTGCTTTTCCTGTGTGTGTGCGGGGGTCTGTTTGAAAGAGAGGGAGGAAGACAGCTGTCAAACCTCACAGTCCCCTGCTAGTTTTGGTGGACAGGTGTGAGGGGGTGGAGTCTGAGAAAGGTTCCCAGCATCCACTTCTGTCACCACCACTTACCACTCCCCCAGCACAGACACACACTCACACACACATTTCACATTTACATTTTGGGATTCTCTACTCATGGTGGGCTTATGACTGTAGAAATATGAAGAACAAAGAATAAAATGTTTTTGCATCAACTTCCAAAACCACCTTGGTCAAGGTCAAGCTCTGCTGTAGCACTTGGGGTCAAAGGTCAGTGTAGTTTTCTTGTTTGGCGTGTTATCTTGTCCACCAGTCCTGTAAAGGAAACTGTCTTTTGATGATGTTATGAGGTGACCGTCTATATGACATCCCCCTGTACAAGGCCCTGTGTGTATCCCTATTTATTGGACAGGTAGAACTGTAGTTCCAGCAATCAAACGTGTGACCTTTCTACTACAGAAATACTTTTTTCTAAGAGAAGAAAACAGAAGTCATATTGTGGCCACCCCCCTCTGCTGCTGGATTCACGCATCTCTAAAGTGTTCTCGGACAGTCTGTCAGATTGACTGTTGAGAAGCAAGTTTTCATTTCAATCAAATAATTGCTTATTAGTTCATTCTCTCAGGTTAATAATGTGTTAATTAGTGAAATCAGTATCTGAAAAAATATATGGAAATTTACAGAACTTTGGCTGCAGAAGATAAATACTTGAGAGCTGCTGATTTAGATGATTTTATCATGTGTTTTTTTTTTTTTTTACATTGTCTGTGTAACGTGCGAGTGCTGTGCTACTGTAGTGGTCCATATTGTGATCCTGAAGACTTTGGTTCCTTCTTGACTTCTTGGGCTTAGCAGTCTTTCAGTCAGGGCAGTCAAGTGAGTAGGCCTGAAGAGGACCTGGCTGGGTGCTCCACCCCTTCAACCCATCTACTTTTTCATGAAATTGCATGCACGTGTGTGAGTGGTCAGTAGTAAGCAGTCAATCAGTTGCAGGAAGTCTGTGACTCTGCCCCCCATTTGCTCGTTTGTTATTACAGTGTAACAGATTCTTGCTAAAATGACAGGCTCTGTCACTGACCACTCCCACCGCAACCCTTTGTCCCATCTCCCAACCCCCTGATGGCCCCTTCCTCTGAGCAGCTGACTGCAGCTCAGTGTTGGGCCTCAGGATTCCTAGAGTGCCCACACGCTATAGTCAGAGATCAACTGCATTTGCTAATGCACCATTAACACACCAGTAACACCATTATTAACTGTAGACATTTTCACACAGAATCCTGGTCCTTCAGGGACGAACACTTGCACACACACACACCCATGCACATAAAGAACCTCCTCTTGCTCATATGAGCACAGGGAAAATGTTCCTGAGGGATAAAGAATAACTTCTGCTTTTTCCGGTCAGAAATAGACATCCGAAATGATGCAAAATAACAAACTCGGTGAATGACCTCATCCAGTTGCTCTTGGCATCTGGCTAAAGTAAGCCTACTGTTATACATCTGTAGTTGGGTACAATCTTCCACTTTTAGTTTGGCCTGGGATATTATCTGTACATGTCCTTACATGTACAAAAAGCTGCAGCGCCACACTGCTGTTGCATGAGAAATGTTGTAGTGTGTGCAGACTCTAGGGTGGATTACTTGGTATTCAATGATGGGGCATTTGAAATAGTGTGTTTAAACCCAAAAATGGCTCATGGTGGGTTGCTGTTGAATACCTGCTATGGTTAAAGAGCACTGGGACTTGATAAGAAGTACTGGGATCTTAGGCCAAGGGGTGAACAGTGAGAGCAATGGTTTAAAGTTGTTTTTGTGTCTTGAAGATATTTCATGTGATTCATTGCTGGCTATGATTCAGGTGGGGAAATGGTGACGTACTCAAGTCCACTTTGTTCCATTAATGTGACTGATGTTTGCAGACACAACTTGAAACTGTCTGCGTAATATCTCTAATTGCTACTGATCAAACAGCTGTTCAACTCAAGTGAGAATTACTTCTAACTTTAAAGTTCATACAAAATACATCAGAAAGTCTCTGTAAACATCAGTGTCCAGTTGGCCCCAGGGTAACTAATGCTGCTCTGTCATGAAAGCTGTTTTGCAGTACATCAATAGCATTTTCAGTTGTCACCTTCTCTGAGGTTTTAACTTGAGGTCTCAGACCTAAACACACAAACAGTAGTTGTTTGCCTTTGCAGTTCGGCACAGACGGCTTTAGTCAGACAATCGGCCATTGATCCACCAGACTTTTCATACCTTCTCAGATTCCCAGAAGTCTTTTCACTGATGTCTAACAGACCTGCTTATGTTTTAGAGAAGGGAATGAAAACATATTATTTTGGAAACCTGGTGCTTTTCAGTTTAACAACTGAATGCTCTCTTTGAGAAACTATGAAGTTACATGGAATCTAACTTTAATCACAGAATGTTTTCCTGATCAAGATTTCTCCTGATGCCTTCGTATTTCTGAAAGCTCAAGTTACACATTCATATGCGTAATACATTTGTGTTTTCAACCTGCTAGATTTCAGTGTTAACACATTGTTGTCGTGTCTTTCAGGGTCCTCACGCTCTTCAGCATCTCCCAGTTTGCCCAGTAGAACCAGCAGTGCCACCAGCTGTCCTTCCACAGCTCACAGAGACTCTGGCAGCGACATAGAAAGCTTCCTAAATGCAGAGCCGGGATATGACAGCGTCTTCAGAAAGGTCAGACTCACTGCTGTCTCTGTGTAGCTGGGGTTTGGTGGGAAGGCTTCACCTCCAGGACAGACAAACTGGACTTGTGACTGGAAGTTTGCCAGTTCAGCTGTGTTTACTAGTTAAGAAAATCACACAGTCCACTTCTTGAAAGCCAATGTTGAGGTGTTCATAAATAATACACAGTATAACAGTGTATAACAGTGTTTATATGAGTATGAGGGAAGCAGAGTGGTGCTTTAAATCCCTTTACCAGGTGGGAAAATGTTTGGGGGGCAGAACTAGAAGGAAAGAAGAACAAAACTAAAATAAAACATAGCTCTTATTTGTGACCATGTGTCTGTATTGTGTGTCAGCTCTATGATTGTTAACTAGCTTATTACAAAACCAAACTGCGAGACGATCAATAAATAAAGGTAAATAATAGACAATGTCTTAACTTTGATTTAGCTGTGAATTCAGGGTTCATTTCCCCAAATCCTCTCCTGGCTGCAGTCCAAACATCCAGTTCACTCACGCCAAACAGCAAGACTATATTTTGTGTTTGCCCCTGCAGCTAGTCCTATAGGGATTCTACAGTATATATGAAGTAGCTATTTTGTCAGTCTGTGCTTGGCTTTTTATTTATCAGCACCCCGAGGCTGAGATGCCAAACATCTACTAAGCATCTTTTTAAGCCAGCAGCTCTACACTGCTGCTGGGGAAGTGCAAGCTGTGGTCCCTGCTGTCACTCTGCTGATGTTGAAAGTCTGTTTGAAGCCTGGTTAAAGTTGAAATACTTGTATCTCTCAGTTTTCTGCAGCATTGAGCACACACACAAACATGCTCATGGTAATGTGAACCGAATGTCCTTTTTGTAAACAACAATGGAAAAAGTCAACGCAGAGAATATCAGCTGCCTGGGAGTATACAGTATGAGGCTGAGGGTTAGGACACTGCAGATAGACAGGGGTGGGCAAGATGTGCAATGACGTCCACACGCTTTGAATTCACACAAAGCTAAATTCAGCTTCTGTAAGAGAGGATTAATGTCTTCACTGCTCTCTGAAGGGAAATTGTCTTTCTTTTGCAAGACATAATACTGTACATTTTCTATAAACTGTAGAATAATGGGTAGAGAAACTGTTTCATAACTCGAAGGCCAAAGCATTGATCCCAGAAACATGTCAGCTGAGCATGTGTCATGTCCAACTTTAAATGCTCACTAATTGTAGTGTGTAAGGATATGAGCATCATCTAAACGCCTTAAATATTAAATAAAGTTTAAAATGCTGCTGAATCCTTCTCCTAGCTCTAAAGCTTAAAGTCATGTGACTCACAAACATACACTGCAGTCACATGGACTCTCTCCCCTGGATGTATACACACACACACAGAAATTCATGCGTTCTCTCACTCCCAGAGGAAGTCTTGTCCGCAGCATAAAGCAGATCTTTCATTCCCAGCTCTCAACAGAAGCCGCTCTATGCTCTGCTCTCACTGCAGCTGGCAGCACAATAGGCCCAGTTAAAGCTCACACCTACAAATGAGCTCTAAATGGACTATCCCATACCTGTGTGTGTGTGCATGCAGGAGTTCTTTCCCACCAGACCCAGGCCAAAGAGTATTTACCAATACTATTTGTTCTCGTGCCGTTATTCATGACTTATATTACAGAGCTGTTAGATAAGACTGGTCAATGACAATAAAAAAGAGTCCCAGCAGCTGGACACATTTAAATTTAGCATTTTCTCATTTGCAAAGATGCACATTAGTTGACAAATATAGAATATATTTTATATACTCTGTATACTTATATATATATACATATATATATATATATATATATATATATATATATATATATATATGTATATATTCTTATATACTGTGTGTGTGTGTGTGTGGTATTGTGTCCCCATATATATATATATATATATATATATATATATATATATATATTCTTATATACTGTATATATACTCTATTTTTATCAACTACTAACTTGCAACTGTAGTGGCTTTGAATCACTAAGACAGTCCTGTAACAATAATGAATAAACCTTGAAAAGACTTTAAATAACTTTGAAACATTTTCCTGGGAAGGTTTGTTTTCACAAGGGTGCCATCATTTATTGGTGTTTGTTTTAATGTCAGTGTTGCTATAAAGTGGCGATGGCTCATTATCCCTAAGCTTTGCCATTTGGTCCTCATTATATCCCATTCCTGTGAGTTAAATAGCTCTCTTAATTCATCGCATGCTTCAGTGAAGAAATGCTGATGGATATACAACGTGATAGGCTAGGTAATTAAAGGGTAATTCCGGTATTTTTAAACCTGGGCCCTATTTTTACATATTTTGAGGTCTAAATGACTAATAGGTACAAAACGTTTTGGAATTGGTCCAGTAGATCGCCTCAGCCGGAAGCCTCGAACGGGCCGCAATGGCTGCTATGTAATCCTTATGGGCAACTGTGCCTGTGAAAAGTACGTCCACTAAAAGTGAAACCAGAAACTGAAATCTCGCTCAAGGAGAAGTCTCGCTCTGAAATCTCACAAGAGGTGAGTTGTTACAGGAAGACGAGGGTTTTTCTGGTTAAACAAAAAGGATCTTACTCTTTAACAAAAAGGTCTATCTCTGTAATGTTGTCAGACACTTATAGAATAACAATCCCAGCCTGTCAGCAGCATAAAAAGCACTTTTAGTGGATGTACTTTTCAGAGGCGCAGTTGCCCACAAGGATTATGTTAAGGATTGACGGCTGAAGCGATTTACTGGGCCAGTTCCAAAACTTTTGATAACCATTAATCATTTGGACCCCAAAAATATTGTAAAAATATAACCCAGGTTTAAAAATACTGGAATTACCCTTAAACGGTAATTTAAAGGGCATCTGTTCTGTTCTGATTCATTCTATTTTATTCTACTCTATTCCATCCCATTATATTCTTCATCTATGTGATGATGATAAAATAGTGAAATTGGCTAATAGAAAGTATTCCCCTGTTACTGTAGCTGGATGACCAAAAAGTTATTTTCCTGTGTTTCAGGGTTAAAGGTTCCACTTCCTGTGTGATTACTTAAGAAAAAAAGGCGACTTTAAGTCTGGTCCCTGAAATGATAAATCAATATTTCATTAGAGTTAGGCATTGAGTTGACTCATTTTTTAAGTCATGAAGCTGTTCTTGTTGCTCATGATAAACTATCCCTTTTAGGTGGTGTGTCTTTTACTTTGACAGTTCCCCATAGGCACATGATGCTGGGCAGTGAGGCTTTTAAATAATAATAATATATATATTTCTTGGATGTCTGCAGAATGACGAACCAGTGACAGGAGGAGACAGTGCAAGCGAGGTTTCCGTCTCCTGTTCCTCCACAGACGACACCGCCAGCGTCGGTCCATCCAGCTCCAGTCCCGAGGGCGGCCAGGGCCTGGAATGCAGCTGGAGCCCAGTGGAAGGCATCCAGACTGGGGCTACTATAACTGGACTGGAAAGTGGTGGAGGAGGAGGAGGCGTGGGAGAAGCTGAAGAAGAGGCCAAAGACAGAGTGACAGAGGTGCCGCGGCGCTCCTGTCTCCTCCGGAACAGCATCCGCTCCCTGTCGCCTCTTCGCCGCCACAGCTGGGGTCCTGGAAAGAACAACGGAGGAGACGCAGAGATGAACCAGAGGAGGTGAGACTGGGAAGGGGACTAGATTATATTAGGTTAAGGGCCCTTTCACACCCACCTCGTTTGGTCCGGACTTTCAGACATTTCAGTGTGATCCGAACCAAAATTACAGGTGTGAAACCTCCCTGGAGCATGGTCCGGACTAAACAGCCAAACCTTGATCCAACAAAAAGAGGTGCTCTTGGTCTGGATCAAATTGCACCATGGTTCGGTTTGTTTCTAGTGTCATTTTTTTGGATGGTTTGGACTTTCGGACCAATTACAGGAAGTTCTGGCAGCCTATCAGAGCTGTCAGTCACCGGAAAAAGGAAAAACAACGCAACAAAAATAAAAATGAGGAGACCTCTCAGCAGTCGGTGCTTCTGGTAGTAATGCCATAATAATATTATTATAACGGCAAAGAAATGAATCTGTTCATTTTTCTCCATTCGATCAAACTGCAATAGATGGCTACCCGCTGAATTGACAACACACCGACATCAGACGCACGTCCGTCCAATCAATCAATTGCAAGTATAGGGAGATGCAGCTCCTGTAGGTGACAGCAACAGGACGTAGGTATGTCCTACTCTAGTGCGCTCGCGTAATTGCAGTGTCAAACCAAAACTAATCGGATCAAATGTATACGATGTAACAAGAATGTGAACGTTGGTTTGGACTTTAAGGTGTGAAATGGCCCAAAGCTGAAGAATTTCTAATTACATTGAGGATGGAGTTGAATTGATTGTGAGATAGGAATGTTACTCCTTTGTCCTTGACATTGGCTTCTGGAGTTAGTCTGGTGTTAGTCAGTAGATGTCAGTAGACCTGATGTGTGCAGATGTCAGTATTATTAGAGCTTGTTGATGTCACTCCCTCTGTGCCATGTTGAGTGTTTCCTCCTCCTGCTGCGAGCAGCTGTGTTGCCATTTGTCTGGTGTTGGTAGGGAGCTACCAAAATTGTACACATGCAGATGCATACACACATGTACACACAGTTGCACACTTACAGATGCACACACTTGTTCTCACTCACAGAAACATGTACAGTAGTTTTCACTTAACACGTAATGCTTCACACTCACGTTGACACACTAACAACACTAATGCAGAGCACATAAACATCAATACACTGACGTCTATTTCGTCTACTGTGCTAGAACAGCGGCCTGTCAGGGACTGTCTGCAGAGTAGTTGCCAGGCAATAAAAGGTCTGTGCCACGATGCTGGAGTGAAAACAGACAAACAACTGCTGTAGACTTTTATCAGCTGCTGTTTTTATTCTCTCCAGGTTGGGCAGAAACAGCCATTACAACCAAGCTTTCATCTGTAGTCTTAACACGTACAGTGTAACTAATGACAAAAAGAAGTATCATTTGACCAGAGGTGCACTTTAGATAAATGTGAGGCACCTGGAGCACATAAGAAACATGCAAACTAATTAAGACAAGACAGAGAAATTAACGAAATAAGAGTTAATTAGTGAGAAAAACACATGTTATCACCACTTCCTGCCTGGTTTGCCCCTTTTACTGTTTAGTCACATTTTAAAGGAATAGTTTGACATTTTGGGAAATACGATTATTTGCTCTCTTGCAGAGAGTTAGATGAGGAGATGGTGTCTGTGTGATAAATATAAAGCTACAGCCAGGAGCCAGTTTACCTTAGCTTAGCATAAAGATTGGAAACATCGGGAAACAGCTAGCCTAGTTATGTCTAAAGGTAACAAAATCCATCTACCAGCACCTCTAAAGCTCACTAATTAACACATTTTACGTTTGTTGAATTCCTACAAAAAGGGTCTCCTGGCTCCAGCTTCATATTTAATGAACAGATATGAGAGTGGTATCAGACGTCTCATTTAACTCTGGGCAAGAAGGTAAATAACAATTCTCAACTAAGGCCATTGTTATCACTCCTCCAACATGGTGGCATGAGCTTTATACACACACAATAGTGCCCATAGATATCAAACCTACTAAAAAGAGTATGGTCCCATCAGCAAATATAATAGTTCATTCATTCATTCATTCATTCATTATGTTCTAATTGACCTGCCATCCCCTCATATCCCATCTCATCTCACCCATCATCCATCACTTCCTGTCTCTGTCTCATCCATCACCTCCAGTTCCATCCGTAGCCCTGGTGAGGGGAAGCCGACCTTTCACAGGAGAAGGTATTAATAAATCATATTCATCAGTTCAAGTATTGTTAAGATTGACTTGTTGCTAGGTGACGTGCAAAGGCAAATTCATGTAGGTGTAGCCTTTGTCGATCTCCCAATTTTTTATGTATTCTTTCTGAACTACTGCTTCATTGCGCTCCATCCCTGCAGGCAACTGCGCTGAAAAATGTTGCTCTCTTTTCACCCGTTGGAATGTGCAAGAAATACTGTGGCAAAAAGATATTTAAGACACACTGGTGTTTTGTATTGCAGAGGTAATAACAAGCAGCCACACGGAAAGAGGGGAGTTTAGCTCTGGAGGCTCAGAGGCCTGTATTGGCAAGAAATTGAGAACCAAGGATTTCTTTCTTGTTTTCCCAGTAGGGAATTTTTCAACATTGTAAAGGCATCTGAGGAGTTCTGTATATATGTTCTATATATATATATATATATATATATGCATATTCATATTTAGTCTTTAGTTTACACTCATGTATTTAATAATGATCCCTTAAATTTGGTCAATAAAGAATTTAGACGAAGATATGTTCTGAACAGGAAATTGTATAGTTTAAAAATAAAGTTGTCAGTGCTCTCTGGTGTACAAACTGTTTCTAAATGACCTTAAACATACTGCATCTTTAACATTTCTGTGCTGCAAATTCTTGCAATACATATATGTTGATACAGATGTATCTGTGATTAGCTGATAATGGCAGGTAATATCTATATCTGTCGGGCTCACGGCTCTTATGGTCAGAGACCACTGCTCTAACCATCAGCCCACATCTTTCACATTCAAGAAAGCAGTGGCTACTACAGCAGTGCTTTCAACAGTGTTAATAGTTCCTAGGCTATTCTGACAGTATTGCATTTGTAGGAAACTGCTTGGGTTCAAGTGTATTTCCTGTCTACTACTGATATTACGACAACGCTGCAGCAGGAAATTAACTTGAACCCATTTACAGTGTTTATATTTGACAATGTGAAATGGTCTACTGTACATGCATACATCGGAGCAGTAGCAGTAGTAATATGCCAGAAAATTGTCACTCTCTTCAGACACCCCTGTAACTCCATCCTTTTCACACTCCTCTGTCTGCTTCACTGTTACTCTGCCACACTTGCTTCCCATCACTCCTCTGTATCTCCATTCTTCCCCTGACTAACCCCTCCACCGCACACTCTGTTGTCAGCTGGTGCCCTCCTGATGTTCCTCACAGACACGGTGTGGAAGTAGTTAGTTGCCTCAGGTACAGTGTGTGTGTGTGATGTTATTTTTTTTTGTTCTTGCTAAGAGCACATGACCTACTTTGAATAGGGCGTATTTACATACTGCTTGATTTGCATTTGCCGTTTTTGAGGGCGTATATGCGGCTGTGTGCATGCGTTTTTGTGAGTATACGAACGCCCTGCCCAATCAGTCAGTAGCTTCCTACAGCAGAGAGCTGCTTTTATTCATGTTTGAGTACCGAGGACCTTGTGGCTCTGTAGGATAGTATGTAATAATACTGGCAGGAAGCAGGCCTTTATATGACAGATATAGTCATCTACATTCACAGCCCTGAGGATAGGTGAGTGCTGCTCTACGCTGGTCACTGATAATCACCAAGTCATGATTCTTTTGGTCCAGTTTAGGTTAGTGATGTTTGAATGTGTTGGACTGATGATTTGCAGGATAATGGAGTGCCACACGAACCCAAGAGCTGGCGATAAGAGAGATTTACTGCTGGAGCTTTAACTATCACCGAGTCTGTCCTGAAGCCAACAGAGCTGCAGCCGCGTAGCATAGCTCATCCTGAAATGTAGCTGTAGTTTTCCTCTCCATAATCATTGTATTGGATTTTTCAAGGCCTCTTATTTCCAGTCATAGGTCGATGTAATTGGGTTTGTAAATCACAGCTGCAGAGCTCTCTATGCTGATGCTGATGTTGGAAGTCATTTGCCGCTGCTTCAGCCGTAAATCTGCTCCAGAGCCCAGTGATAACTCAGCTGGCTAAACACTGTGCAGGACCAGATGTGTGTGTGTGTGTGTGTGTGTGTGTGTGTGTCTGTCAACAGGTGCATGTGTGCATGTCTGTGTGTGTGTGTTTTTGTTTATTGCAACAATAGCTGTGCGTAACCAGAAAGCTGTGACGAATAGTTCAGAGAGACTAGTGTCACTCCTCCTTCTCTGAGGTCATCTCTGCCTTCTGTTTGTCCATACAGCTACAGCCTTGAGGGGCTGAGTGGGGGCCAGGAAGAGCTGAGGGGCCCCACCGCCCAGGGGCCCCGAATTCTGGAGCCTTCAAGGATGCCCCGGCATGACAGCGATGACAGGGGCTCGCTGGTTTCCCTGACTGAGGAGCATGAGGAGCTGGGGGAGCATAACAGACTACATGACCCGGTCAGCTAACACACACGCACGCACACACACACACACACACATCATCACGTTTGTCCTTTAGTCATAGCTTCATACTGTCACGCAGTCGGCCCCGAGGGATCCTCAAAAACATCCTCAGCCTAATTCACATGAGAGGAAAAATGGATTTGCTTATACATAAACAAGACTTACAGTCAGGAGAACTTTAAGACTTGTCAGTTTGGGGATTAGTAAGAATTAATAAACATCACTTTCCTCAGGCGGCTTCTCTCCGCTCTTATTAAATTTAAAACAAATTGTGAACACAACATCACAAATCATTTGTGTAGTTTCCCTTTTTAGTTTACCTTTCCTGTTTCCAGTTCAGTGGCTGGTAAATGTTTTGTTCCACGTTATCTCTGCCTGGTTTAGCGTCTGTTTTCACATTGTCACGCACGGTGTTGGACTCAACCTTGTGTCTCTTGCTCCAGAAATCAAGGCGGTATCGGCCTCTGCGAAATAGCTGTCCTCCCATGACCCTGCCCCTCACCAAGTCTGTATCCATGCTCGCCATCAGCCAGAGAGACATTGATGGTGAGTGACAAGTTGTGGGGCTGCTTTTCTGTTTTACCTTCAGTGAGCACACAATTGCATAACATTGAGCCTCTCTGACCTCTTTATCAATAAATGTCCTCTCTGCTATCCTGCTTTAAAGTCATAGTATATCAGAATTACAAGTAGAGCATACTAAATGAGTCAATAAAGTTGTAAATAATAGTTCAAATTTACTTCTGAGTTTACTTCACATGCTCCAATTTCTAAGCTCATTTTAGGGCGTAATCAGAATTGTAACTTTATATGAAAAGTAACATTAAATTACAGTTTTCCTATCAGTCACACACCTACTTTTAAACATTATGAAAGACTTGGATATCAACAGGTTTTTAGATATGCGCAAATATTGCACCGGCAACCTTTTCAAGAAGGTGGTTGAACGAGTGAAAGAGGGAGGCTGTGTTCGCACAGTCGAACAAATCCGCCACTGGAGGAAAACTTTTTTAATAAACCTATGGATGCAAAGAATGATAAACGTGATAAGCGACATGTTAGGGCATCGACCCCTGTCAAACACAGCCAGAGTATGCACGGCTGCATGTAAACGGGAATATTAGTGGAATATTCTTTTTCATTAGCCATGTAAACAGCTTATTAGGAATATTGCCTTTTTCGGAATAAGGGCAAAAACTGGAATATTTTGTGCATGTAAACATAGTCACTGATGGAGAAAAAGCTAGATATGTAGATAGAAAGGTATTATCTAGGTAGGTGAAGTGAGGATGTTAAAATGTTTTCTAGATAAATACAGTAGAAAGGTAGTTAACTACAGAGGTACCCATTTTCTCAATAATTTAAAGGCCCTATACACACACAGTCCACCTACACAGGTGGTTTCACTTATTTGTCTAATTAGAGCTCTGTGTGGGTGTGTACAGACTGTGTTTGATTGTCTTCTGTCTATCTTGACATTTCTTCTCCTATCCCCCATCCTCACTGTTATTATAAAGTTACTTAATTTTAAAAAGTGATCACTTCCTGCTGTGGTTCTTTCCTTTGTGCCCCCCCCCCAGCGGTGGGATGCCTGAGACGTAAGAGGCGAATTTCCTTCTCTTTCAACCTTTCCCCCATCCTCACCAAATCTAAGTCTCAGTTCATGTACGGGGACTCTTCGTCTAGCGATGATGAGGATAACTTGAGTAAGTAATGTACTGTAAACTTAGCCACAGTAGAAAATAGCTGTGATGTCCGAATCAGAACAGTAGCAGTTCCTGTTAGAGTCCTGGATCTCCCCCAAAGCACTCTAACCCACAGTCAAAGGTGCCATTACTGTTTACTATGTGAATATGAAATTAAGATGGCTCATCCTGCTGAAAAGGGTCAAGATCACATGGTGATAAGCAGCGCAGCCAAACAAAAGTTGTAGTAGTTAGCAAACTAGTAGTTAGCTGAGTAACGAGAGTTTTTGTACCCATGTGCCCACATGTAACCCAAAGTACAGTAAGATCTTTATGTCTCCTCTCTTGAGGTGTCAAAAATCTTTCTGGAATCACTCAGACTCTACATAAAATGGATGTAGACAAGGTCGGCTGAAGGAAAACTGGTTACACTGAAAAACTAAATTATGATATTCCATCACAAAGTACACATAATGGATTATATTGAATATCCTACGAAATTATGGTTTGACAGTTTTGCACTGGGTGCTCTCTGTATTATTTACACTTTTGCAGTAACAGAAAGATATGCACTTAAGCCTGAACATAACTAGATGCTGAAGGGCGATGAAGCCCGAAAGTTGAGCTGCAACAAACTTGTCATAAGGAAACCACTAATTACTGCATATATTTAGCTGCTTGCACTATGAATGTGCAATTAGAATGAGCTTGTGGCAAAATTATTGGTTTAGAAAACCACCTTTCACCTAGGCAGCAGGCTTTGTGTTAATAATTCCTGTTGACGACATTAAATAAGACCTTGGCTTCTCCTGTCCCCTACCCAGTCCAGTATTTAGCTGACCCTTACTTAGATTAGTCTTTGTTTTGTCTCTTTGCAAAAATGAATCACAATCAACAGAGAAAGAGGAAAAATAATAACCACAAACACTGCAGGTGAACTGCAGAAGCCCTTTCTTCCCTCCAGATAAATATGAGCCTGTCACCTTTAGTTAAAGACACTGAGCCTTCCTTTTTCTTATCTGTGAGGTATTTCCATTAGTGTTCTCTGTCTCCTTGACTGTGTTGCTAGCAACACAGTGAGGCCAAAACTTTGCCCTCATTATCCTGTTTTGGGTTTGACTTTCTGATGCAGAGCAGGCAAGCAATGCTTTGCATATTTGCGTGTACGTCAGACTATTGGGCAGAAATGATTGTTTAGAAGGAAGCAGGATTGTGCCCTAGAAAAGATGCATGGCTACGTTTCACTGATACCAAATAAGTAGACTGTGGTGATTATTTGGCAAAGACTGCTTTTATTTACATTATGTGCAATCAGATTAAAAATACAACTAGGTCAGATATTAATTGAAAAATACCAACATTTTGGCAGTTACTGGAGCCAGGAGCAGCCTGGGTGGAGCTAGAACAAGCTAGCTACAACCATCGTGGCTTTGTGTAGCCAAGACACAGAATAAATGAAATGTGATTAGGTATTGAGACCATAATGTCTTGCGGGAAAAAATTGACTTTGTATTTTGAGATTTCCTATTTCATGAGGTTGGATGTCTATGCAGCCAGAGATTTTTTGGAGTCAGTATCTAGCAGCCATTAATGGCACTGTATCTAAAGGCAGTACTTCAGCTTCAGCTTTTGGCCTCAGTGCCGGCCGCCCTCATCAGTGCCAGAGTCATTTTGTTTTTGGCTTCTACACAGCTTCCATGAAAGTAGCTAAATGTAAATGTCACGTGCTCAAGGACATTAGAGGTAGCTGTTGAAGGACAGGAGGGCAGGGATTATTCAATTCGCTGCCCAATACTGGCAGCCACAACTGGAACTGACAACCCTCTGTTAGCAAGAATGATTCTCTCCACCACGTCTACACAGCAACATGTTAGCAGAGCGGCAGCCTCGGTGCTGATGTGTTCAGGCGCAGTATTGAGTGTAGGTCACCTGCATTTTGGCAGTGCTCAGAGCCTAATACACAATCACTGTAGTTATGTGCTTAAAAACTGAAGAAAATAGACTTTAAGCGCAATAAAAAGCCTGTGTAGACAACTGGATTGATTAAAATATCTGTTCCATCAGTGTGAGACTGCATAGACATGCTGTTAGATTAGTAAGGTCATTCACGTACTGTATATTCAGGGAAAGCAGGATGTCCTGGTGGTTAGTGTGTCAGCCCCTAAACAGAGATTCTCACCACCTTAAATAGAGGAAGGAAGGAGAATTTCCACCTGAGATGGCAAATACAGTGAATAAAAAAAACAACAACTCCTCTCTTGTTTCTTTCCAGGTATGAGGTCGTTTTCCAGCGCCTCTGGGTCACTAGCATACAGGTCAGTCCACCTCTGCACATACACATTACCAGAAAATAGTTCTTGAGGTTTTTATTGCAGCTGGGACCTTTTTATAGTCCTATTAAGAAACTGTGTGGGGAGGTTCTTGTAAGCAGTCAAATGGTTCTCCATGGAACCTTTATAGTGCTGTAAAAGACCATTTTCAGTATGTGTGAACAGGTAAGCCTTGTGATTGCAGCTGTTTGAGGCTAACATGAAATATGTGTGTGTGTGTGTACCAGCATATCAGAGGAGGAGCCTGGCCCTCTGCGGAGCGACACTGAGGGAAAGGGTGTGACGAAAGTCAGCCGGACCTTCAGCTACCTCAAGAACAAGATGTACAAAAAGACCAGGGTGAGGGAACATGGAGTTTTTAATTATCCTTAATAAAACGATGGCAAGACTTTAAAGGTATATTTACTATACTCCACTATATACTATTTACTATACTGCTCAGAGCAGGGCCTTCATGTGTGCAGTGTATTTGGTCAAAATTCAGCTTCCTTTCATAGACTTCTCCTCCTTAATATTTATTCCTTCAAGCAAGCATGACTGACACCAGGCTGCTCTTCAGCCTCACACTACTGCACAGTCACATTGGGAGCTGCCTTGTGCATCTTCTTCTGTCGGCCCCCGAATAGCTCCAGACGAACAGCTGGGGGATATGTGTCTTGCTTTAAGGCAACTCAGTGTTTCTTGTAATTCCTCCATTCAGATTTCCCCAGCAGGTTTGGTTTTGAGCCCACAACATTTTCTGGTCACAGATGTGAATCTTTGGTTTTTTGTTCTTACACAGAGCCATGTCACGTCATTTACATGCCAAAGGCCTTTTTCCAGTGAGAGTATAGGTTCTTATTACATTGTGAGTGATGAGAATCCTGATTATATCTATCAGGTACATCTTTTTTTTTAGTAAAAGAAAAATACTTTTGGCATGGGTGCCTTTCTACATGATTTGGAAGTCATAGTATTTTAATTTAGATTTAAAAATGGCATTGATACATAGTCCTATATGGGAATAAAAGGGGCTATATATAGTTACTTAAAACTTAAACTTGTGCTTGCTGTCTGTAATCGTACAGCCCTTGCAAAGAGACTCAGGGGTGAACAGGAAGGAAAACAGGAAGACAGAGTTGGCTGTGGTTTTATAATCTCATCTCTTACCTCAGTCATCGCTTTGCTTTTAAAGTGACAGGATCCCGAAGGAGCTCACCACAGCCTGCAGCTGGTCGCTCCCTGTCAAAGGCCAAAAGTATCGATCATGGTTTTGCAGTCTCAAGACAATTAGCAAAGCTTTGATGTTCTAATTGGCACATGGTTATTAGATTGCATTCATAATATATGTACTGCATATACTCAGTGACAACCAAAATGGCTACCTCAGCAACCACAGACAACAATAAAGCTTTTAATTTCTTCTGAATTCAACTGGATGAGACTTTTGAAATTAAAGATTCAAAAACCCTCCTCCCATCTTCCTATCAAGTAATAAATGACCTTTTCCAAATGTATATACAACTGTTTTATTATGAAACAGTTTCTGTACAATGTATATAATAAGTCTGAATGCTGTGGGAGGGGATCTAGTTTGTGCAGTTTTGACATAGCGTCTGTACCAGACGGAAGGGTCATTGCAGTAATAGCACCTCCTGTTGCGAGCCAGTCACTTCCTCATTGCAGCTTTCCTGATGGAGCCTCAGTGCTGGTTGTAGCTTCAGCCGCTCAGCCACAGCCAGGGATGTTATACAGGAGATTCACAGGGAGCCATGGCTTCTCACTGAAGTGGAAAGGTTGGCTGGAGGTAGGCTAACACTGCTCTGGTTTCCCAGTCAAATTGTAGTGAAAGAGACTGTCACAATATCATGTTAAAAGTGACCAGTGCTCCCCTCTGGGCTGATGTCTTTTTCCAGTGAAGTCACTGCCTGTTACAGGATGTCTCACAAGAACGTCTTTTTGTTTAAATCTCTGGTTTAGATGTCACAAGTGATCACTTCTCCTGTTGTAAATGCTTGCAGCCAAAAGAAATGTGCTGAGAATCGTCTTTGCTTCCTGTGTTTTTCCAATAAGTTGAACTGTTAACAGGCACCACATCTAAAAATGATTCTTAGAAAGGGTACTGTGATGAAGAATACTTTATTAGGCCTCTAGTTCGTAGAAGTTTGTCGATGTGTTTCACCTTTGGTTAGACAGTTGTTGTTGTTGCAGGAAGTGAGAATGAATGCTAAGTGTTGTAATGGCTATAAAACATGCAGGCTTGCTGCGGTCCACTTAGCCTTATGGTATCTTGAAGCTACTGAACAAAATGAGCTCTAGTATGTCAGAGCTTTGTGGTCCCCTCAAACCAAGAGGCCCAGGGCCGGCCATTAAAATGAGCTGGAAACTCCATTTTCCCATTTCCTCTGGGTTTGGGTGGAGGCTCTGTGATGTAAATCCAAGAGAATAAGAGCTCTGTTCTTCTCTGCATCACTTTATGGGATTGTGATTCAGCTCAGTGTACAGAGATGACCAACAGCTGAGGATGACCTCGTCCATTAATGCAGAGGCAACAGAAAGACCGCCCTGTTATGGAAAGGTCAAAGATTTGATTCCCAGACAGCATGTCTCCATCAGTAGTCATGCATCCTGCAGAAGTGTGTTTCAGCAACACTAAAGTCCTCCCTGCTTATTCATAAGATGGTTTGAATAAGAGCTTTACAGTGGCTGAGAAAACAACACAATATGACCATTTATTGTCCTTAGAAGTGGTCTATAATTGGTAACTGTCTGTCACAGTTGTTATGGACTGCTTAGCATCATCTCCAGCATTATAAATTTCTACCAGTAATCCTGTAAAAAATACATCAAATTATCAGAGTTTTATAAAGAAAATGGCTTTAAATGAAGCAAAACAGCAAAGACTCCCTGAAACAAAGATGCACTACATTTAAAATAGTCTCTTAATGAGACAATTTGTTGTCAGCATAAATAATGCATCACTTAATATGCATAGCCCCCTGCTGTGTAGTACATCAGAGTAACAATGCTGCTCTGCTGGATTCTGATTGGAATTTAATATAAGCAACTGGCCAAATGCTGAGACATGTCTGCTATGTTAGTCTACTCTACAGGTAACCAAGCACAGTCCTATTTTTTTTTTCTAAACATCTAATTGGCTGGTATGAAAGTAATTATTGAAGAGAAAGTTACCTTCTTCTCCTGATATGGCTGGTTTTGTGTTCTTAACTATGGAAATTCCACCTGTGCAGGAAAAGGAGCGAGAGAAAAGGGAGAAAGAGAAGGAGGGCAAGGAGAAGGACAAGAAGGTGGTTAATGGTCATGTATTCACACCAGTCAGCTCGGGCCAGGCAGCCCAGTGCTCCCAGTGCAATAAGGCTTTCAACTGCAAGGAGGCTTTCCATTGCACACGTAAGTACCTCCGTCTTTCTTGTTTATTTCCTTTCCTTTCTTTTTTTTTTCTTCATTGTTCTTTGGTTCCAGTTTTTGTTCCTACGTTGTGTGTGACTGGTCAGGACTCCTGTTGCTTTAAGTCTAAATTAAAGCCCATTAAGTGTGATCTATTATTACAATTCTTTATTCTAATTTGAAAACAGGCTAACCACTGTTCACTGCTGGGAAAACACAAACATACAAACATAGAATATACTGTAAGAAGAAAAAAGAAGCTGTAGTTGTGAAGAGAAGATTCTTCAATAGCATGAATCATGCTATTCGAGAGGTTACATCAACTTACTGTAAAGGCTTAGTCAGTACTTTTGGACTGTGTCATTACTAGATATGTCCACATATGTAATTAAAGAGTTATTTATGGACAAATAACTTTTATTTTGTTTGTTTGTCAACTGATCATAACAGAAAATAACAGCAAAAATAGAATAATTTATAAAGCTAAGCAGAATCAGTCATACTTGGCTGAACCAGCTTCATGATCTGTTTGAAGTAGTGAAACTCTCTAAAGGGCTACTTCTAATGTGACCCAGTCTGGCTTTCAGTACAGACAACAAAACCGTTTCTGCATTGTTTTCCACTGAAGCAGCAGCAGCCCTAAAGAGGATGTAGTTTATTGCACAAGCCTTTGGCGCAACCCCAAAAAAAGCCCAAAAAGGAGAAACCAGCTCTGCGATGGATCACAGCGATCCTCTCAATGGTCACAATCTGCCTCAAATACTTCAGACTGGCAAAAACAGCTCTTGTTGTGTTCAGTTGGCCTGGTTCGGATTGCTGGAGCCACAGACGGTTCTGAGGGTGTTTTGGGGAGGTTTGTACTTCGCAGATGTCTGGCTGGTGTCCATTCAACAGACAAATACAGTGATCCTTTGTCTGAGATTAGCTGTAAATTAGTTGGACGTCCACAAAAAGCAGTAAAATACCCTATAAAACCATTTAAGAGGAGAAAAACACAGCAGGAATTTAAGCTGGTTTTACTGTGCGGGGCATAATTAGATATATCACATAATCTACTAGGCGGATACTTACATGCAAATCTTTTTGACAGTAACACAAGTGTATACACTTTTCAGGTGATAGGTGGAAGTGAAAATGGAACCCCTAACCCTGTATAGAAAGTATAACACCTTGACTCAGAGCTTAAGTGTGTTGATAAGAGCGGAAATGTTATACGCATGTTAGCATGGATGACAAGGTCTGATAGTGGGTTTGTGGGTTTTACTTGTGCAACATGTGTGTTTAAAACACTTCTGTCTATTGGAAACATGCCTCTGTGAAAGTTTGTTGAAAGTTGCAGGAGCCTTGCTGTGAAGCTAGATTTTGACACGACCAGAGATGGTTGTTCCTCTGGCTGGCATATCTTGATCGACCACTTCAATTGTTCTTTTGTTGTTGTTGTTGTTTTTACATGTATGTACGTTAAATATGACAGGTTTCTGCTTCAAAGTCAACTCTTACGAAATTATATGACTAAATTTGATTGATTAAATTTAAAGTATAGTACAGGGTTAAAGTCTTTCATTAACTCAACGGGATCAGATTACAGAGCAGAACTTATTTTAGCAATCTTGAATGATGACCCATGTTCCAGAATAGTGATTTGGGAATGTTTACATAATTGAAATTTTCCCATGCAATTCAGTGTTTGTGTGTGTGTCATTCCTCAGCCTATCTCTCTTTTTTTTTCCTTTTTCGTCCAAGAGCAGTATTACCCCTCGATTGCATCACATGCTCTGCTCCAGTCTGGCTTTCATTAGTGGGCTGGTGGAGTTTCCTGGCCGGCTATGAAAACCAGTCAGAATTTCTAGCCCCCACCTTTCCACACACCCTCGACACCCCCACCACCTCCACCACCATGCTCATAGTATTCACTGAGCGTTCTGTTGCTTTTCTTTCCAGACTGTAATGCTTCCGTCCACAAGGGCTGCAGGGACAGCCTGCCTGTTTGTGCCAAGGTGAAGATGAAGGTAAATGTCCCCTCAGAGTAACTCCATAACTGATTCTGTAGTATTCTGCTGTCCTGCAGCCAATATTGATTTGAACTCCTCATTCATGCTTTTGTTCTCTGCTTCTCTGGCTAGTTGCCCAAACAGCAGTTTGCAGTACCAGATTCAAGCTCTTTTCCTACAGTCACGATGAGGAACAAATGTAAGTGTCAAACCAAACTCGGATTTCGTACGAATCTTCATTACCAGTTTTCATCTGCAGATTTGATGCAAACGCAAGTTTTTTTTAGCAATTATTTGTACTTCATTTCTACTTCTTGTACACTCATAACACATTTTAGGGCTGTTTTAAGATCAAGGGAGTCAATCAAAATTAGGGTTCCTCACTAGAAGAGGAAATACAAAGGTATGGTGTTAAAAGCTCTTGTACTATGATTCGAAGTGAGCAGGAAAGATATCTGTGCAGAATTCCCAGAGAAACGATGCCTCTACTGGGTGAGAACACCAGTATCTCCATGTATAGTATTGTTTTAATGTTTTTAGATCAGTTAAAGTATTACTAGATCTAGACTAAACAAATTCTCTAGCCTCTTAGACTTGTCAGACTTTTGAAAACCCACTGGATAATTTCAAAACTGTTTTGCCATGACGCAAGTTTTTTATTTTTTTTTTATTAAATGAAAATAAGAGTAAAATGTACATATTGTTAAAATGAGAGGAATATGAGATAAACAAGTAAGAGACTAGAGCACGTGGGGAGAAAAAAAAAACCCAGCCAGTATAAAGGGGTTCCTCAAGGACCCTCTTAGGATCCCCTATGGTTGTATGGTTGTAGGAAGGTTCGCAGGCTACCATTAACTGCACTGTGTGTGTATATATAACCTTTTATTTAATCATGTAATCTAATTGAGGTCAATATCTCTTTTGCAAGAGAGACCTAAGTACAGCAGAGAGATAACTAGACAATACAAAAGCACATACAACATCAGAAACAATCGCATACATCACTAAAGAGATTCGTTCAAAGTTAAAGGTTTAAAATCGGCTAGTGGGATGAGACCTTCAAGTTTTATAATCCTCTGTAATTCATTCACTTTCTAAGGTGCAAAGTAGTGGAAGGCAGTCTTCCCAAGTTCAGCATTTACCTGAGGGGTAACTAGAGTTAAACAGTCCTGAGATCTGCTCAGATGATCCATGGTTTTAAATTTGAGAAGAGAAGTGATATACCGAGGCAGCTTCTGCAGGAGACCTTTAGAGATAAAAATTATAGAATGTAGTTCTCTTCTTGTTGCTAGTGAGGATCAGCCCACTTTTTATATAGTACACAGTGATGAGAACAATATTCATCTCCTGTAATATATCTGCCTCTGGTCCAGCTGGTGGAACAAGGGAGCGCCCCTGGTCGGCCATCTTGTCCCCCGAAGACCATTCTTCCCTGACGATCCCATCATCACGGAGACACACCAGCATCATGCCTTTCCATGGCAACAACCTCTCCAAGAGTCTCTCCATAAGCAACATCGCTGGGTGAGCTGCTGTGTGTGTGTGTGTGTGTGTGTGTGTGTGTATGCAATGATGTGAGGACACCCAGATAATCACGTTTCCATTTAAATGAAATTAAAAATTTCTGTTGTTAATTAACCTTTGTATTGAAGCCATTTTATGTTATTTTGAGATTTGCCTTTTTTAATTTGTTAGCTTTTTATTTAAACACTGCATCTGCACGTGCACCATGTGTGTTTAAACGGCTTAATGGGTGTTTGTGGTTGGAACTGGCTGTGAAAAAAACAATTCATATATTTTTTTTATTGTTATTATCACCCCATTCAGTCCGGTGTTTGACGAGATGCCCATTAAAGGCCTGCGGTATCTCTCCCAGTCTACTGACTCCCTCAACAGAACCAACCAGGTCACAGAGTCCATGGAATCGCTCACTGATGAAGGTCAATACACACACGCACACACACCGTTGATCTGACTATAATAATATTAATAATAATATGATTTATTATTTCAAAACTTTTTAATTAATTCAAAGGTGAATGAATGGAACAATCAGAACACAAAATTGCATTGTCAGTGTGAGTGAATAATTCAGGAAAATAAAATTCTTGCTTCTGTCAAAAAAGAATAATTGAAACAGCAACTAGAGCAAGGTAAACAAATATTGTAAAATAAAACTGAGCCTCTTCCCTGAAAGTTCCCATTTCTCAGTAAAAATGAAAGGTATTAGTATTTAAAAAAAGAATTCTAAGCTCTGCAATACAGGTACAGGTTCTATAAAATATAACATGAGCTTCAAATTGTAAGTGCAAGTTGTGTCGTTGGTGCAGGGACGGAGATGATGGACGGGCAGCTGATGGGGGAGTTTGAAGCAGAGTCCAAGGAGCTGGAAGCTGACTCATGGAGTTTAGGTGTGGAGCAGCAGTACCTGCAGCAGCTGGACAAAGAGCTGGTGAAGAGACAGGACGTCATCTATGGTACATTTGATGAACTGAAATATACTTTTAAATTGTATCTTAAGTTAATGGAAAATTAAGGAAAAGAAATTACTCGAAACAACTGGTCAGAATAGACTAAATATGGTTATAGGTAACTTAAAAGCAGAGGAAAAATTTGAGAACTGGGTCAATACCTTTTGGCCAGAGTTCTACAGTATAAAAGTGTTTTGTAATTTGTTTTTTTGGTAGACCCACTTTCCCTCAGCTTGCCTTGATGACTTTCCCTCCAGTTTGTTTCAGTTGCATGTGCAAGGGTCAATGGTCTATTGAGGCTACAGATTTACCTAATTTAAATATGCATTTAGCTACATACTGTTTGTTTTGAAAGTTCTTCAGACGTCTCTAGCTTTTGATTAGAATTTACTTGTGGCAAATAAATGTGAATGAAATTGTTCTGAAAAGCACATTTATATATGTGTATATGGTTTGCAGTGACATACAAATTCATGTCATGATGTCAGTGAAACTCTTTGTAGACTTCTGTGGTAGAAATATGTAGTTGCATAGATCCATGGGTATATAAACTGTTGCTTATGTCATTCTTTGACTAAGTATCACTTCCTTGTATGTCCTTCAGAGCTGATGCAAACAGAGATGCATCACATCCGGACATTGCGCATTATGTCAGAAGTCTACAGCAAAGGCCTGCAGAAGGAGGTGCAGCTGGAGCTGCAGACGGTGGAGAAGCTGTTTCCCGTTCTAGATGAACTCTTAGAGCTCCACACGCAGCACATCCTCCGCCTCCTGGAGAGGAAGAGGGAGAGCCAGCTGGAGGGGGGGAGCTTGGAGGGAGGCTTCATCATCAACAGGATAGGAGACATCCTGGTCAGCCAGGTTAGAGGAGGGAGGGGCTGGTGTGATGAGGATGCAGGTCCTAATATTGTAATACCACACAACAAATTACATTTTATCTATTTGGAGGCAATTCTGCCTGTGTGGGTAGTGCACGATATTCACTTTTTTATATGAAAATAGCATTAAAAACAAAAATGTGTGCATTAGAAACCCATTCCATGAACTAGTCCATGTCAGTCTGTTGGTAGGTTGGTCCACCACTTTGGTCCAGACTGACTGACTTTTCCTCCAGTCACCAAATAGCTGCAAAACTAATGCCATTCCCATCAGCCTCAGCTGTACTTTGTGTTTAGTGCTAATTAGCAAATGTTAGCATGCTGACACACTAAACTAAGATGATGAACATGGTAAACATTAGCTGCTTAGCATCAGCATGTTAGCATTGTCATTTTGAGCACTTAGCACTGTTATGTCTGAGTACAGTCTCACAGAGCTGCTAGCATGGCTGCTGGACTCTTAGTCTTGTTTCAGGACCGCTGTAAAAGGTAGCAGTCCTTAGCTCTGGGAAAAATAATGTCAACGGTTTGAATACTTAGCTAATGCCAATGTTTTAGTGTGCTGCATAGCCTACATACACCTCTAATGTAAAGCTATACGTTCTTTGAATTAAATATTGTTATAGTGCCCAGTACTTCCCACAAATTTCTCAAATTTCTCTCAGCTCACTGTTAAAGTTTTGAAACTAAACAATTAAGTTCAAATTAGAAATAGAAATTAGAGCCCTATTACAGTACATACAGTGTTAGCTTTGTAGCTTAGCTTTTTACCAGTGTACCAGTGTTTGTTTTGTGTATTCATGCCTGTTAAATTCTGCTCTAGTTCTCAGGATCCAATGGTGAAAGCATGAAGAGGATTTATGGAAGATTCTGCAGCCGCCACAACGAAGCCGTGAACTTCTACAAGGACCTCCTGACCAAAGACAAACGCTTTAAGGCCTTTATCAAAGTAAGACATTACATTTCAGCCCTTCGTATGTCTATCACGTATCTATCCTACAATAGTGTAACTTTACTAAGTTGCTTTTCATACTTTTGTCTTGTCCTGCCTTTTTACTGCTTTTGTGCTGAAAATATATTTCACTTAACAGTGTCTGGTTTTCCAGCCATGTTTGTTTTTGTTGAACAGATGTCTAACAAACATTCTCTTCTGTTTTATAGAGTGCTACTTATGGTGCTAACTGGGGAGCTTGTTCTTGTTTTGTCTTTTGCATCTGCACTTTATTTCAATGTGCATGTATTGGAAACATTTGTATAAAAGCCATTTTACTCTTAGGACTGTTTTTTTTTTTTTTTTTTTTTTTTTTTTTTTAACTGTCAGTGTTTTGTGTCTGTGTAACTTGCTGTGTCATATCCATAATCACAGCAAACACCTTCTCAAGTACTATTACTGTATTGTTCTACACCAAATGGGTTCTAAAGTTTCCCATTGGTTATTTGAAACCTTGTCTTGTTTTGAGCCACCTGTTGTGTTGACACGTTTTACCAAAGCACTTGTTGTTCTTCCAGAAAAAGATGAGTAGCAGCATTGTGCGGAGGCTTGGTATCCCAGAATGCATCTTGCTGGTGACCCAGAGGATAACAAAGTACCCAGTGCTGATTCAGAGATTGCTGCAGCACACTAAAGGTCAGCTTCATGTCGGCCTCTTCTCACTGGTCGTCCATGCTTTTTAATGTGTGTGTGGGAAGTGGGAGGAGGAAGTTTGTTTTAATTGAGATGACTATTATACGAGGCATATGTAGGGAGATTACTTGTTCAATCAATCTCTATCTGTTGTTTTCACACTGTTAATCATCCTGCATAAAATATGCAATACAAAAAAATTCACTATTCAGAACACATTATTTCTATCCCTCAATACAGAGCAAAAGTCATAGATTTGAAGGCTGTAAAGGAAAATAAACTCATATTCAGTAATAAGTTTTTTCTTTAACTTGAAACACTCTTGAAACGCTACTGGGCTGCATTAATTATACTTGGATCTAAAGGATTTTCCCTTAATCAAGTGACAGAAAACAAGACAGAATAAGGCCAATCATTGCTTTAGTATCAAGAAAATGTTGCTGGCTCATAGATCATTAGTTGAATTGCAGCTCAAACCACATCTAAACATTTTAGCAATATGCTTCTCTTTTAGGAAAGTTATAAGACCTGTTTGAGATGCACATGTTTGCACTACACTGAACTGTGTGTCTGTTTAAAAGTGCAAAGGCCATCCTATCTGAAACAATGTAGACAAAGTTGTATAAAGAAATACATCTTCAAAAACAAAATCAAATACAGTGTCCACATTCAAACAATTCAGTTTTTCAGTATGACAACATATATTCCTGATCATTTTGATCCTGAGAATAGACAAATGTATCTAATCGTGCTAAAATATAACTATCTCATATAATAGCTCTTTGATTCCTCTTATTTTTTCAGCATGATTCAATTTCACTTCTTTCTGCACAGTTCAGCCTACTTCAGTTGTGATACTGCATAGTAATGCATGCCAAAGTGTCACTTGTTTTAGCAGAAACCTCTTGAAAAGTTGAATCTCTCATGCATGGCTTCATATATTTTGAGAAAAATAAGACATGCATTGAATGAGTGTTTTTAGGATAATAGATCAAGCATACTTTGAGGAGCTGAAATATTTCACACCATATTTATATCTGATTTAAAACAGCTCTCGTCAGCTGGCCTCCCACTGTGTACATTCTCTCTAATCCTTCCCCAAAGCCTGTTTATAGTTCTGTGTGGGGTGGGGGAGCTCTGACTTAATCCCCAAGGTGCTTTAAGAAGACTCTCTCCTGCCAACTCTGACATATACTGAGTGGAAATTACGCAGCACACTCACAAGTAAGAGGTGGTATTTTGGTGCTCAGGAGCACTGAAGTACAACAACCACAGGAGGAAAATATTGCACTTTGGGGGAAAATATTACATTTTCAGTCCAAAACCCAAGTGCTAAATACACAAGAGGTGTATCAGAGACATATTGACTCTGGGGCTTTCCTCGGGGTGCAGACCTACAGGCCACTGGTGATTTCATTCCTTGCAGTTCTACTCTAAATTAATTCATGTCCTCCTTACTTACTCTTGTTTGCTTTTTGGGGAAAACAATCCCACTATTTTAAAATAAATAAATGTTCAGTTTTAGTCTCTTAACAGTCAACCTCTACCCAGTAAATAAAAGCTTTTAAATGTTCAGTTTATTTTGGATAACCAGATGAGCCACATACTTAGTGTGAGCATTATAGTGCCTCAACAGACTGAGAGAAGAGCACCTACACCTACAGAAATTTAAACTACGTTGACAAAAAGTTAAACGAATAGTTCCACATTTTGGAGAATATACTTATTTGCTTTCTTGCAGTGAATTAGGTATGAGATTGGTATTGTTCTTTTCATTTGTTTGCTAAATAGGAAGCTACCACCAGCAGCCGGTTAGTTAGCTTAGCACAAAGACGGGAAACAGCTACACTGACTCTTTCCGAAGATAACAAGTGCATACATAAACCCCCATAAAATGGCAACTTGTCGTTTTTACACTGTGGTTTTTTGTATGGATAAAACAAACGAGATATAATGTGTTAATTAGCGAGCTTTAGAGGTGCTGCTAAGTGGATTTTGTTATATTCGGACAGAGCCATGCTAGCTCTTTCCTCCCATTTCCAGTCTTTGTGCTAAGCTAAGCTAACCACCTGCTGGTGATAGCTTAATTTAACCGCAAGAGAATGGTATCAATCTTCTCATCTAACTCTCGGCAAGAATGTAAATTTATTTCTCTACAGATCTTGAAAACCTATTGTCTCAATCAGCTTCTTATGCTAAACAGTGGGGTCCTACATAAGCACATAGTTTTGATTATTTCACATTAGGGATTTCTGTCTGTGTTGTTTTTTTCTTATTTGAAGTGGCCGTCAGTTTGACAAATGTGATGCATTTCTGTGCACCAATCATAATTTAGCAACATTTAAATCAAAATCTGATGACAGTTGTGGGGTTGTTTGCTAATGTTGCCAGTGCTGTCAATCAAATCTGATCAAACCACAGCCACACAGTGATGAAGCAGATTAGTTGAGTTTATAAGTGTTTAAGCCTTAATACCTTACCTAAACTTTAACTGTGTTAAAGTTGTTGCTCATTCATAAATCTTTAATGTTATGTAATGTAATGTAAATATGTAACATTTGAAACTTTCAAGGTCAGTGCAGTACTGGCCACACCGTTTGATTGACAAGTGAGAAGTTCAGTGCAAGGGAACCACAGCTCTGATATGCTGGTCAGCAACAATAAACAACTGGTCAAGTCAGGATTTTTTATAATAAGTTTCCAAGTTCACATCTTGCTGTCTGACTACCATAACATTTAAAAATGCCAGGAACTGAAATCAGCAATATACTTATCTGTGTGCATTCTTAAGCACATTTACACTCTACATCCTAAAATCCCATTAAGGTATGTTGAATGAACCTTTTCAAGTGATTTTTGAACACTTGTGAAAAGAACATGTATTCAGAATATCTACTGTAATTAATCTAATGAGCACAAACTGTTCGGGGAGCAGTGTGGCCAGTGTTGCATACAAATGACTTGAACAGACATGGATAAGATGAATAGGCTAAAAAGTATATATATCTGAGATACAATAATCTTGCTAGAGGAAAGTACACGTGGAACTGTTGTCCCTTTCTCAAGAAGGAGGAATGTGGGCATGGCAAACAAGTATTCAAAATGTTGTGGACCACAAGTGCAAGTGTGATCTTGGAACAGCTGTGTCAGTAACATTAAATAGCATTTTGGTGTGCATTTTAAACTATACAGGTAGAAGAAAGACTACGTCAAAATGAAAGAGGCAAAACTCACAACACACATGATAGTAGTTTAGGTGACTTTATGGAGGTTTGTGTGTCCAACTCCACCAACTAAAACCATAAAAAGTCTTTCATTACTGCCTGCAATGGCATTTGCAATAAGAGGTTTCTCAGTGAGTGGAAATGCAGGCACAGTTAAATGCCAAAATGGGTACCAACATTTCACTGCACCTTTTACTGGGCATAAACACCTCCTCAGCTGTGCCACTCTACCCATCTGGTTCAAGTGTGTTAGTTTGGAGCCATTAAATTACCAAATGGACTTGCCTAACAGTAATGGCTTTTGGCTGCAATTGTGCTCCTGCTGGTTTTGCACCTGCATAAAAATGCTTTTTGCATAAAACAAGTGAATTTAAGTTAAGTGTTTTATGCTCTGGTTGGAATCTAACTTAACATTTGTGTTAATGCCAGACTGCTACACTGTTGCCTGTCTAACCTCTCTCCTCACATGTCAAACACAGAAAGCGAGGAAGACTATGACGACCTGACGGAGGCGGTTCGGCTTGTGAAGGAGGTGATCGCAGCGGTTGACAGCAAGGTGAACGAGCACGAGAAAAGGCGGCGTCTTAAGGATTTCCACAGCCGCATGGACAGCAAGTCCATCATGATGATGAAGAGTGGTCAGATGTTCGCCAGGGAGGATCTTCTGAGGAGGAGGCTCATCCATGATGGAGTGCTGCAGCTGAAGAACAGCCAGGCGAGACTAAAAGGTAAGGAGACACTTTACTGCCCATTAACTGACCACAAATTCTCTCCTTCTCTCTGTAAATATGTCAAATTTGGTCATGTGAAAATATATTCATGCATTCGAACTTTTCACTTATTCAACCACAACTACTTTTCTCCTGGCTGTTCTCCAGATATCCATGCTCTGCTGCTATCAGACGTCTTCGTCTTCCTCCAGGAGAAAGACCAGAAATATGTCTTCGCCATGCTGGTAGGATCCTGCTGTCATCTCTCTCTCTCTCCTTCTGTCTCTGTATGTCTCGCTTCACTCTCTCCTCTCTTCCCCCTTCCTTCTTCTGTTCCCTCCTTTTTTCCTTCTTCCCTCCAGTAATAAAGATCTTATGAGTTCTGCCCGAGATGTTGTTGTCATATTTTCCTATCCCACTGTTGTTGCTCTTTGCATTAGCTGGCCTGCCTAGCTTTCCCATTGTGTTGTATTGCCTGCCTCTAGCTAGTTAGCCAGCTAGCTGCACCTAATAAAGCTGTTCTGGCCCTCGGCATCTAACCCAACTGTGATAAATCATATAGGTTTAAGTGGTTTTTTCCATGTTTACAGGACTCACAGTTTCATGGCATGATACACACACACACATACACACACACAGTAGGGGGAATGAAAACAGAGGCAGGCCTGTGGCATAATAATCACATCCATCATTAAAAAAAGGCTTGGCATGTTTGAGTTGAGGCTGTTGACATTGAAAGGAGGAATAACATGTGGTTCTTAATGGATGACAGCCATGTGAACCGCGTTGAGTTTTGGGCAGAAGAAGCTTCATTTCTGAGGATCACCAACTGTACACGCAGCCAGTAGCAATGAGGTCAGAGGTCACCTGGACAGAAGATAGAAAGTATTCCTGTAAAGCTAATATGAGGTTCCAGGAGTCAGAGTTAGCTAAATCCACTGGTTATCATCCAGAGTCGTTTTAGTACGAATTCCATGTTTTTGTTTCCTTTGCGGAGAAGCAGTTGAAAGACAGTAAAACCAAGATGGAATTTTCTACAAAAAAAGACAATTTGATAGATACCCACTTGATTTTACTTGATTTGAATTATTTTTTTTTTTTTTTACAGTATAGTCACAGTAGAAAGTCAGACATAAAAAATCTGAACCAATCCTTCAAACCTCAGAAGAGAGATTGCAGGAAAAACGTTGGGATGTGGTTACAATTTCTGAGTTTTACTGGATAGAGCAGAAATGAAACAGCGGTTTGTGGTGTTAACGTACTAAACTATGCTTTACAGTTCTGCTGAGGCTCCAGAAGCCAGCTGACTCCCATGTGGATGATAACATTAACCAGAATCTCATTTTGTCTTCTTTGTTCCCCTTTATTCCACGTCTTTTTCATCCTTTCCTTTCTATCATCCTGCTACTCACTCCTCCTATAATCCTCCTTTTTTCTAACTGACCTTCCTTGTATTTGTCCCTCTGTCTTCACTGCACTTGTTTCTGTCATGCTTTTATTCCCCTGCTTTCCTTTTCCCTTCCTCCCTCCTCCCATAATTACCCTTCTCCTCTTCCTCTCCCCCTCCTGCTTCAACCCACCCTTCTTCCTGCCTTTCCCATCCTCTCCCCATCCTCAATATTTGTCTTCCCTCCTCCTCGACCCTCCCACTGTCATCCCCCCCTCTTCCTGTAGGACCAGCGCTCAACGGTCATCTCCCTCCAGAAGCTGATTGTGAGGGAGGTCGCAAACGAAGAGCGCGGCCTCTTCCTCATCACGGCAGGCATTGAGAAACCAGAGATGATGGAGGTACTGGCCAGCTCGAAGGACGAACGCAACAACTGGATGCAGCTCATACAGGAAGCCATGCAGTCCATGTAAGTGGGATTTATTTATGGGTTTATTTAGCTGTTTTTACGTAAAAACATTTAGGGCTAATGATTGAATGCTTTTTGACATTTTTTACTCAAAGTTTTACCTCAGCATGTAAGCCCAAACTCAGCCCCTGACCTAACCTGCCCCATTTACTTCAACCCATAACCTCTTCTGCAGAACAAAGTCTGCCCTCAAAGCACTTAACTTAAGGTTCACCTATGGCATATTTGTGTTGTAACCCAGTGGTTAGACCCAGCCCAGTTCTCTCGATAGTAATAAACGGTAAGCTGCGACAGAGCACTTTGCTGTCAGGAGGATTAGCACTACTCTACCTGGGGATGGGATGTACTCAGGGACAGTCTAATGCTGGATTGGCTTCAAGGGCAGCTCACTATAAGCAGAGGATTATTCGACTGCAGCCAGCGGGAAGGAGAGAGATTTAGTACTCCGTCTCTTTCTCTCCCTGTCTGACTTCTGTCAACATACAAAATTGAGATCAGGCTATTGGCAGGAATGGAGGAGATAAAAACAGAAACCGTTTTCTACTGATGTTCTGTCTGTCTTCTCCACCAAAAACATCATATACATCACATTTTTGGCACTCTCAGGGTCTAATGTGAAAGTGTCGATGTTGTACACACTGATTGGTTGTAGGGCTGAAGCTAATGATTATTTTCATTAATCCTTATTTAAAGAATTGTTTAGTCTATAAAATGTCAGAAAATAGTGAAATAGTGGCATTGTTACTAGATAATATCATTTTAACATACTTTACTAGATGCAATACGTCATGCTTGTTTTTTTCTTTTCCTTGGTTGGACAGGGAGAAGGATGAGGATGAAGGGATTCCCAGTGAGACGGAAGATGACAAGAGACAACTAGAGACTAAAGCCAAGGAGATGAGAGGTGAGAAAAACACGTTCAGAGTGTTTGTGTGAAAGTTTGCTCCAAATACCACAGAATGTTTTCCTCACCGTCTGTCTGTCTTTCTTCCTGTCTGTCTCTGCTGGTCAGATCTGTTGAAGCAGAAGGATACAGAGATCATGTCTCTGCTGGAGGAGAAGGTGCAGCTCTTCAGGGGGATGTGGGAGGGCTTGAACCCAGGTGAGGAGGTCTGCCGGCAGGCCGAGCCTTTCTTCAGGTCCGCCTGCAGCCTGGAGCCGCCCAGGGGGGCGTCCGTCATGAAGGATGCCCTGCAGGAAGGTAAGACAGACAGAGTGTTTATGATGTATGTGCCGCAGATGCACTGCTCATCGAGCATTCAACAATTAAGCAGAATGAACTACATTAAATAGAGAGAGAGAGAAGGGCCGGCAGTACCTTATCTCAGTTTCCATCCATGTATTTATGGTCTCATATCACATGAACGTATGAGGGTTAAATCAATTAGCAAATACACAATGTAATTTCTGTCAACTCCCACAAATGTCACACATGCTGTACCACCCATGTATAATGTGCCTGTTGTGGCTGTAGACAAATTGTTGGTACATGGGAGTATTATCTGATGTAGTTTTGTTTTCATTCACACATGGAAGCATGAAATATGCCTGACAGTATTTTAGACAACACTAAGGCCTTGTCCCATTGCTTTCCCTGTCACCCTAGATCAGGGTTTTTCAAAGTCTGACCCTGTGGGCTCCACCAGACAAACTCGACAAACCCTGCCCCCCTCCTAGTAAACGGGAAGCATAATTGTTGCCATGGAGTCAGTTAGTTAGCTGTGGGCTACAACTTGAGCCCTGTTTTTTTTTGTCTATATTTGTTTACATTTTGGCAAACTGGCACCATTAGCAGCGTGCCGAATTAGCTATTAGCAGTTCTTGTTCGCAATGTACCCACGGATGTACAGACAACTGTCACTGGATTACTGTGACACTGAAGAAAACTTAAAAATGTGATGATTCTCAAGCAAATTCTGGAGTTGTAAGCAGCGTCTTTTTTTTCTATAATTTCTAAGGTTCAGGTTTTATTGTTGTTTATTCACAATGGACATTGGAGTCACACTGAATCTTAAAATATGTGGATTATGTCTGTGTGTTCAGATTAGTGAGTTATTACTCGAGTGCAATTTTTGACGCAAATTGTGGGCAAAATCAGCGGGCCACACTACAATAACTAACCCATTGTGTTAGAACACCAGCATGCACCTGTCCCTTTCCCCTCACGCAGTATCTTGGCATCACGTCTCCCTCTGCACCCCCCTTCAACTCCCCCCCAAATGTGAGGAAAACCTCTGCCCTAGACAAACAGAGTGTCTGTCTGAGTTTTTCCCTATTACCCTACCTAATGCAGAGTGCCATCAGTTGGGTGGTGGTCCTTCAGAACAGAACTGATAAGGGGGAATGGGATGCTTTTATTTACATTCATAGTTAACAATAACAGGAGCTACACAACAGAATTAAGACCAGGCTGTAGTTTTTCAGGCAAATTCATCCATAGTTAAACACTGATAGCATAACTGCTTGGTGATAGTGTGCATACCAATTTTCATAACATGCTTGTTATGAAGGATCAATTACATCACTTACATGGAAAGCCATGTCAGTAAACCAACATCAACAATAGCAAGACCCTGCTACTGGAACATCCACACTGAACAGAGCTATCGTTTATTAATTACGCTTGTGATTTTCATGGTATTACAAGTCAGAATGTCTGCTGTGAGAAAGGCTTATTGTTTGTAAAGAAATACTTACATTTGTACACGGTTTTACCGGCACTAGTTGCCATTTTCAGCCATCTTCATTCACAGTTCACAACGCAATTCTGAGAAATTTCGTCTTCTGCCTATATTTGAGTGCGCATGTGGAAAAGTTCCATTAGGACAACCATCTGAAGGGCTAGATGACCACTACTTCTCGATCCTAAACAGAAATTGAACACTACACTACATAGGAGCATTCAGTCAGTGTAACAAGTACAAATCCATTTTTGGCATGTAGCCTATCTGATTTGTATGTAAATCAAACCTGTTAATTCACTAAAATCCATCAGATGAGCACACACCTAACAATTCAGCTTTTATCTGAGATACTTGAAAGGTAATTAGCTTAATAGTTGGATCTAAACACAGCCTAAGGAAGCAGAACTTGTTTGCGTTTTGGGATGAGTGTATGGGAGACATTAAAGGAGTCAGAGCGTGATTTAGGATTTTATTCCAGCTCTGTTTGGTGCTTTGGCAGCCCTGTTCATCATGTGTATGAGAAGACGGGCGCCCCGGTAGCTCACCTGGTGGAGTGCATACCATTAAGGCTGAGTCCTTACCACATCAGCCTGGGCCCTTTGCTGCATGTCATCCGCTCTCTCTCTCTCACCTTTCCTGTCTCTCTCTGCAGCTGTCACCATCCAATAAAGGCAAAAATGCCCGAAAAAATAATAAAAAAATAAGAAACTGTGTATGAGAAGAAAGCAGCACGAACTGAGAGAGATACTGTATATTATGACAAAGAGAGAATGAAATGTGGAGGAAGACAGAGAAGCACACCACATTCTCTGCACATTAAGTTTCTTTAAATTTAAACAAGCGGGTCTAGAAATGTTTTTGGTAGACTGAAAAATAAAACTTCTGCTGTTTTTCAAGCCAGAGTGTTAAAAAGTATTCCTAAACCATTTTATCTTGTCTATTTAGATTATGAACGATTTACTAGATGGAACAATTTACTAGAAGACAAAAATACGATTTTTAAACTGTGACTTTTTTTTAAAGCACTCTGTCTCGGTATATTGGATGTACCAGGGGCTGTCTTGTGCCCTGTGTATTTGCATATTCGCTCACAAAATGTAAACAAACTGTTTCGGCTGTTGCCGCCGTAGTGGTCAGAGTAGTAAATAGTGCTTTATAATTAATTACACATCACTGCACAGCAAATGACTGGAGGAGGAATGAAGGAATTACACAATTACAACTATTTTTTTCTTCATCTTTTTCAGTCAATAATATTCTCTACATTTTTAAAAATTAGAATGCAAAAAAGTCACAGTTTAAAAATCTTATTTTTGTCTTCTAATAAATTGTTCTGTGAACTACGTAGGGAAGACTGAGAAACTCTGCAAAGATGCAGCTAGCTCTTACTGATTTCTAAGTGCTGCTGCAGACAAATAGTGTTCCATGAAAAAAGGTGTAGTTGGTCACACAAAATCCCAGGAATTAGTTTTACAGTTTACAGGTTGTGTAACTGACATTCAAGTAAGAATTGTTTGCGGCTCTAATGGAGGAAAGATGTATGAAGGAGAATATCTATAATGGTTTCCACTTTTAAAACTAGCAGGAAAGGTTTAGCTCCACTATTACAGAATGTATTTTTCACCTCCTCCTTCTAAAGCCTGGGGCAATAATTGTCCTTATTTGATATGTGAATTGACAGCAGTAATGTCATTTCTTCTGCTGAGGTTATTGTGTTTTACTGTGGATTCCCATCCACCAGCAGCGGCTTTGTTTCTCCTGATTTGCACTGGAAAGGTCACAGGGCTGCATGGTCTGTATACATATGTGGATACCAATACTGTATATGTCTTTACAGAGTTATCATTTCAGATGGTAAAGATATTTAAACTTTTAGTAAAAGAGCTCTGTGGTTCAAACAGGTTGTCAATGGTTGCCAGGCAACCGGAGCCAATACCAGGTTAAAAGCAGAAGTGCCTGGTAGGATTCATGAGTGCAGAGCTGAACTGTAACACAGTTAGCCAAGATAATTCACTTACTGACCTGCACATCGATGTTTGCCTCTCTGTGTGTGTGTGTGTGTGTGTGACAGTGGAGACGTTACAGGCGCTGGTGAACGGCAGCCTGGGTGGGGCGATGGCCAGCGTCCAGGAGGGAGGAGGCACAGGGCCGGTGTGTTTGCCCCGTCGGGCCGAGACCTTCGGAGGCTTCGACAGTCACCAGATGCACAGCAGTAAGAGTGAGTCTGCTGCTGCATGCTTGTTTTTAATGGAGAAATTGTGCAGCAAAGGTTCAGCCAGAATACATGTTTGAAGCCTGTAACTGTCAAAGACACTGAACCCCGACCTGCTGGTGCAGATAACTGCATCCACTCAGTGACTGAACTGCAAATGTGTGGTGACACTGCTGAAAGCCCAGCCCGGGTTTGAAAAGTAAAATATTTCACGTTTCATCCTAAAACTGATTTTTAGTGGTCACATAACAGCAGGCACCACACCCAGCACTTTCCACAATGCCCCTGTTCAGTGCAGTTAGATAAAACATTTTAGACGGGGCCTTGGACAGCAGAGCTGATGCTTCCTGAGGGAGACGTGGCCCAGGGCCATACCTCTGAACTGGTGGCTTGCAAGCTCAGAGTGGGACTCTACTGTCAGTGCTGCAGATATTGAGCCATAAGAGGTCCAGACTTCTACATCAGTAGCTTGAAAAGTGATGTGGAAAAAAGGCACTAGAGAATGTTTTTATCAGTGTGATGTTTTTAAAACTATATTTTACCCTTTTTTTTGTTCAAAAAGCAGACATAGAAACAGATATTAACATCAGAGGCATTATGTCAAACAATTGAGACATAATATAAACTAATATTAGAGATGTATGGAGACAACTGAACCACATACTGTTAGTAGTTTAGATTTGGTTAAAAAGTCAAAGGAGGGCTTAGCAGGGGCAAAGTGATTTGTGTGAGCAGAGAAGAAAGGAAATGCAAAGGCAAACAAAACACAAGGAATAGAAATATGATAAATAAATGAATCCAAAAACACATTATACATAATTCCCATATGAGATTTTTATATTTATCATCAGCAAAATCAGTACTAAAAGTTAGGTCAGCAGTTCTCTATCATGTACTTTTAAGGCATAAAAATCAGCAGGTTTTTATTCCAAGAAACAGCTGCTGCAGCTAGTGTCAGTGATTAATTCAACCAGTTGAAACCCTGCAGACTCTTAAGTTGAAGATGACACTAATCACTTGATACATTGGCTGCTGCAGTGATAAAACCGTCCGATTAACCATACTCTTAAACATAGAGCTTGTTTTAGCCTGAGCAGATATCATGATCATTTTAACCCATTGTGTGATTTTTACGCTAAAAAACAAAAAACGAATTTTCTCTTAAAACGTATTTTATTTTTTGTTGGCCTGGTGATGACCATGGTCCAGTTGCAATCAGAGACTGCAGTTCTTAGACGGAATTCACATAGAATCAGGCGCTGTGGCGAAAACGCAGATTTTCCCATTCATTTGAACCGGGGTACTGCGTTCAGGCTGCGGCGGTGGGGGCCGTAGGGGGTGCCGCAAAAAAACCGCAACGGCCTGTGGCAAAAAGTTGAAACGGAGTCAACTTTTGGTGAAACGCAACCCGACGTCATGCTGCAGCAGCCAATCACGCCGGCGATCAGACCGGCAGACACCCAGGTGAAGAAGAACTTTGTTTACCTGTAGCATTGTAGCTGTTTACTTTAATATTCCACTGCTTACCGAGCAACTGTGAATATGGAAGAGAGACTGATCGATCGGCTCCATGATTACTGTACATCAGCTGTTCAACCCTGCCACGAGGGAGCACAAAGACATTAATCGTCGCACAGCTGCTTGGCTTGTATCGGTCTTCATGCTGGGGTTATTACACCACTTTATTGGTCACTATGTGGCTGCTGATGACCAACAGTTGTTACCCTCAAACAATAACTTTACACTAACATTACATAAGACATCCATTTGTACCCCAAAACTACCTTCCTCTCACATTCTTTCAGTCACTCATATAGAACCTGTTTTATCACTTTTAATACTGACCAGTGTTCATTCTGCACATTTTGTTGCACATCTATGAATTGTACTGGACACCTGTTGAAGCACTCTGAACCATGTCTGGAAAAGCGCAGAGCAGAAAAGACCACTAAGAAAGCTTATTTTAAAGGCACATTTTCAACGTGTGACAATATTAAAAGATTATACATTTTCCATATTATTGTGCCCCTGCTCTCATCTTCTCTTGCAGTAGGCCTGAATGTGTATTCTTTGCTGCTTGGTTCATCCGTTTTCTCCTGTGGTTTCCCTTTATGTCAGGTGGAGACAGAGACGAGAGCGAGGATACAGCGGGAGATCTGCGCAGGACGGAGTCCGACAGTGTTTTAAAGAAGGTTGGCATCTCAGCAGCCAATTATTCTTGACTCTGAAGCCGCTACGCCCCAATGAGAACCTGAGGCCATGTGTGGGGGTGCATTTGTCCTCCAACATTAACAATACCATTAAGATGAATTTAGCCGCTTCTCTCCCTCCAGTGAATTAGCCTCTTGACTCTTCCTGCTAGGTCCTGTTGCTAATGGCGACCATCAGTTGTGTAAAAATTCAATAGTGGATGAAAATGAATGGGCCGCCTTTAGCTGCTGCTATTGTAGCTCTGCACCTTGTAGTCATTTATCGTGCAGATATCCAGAAGCTGGACAGCACATAATTGTTTTTTGAATGTTTTAGTGGAGCCGAGCTACAGTAGTACACTGCTTAACAAAAGTATGTTTTAGTCTCTGAACCAACTTGACACCAGGCCGTTCCTTGTTAATTCTACTATCAGAACAAAAGAGTAGCACTTGATTTTTATTAACATTTCATCCTTGGCATAGAGCCAAAGTTCAGAGGGGGTTCAGCAGTAAAAGAAAGGAGTGTTTGTTGAAGATAATTCAAGCATTGCATTTTCTATTATATTCACACTCCTTTATGTTTTTCTTTGTAAATGGAAAATACATTTTTAGAGATGTTTAACCCATCGTTGTTTAAAATACAGCTGTAAGACAGCTGTGTTACTGCATCAGTCATACATAATCACAGCCAGATACAATTACATTTATACAGCACACCCACGTGTGTGGCTATAATCACGTTCACACAGCCGTATACATATTATGCATGCTCACATACACATACTGTACACACACAATGAGACACACTAGAAGATGCCTGTGTGTGTGAGTGCATTACTGTGTTCTGGCTGTACAGTAGTTAGTATGTGTTTGTGTTTGTGTTCAGGGAGGAAACGCCAACCTGCTGCTGCTGCTGAAGAGGAACAGTGAGGTAACACTCACTTCCTGTCTCTTAAGTCAATTAGAGCTGCTGTCAAATCATCGTTATCAGCATCCATAAATGTATAAGCTGAAACAGTAGTAATAGCAGCAATAGTAGTAATTATTGCACTATAGATGTTTGTGTTAGTGGTATTAGATGTTAGTAACATTATTTACAATACTTAACTAAGGAATAAAAACCAAAATGGATCAAATTGACAGCAAACACGTGGTAAGCAAAGTAAACTGTAAAAGGAAGAAGTAATTTTAAAAAAGCATGTCTATAAGAGCAAGCTTTAAGAAGCATTTTAAATGAAACATAAAATGAAAATGAATTATGCATAGAATACAGCAAGCATCCCAAGCCTTGCAAGTACAGTAGTAGTAAAACTACAAAAAAATAAAGTTTAAAAATCACATTAAGGCCATCCATAGCACCGAGTGAATAATTCAAATAATAACTACTCTACAGAGTTTACAGCCATGCTAGCAGCTCTGTGAAGCTGTATTTAGGCACAACAGTGGTTTGAGCTAAATACTAACTTTAATGTTTAGCAGGTAAAATGTTTACCTTATACATCTTAGTTTAGCGTGTTAGCATGCTAACATTTGCTAATTAGCACTAAACACAAAGGACAGCCGAGGCTGATGGGAATTTCATCAGTTTTGCAGGTATTTAGTCATAAGCCAAAGTACTGGACAAATTAGAAATTTGACCTGATGATGGCGTAAGATGAGTCAGGTGATTACTAAAGTTATTATAATTCAACCTCGGGCTGACCATGAATGTCTTTACAAAGTTTTGTGCCAATCCATCCAATAGAAGTTGAGATATATCACTAATTAAGTGAAAACTTTGACCTGAAAAAAGTAAGAACCGCCAAAGTCAGTAGGTTTCATCCCCTGGGCACCATGGGTATGTGTATCAAATTTCATGGCAATTCATCCAAAAGTCTGCGTTTCTATAAATCAACTTATGTAGAAGTTCTGACAACTTGGGTCAAGGAGAGTTCCAATTAACTATTTAACAGAAAATACAAAATACATATAACATTTTGTTTTAACCTGCAAAAGATGCTTGTACTGTACAATCTGGTTGTTTACCCCACCACCACCTCCACCCTCCATTTGTTATACGGACTATTATGGACACCATGTTGTATTTATATTTGATGCAACAACACTTTCTGCAGATGTTCTGTGTCATAAGTGCTGTTTTTGCTGCAGTTCCCGGTGAACATTAAGTGGAGCATTTTGTGTCCTAGTAAACATGGGTAGCAGCTGAAAGCTCAGTGGCCTTGTCTCTTTGTCAGTGTTTGAATGGAGAAAAGGTCACATCATTGTAAACTCAAGTTGGTTTAATGCTGGTTTTGTCTAAGAGTCCACTAGTACATTCATATTACATGAAATCCACCGCTAGTGCATATTAAAAGAAAAAAGTCAAAAATGAAGCACTGCTACCATCAATGGTGCAGTTTAACAAAGTCAAGTGCAGCAATAAGCAAGACAAACAGACAGTTTTTTCCATGCAATAGAAAAGCATAGAACAAGACACAACAGACCAGGGGGTTTGGAGTTCAGGATGCTTAGTGATCTCTCTTTTCCATCAGCAGGTCCTCCACAGTGTTTCCAATCTGCATCTCCTGCTCAGCACTCTGCAGGTAACATAGCTTCCATACAATGTGTACATGTGCTCCACATCAGAAGTGAAGTGATGCAACTCTGTGAAGCTTTTTGCTGTCATTGTGAGTTTGAAAACATCCCTCCTTGTGTGAAACAATGAGGGAAGTATCGGATTTGAGAAACTTTCAGGTGCAATGTGAACGTAGCCATGGAGACAGACAAAAGAATCTTTAAGACAACACCAGGAGCAATGTATCTGACCTGACCTATCTGACCTGCGGCTCTGGTTGTGTCTGTCCCAGGCGGTGGTGGTTCAGCAGGACAGTTTCATAGAAGACCAGCGGCAGGCCCTGAGCGAGCGCTCCTCCTCCTGCACATCTTTATCGCGGCCGTCCTCGCGGCCCAGCTCGCTGATTGAACAGGAGAAGCAGCGCAGCCTGGAGAAGCAGCGGCAGGAGCTGGCATCCCTGCAGAGACAGCAGACAGCTCATGCTGAGGAGAAGAGGAGAAGGGAGAAGGAGTGGGAGCTGAGGGAACAGCAGCTGACTGAAAGGGAGGTGCTGGTGCATGTACAGGTAACTATGCATCATTTTCTATGAGTTCTGTGTATTATTAACATATTTCTAGGCAGCTTTTAATAGTGGGATGGTTTTATACTGTAGTAATTTACCTTGTGTATTTTTCCCCTGATAAATTACAATGGCGTATTGTGCAAGACATTCAGGGTTTCCTGCAGTGATGGCAGGCTGCCTTCAAAAATATACCTTTGAAAAAGGCTGAAAAACCTGAAAAATTGCCTTTTAAGTTTATTTTCACTGAGACAAAAGCTGCTGGGTCAAATTAAAACTGAGGAGGACGCAAAGACCTTGCAGTAGTGGCAGAAAGGTTTAGCTTAATGGCTAAAGATTAGCTTAAAGATAGAATACTAAGCCAGCTAACTCTAAACAACAAGGGATAGAGGCCTTCGAGGCTGCATCATCACAGTTATGACATTTTAGTTCATAGTTTTCCTCTACATTTTCTTGCTAATGTTATGCCACTCATTGCATAAGCCTACTGCAGTATTTACAACTGTGGTCGTTACAGAACAGAAAAAGTCAACTGATGCAGTAGTACAGTCACAATCATGTACTTACTCTACTTCTTTTCAACTACTGACTTGTGCATAAATGGCACATTTTTTCTCATTGCTGTGTATCATCTTGAGAAAATGACCACTGACAAGTCTTATTTTAAAGAGAATGAGTTACTGGTTGACAGCATTATCTGAGAATGATCATTTTATTTTGAAATGCAGCAGTGATTCAAATTCATTGAATATACACAATGTTGTGAGTATATTGAAGAGTTTTGCAAATTGAAACTGTTGTGAAATGGACTGGTGCTGGAAATTAGCTTCAGCTATATACATGTGTTCAGTACATGGGACACTGCTTCTGCAACTGTCAGTGTTTATCTGTAGTTGTCCCTTACAAATAAACTAATAAAAAACAATGAGGCAAAGCAATTGTAAAATACTGTAATAGTTTTTAAGACATATGAGCTGACACTAAATAATTTACCCAATATCGGTGACATACAGTAGGAAGCTTGTGTTCAGGAAGAGCTCATTTACTTGAAAAGAACTCAAATGTATTTTTTAAAATTAACTTAAAATGCATTTGGACGTGAGGTGGATTAATGGAGACAAATGATTGAATGTGAGCTTGAATGGGCGTCAATAATTAATCAGCTGATCAAGCCTAGAACCAACAGACACGCTAATGTTATCCAGTATTAACCGGTTTAATTATCTGTGAACGTGAAACTGAAATTTCTGGTAGAAAAAGAATTTCTAACATTTTTAATCAAAGGGTTTTGAATACAGTTTCATTAGTTTTCATTCATTCAGTCTCAGTTAATGGAGCTTTAGTCTGGAGACCTACAGACCTGTAATATCAAGCTCCCCAATGATGAAGTAACTTGCTTCTCGATTTCTGAAAACATCTGTATCTTTGTATTGTAACACATCAATAAATACAACAATGCACCTCCCAACTACTGCAGGAGGAGGAGGTCTTGAAGCAGCACAAGGAGCTGGAGGATGAGAAGCAGGAGCTGCTGAGTAAGAAGGAGCAGTACCAGAAAGACCTGGAGAGGCTGAGAGACGCCCAGAGGAAGCTAGAGAGGGACAGGGAGGCCGTGCAGCGGCACCTCGACAAGATGGAGGAGCTCAGTCTGGCTGAGGTTAGCAGGGACGCTTTATAAATCACAACAAGAATGATAACGTGGTCTGTTGCTCCCTGCAGGTAAAATAGCCTCTGTGTGGCCCCTCGGCTACAGGGGACCGCTCAACGAGCTGGGAGGGATTCAGTGTTTTGCTCAATGACACTTCAGGAGGGTCTGTGTTTATGGAGGCTTGCATTGGAGGCTTGAACCTGGGTCCTCTTGAAAGCGAATTTAAAAAAGCTCTTGGCAACGTATTAACTAGCAAACAGTGCTGCATCACAATCCAAAGAGCAGAGTTAAATTTAAAGGCTTTGTGCCAAAACCTGTATATATAGATAAACAATGTTTTCATTTTCCACCATTTCACCAACTCTTTTCTGAAAAGATTTATGCTGATCTTTTATTCGCGATAAGCTTGCAAAAACATTAAAATATTTCATACATATTCACGTACAGATGTAGATAACAGCTGTACATCTTTCTTACCCTCCACCCTTTACTTCCAGAGGACTCCCTCTACAACATCGGATGAATCCCAGTTCCCCAGCAGCTCCCAGTCTCTGGAGCTGGACCCGCTGGAGCTCTCCTCCTCCTCCCTGCCGAGGCTGCAGCCCCAGCGGTCTAAGCCCAAAGGGAAAAGCCTCAATCCCTTCACCTCGTCCTCCACCAACCCCAACCTCAAGGGCAGCGAAGCCAACAACCAGATCTCAAAGAGCCTGCTGCAGCTTGCCAAGAACAAGAGCAAAGAGGGGAAGGAGAAGAAGAAGAAGAAGGGCAAAGGAGGGAGCGCACAGACAGCAGGTAGAGAATGGTAAACAGGAAGGAGTGGATGGATTTACTTTTAGTTTAATCATTCAGTGTCTTACAGTGAGTCAGCAGGTTGGATTGGAGTGTTTTTGTCAAGGACACTTCAGATTGGTTGGATGGATAATGGAAGGAGGACGTCATTGGACAGACAAATATGTGAAACAGATGGTTAGAAGAATGAATACATCAATTCTTCAGTTGTTTTCAGAAAGACAAATTTAACCCATGTTTGAGCACAAAATTTCAAGGTTTCCCATTGTTTTTCATGTTACAGTGCATGCTGGGTAGACTAAAATACTGTAGATAAAGGATCAGGTATGAGCAGGGGCGTGAACAGAGATGCCTATTTAGGGGAACTAAGTTTCTACTAGAAATTTTAGAAAATGCTTAATTTTAATTTGTGTATTTCAAGACTAGGAATATGTTTGAATTTGATATACTCCTTGAAAAATGCTTGATTTTCAACATAATCTGGTGTTTCATCATCGACACCATCACTCATGTAAACCAAAAATCTTTTAATATTTGAAATGAAACGATCCCGTCGTCATATTAGTTAGTTGTCTCCTGGAATTTACAGTAACAATTAAAGGCTTCGAGGGTCTGGAAATTTTTAGTTTAGGTACCTTGAAAGTGCTTGAAAAGTGCTTGCATTTTACTTTTAAAAAGCTGTACGAACCCTGCAGTGGAAATTTTTCAAAAAACAAGTCAAAAAATGGTTGTGACAGGCCTCAAATGTTATGAAGATGAGTTAGAAAATGGTAGTTGTATCTCATTTTCTTTTTAAGAATAGTAGATAATACTGTATATATTCAGTAATTCTAATTTTAGACACGTGAAGACCTAGCATACATGCTGACTAATACATTTACATCAGAATTCAGAGCTGATAGTAGAGCAGTTTACAAACACAATGAGCCTCGTTCACATACATCTGTTTTACATCTGGATTAAGTTCTAAGCACAGATATATGAGGGCAAGAAAGCCTGAGAAAGGTTCATGTTCCCAGATCTTTTATTTCTGCTAATCTGCCAATGACAAAACCTATAAAATCAGTATGACATTTTCAACAAACCATCTGTATGAAATCCACATGAGACACAGTGCTAGTGTGTGAACTGGACAGACATTTGTAACTGAATGACACTGACCCAATGATTTCATATTAAGTACTCATCATAGCCTGCTCAGCGGCCATGTATTTTAAAGAAAGAGTCCGCTTGCATCATACCGCCTCTTTATCTTCTGTGCCTCCTTCATCTTGTAGTGAATGCAGCCACAGTCCACTGTGCTGTACTTTGATGTTTGTCCCCCTGGTCACTCATTGTACTGTGCAGCAGTCTCTGCTGGGTCCTAGCACCAGCCATTTTAATGTGCTGTGATTCTGGAGTTTATCGCTGTGTCCCAAATACATACTACATACTAACTGTATACAGTATGCACTGTGAACTAATCCTTATAGTATACTGTTTTTGTATTGAATATACAAGCAATCAACCGTTTTATACTAACAGGAAGTGATACAAAACGAGCACTGACAGATGTCAATCAAACTGTGACTCTGGATGGTCATTGTCAGGTTAAAAGTTAACACACAGCCAAAATATTTTTCATAAAATGTAATAGTGGTGCTTTCTGAGGTGTTCTTGGAGCTCCTCCATTTGCTTTGTGCACTGCATTGTGGGTGTCCATCAACATCACACACAAAAATGAAGGGTTTTTCAGTATGCATAGGACTGTACTGTTATTGTCACTTTGAACACACCACACACTCAAAACCTGCTTCGTATGTAGTCTGAATTTGGGACACAGTTTAGATTTTGTCTTTGCATTATGAAATTAGTCAGAAAAGACACTTAAACACCCTAATGTTGGTTTGGAGATGCCCCTGGTTTAGCTCTGATTTGTCCTGGAGTTTACGACGAATATGAGTATGAAGAAATATTGTTTAGTTACTGTATGTACATTTTGTTTTAGTGCTGTATTTAGAAATGTTTCTGTGCAACACATCAAACACAATAATACATACACAGAACAGGATGCGTACAGAAGACATTTGATATTTAAAGCAGTGATACAAAGTAAACTTAGATTTGTAGATATGAAATTATAGCTGTGGTATGAGCAGTGAGTAGTGAGCTAACATTAACACATTAAGCTGCTCACTGAGGCAGCTTCTGTCAGTTCCTGAATGACTGCGCGTCGGTTTAATCAATGTAAAGCAGGGTGATGCCGCTCACTAACTCTCCCTGGAGAAGAAACGTTCCAACAAATCAGCAATCAAAATCCTCTTAGAGGAAGAATCCTCTCCTGTGACGCTGACACTGACTCCTCTCTTCTCCTCCCTCCAGACCCTCAGCACCTCCCAGAGCCTCCTCTGGATGGAGAGATCTTCTTCTGCTGAGAGGAGTGGCTCTCCTCCTCCTCCTCCTCCTCCTCCTCCTCCTCCTCCTCCTCCTCCTCCTCCTCCTCCTCCTCCTCCTCCTCCTCCTCATCATCATCATAAACCCAGCCGTTCTGACATCCAGAGGAATGTGTTACTGCCAAGTAATACATTCATCTATAATCCTGCACTGTACTAGAAGGCTTTTTGGCTCCTTTAAAATCCCCTTGAAAAGACTTTTAGTTAATTTTCCGTATCACAACATAGAGAGAAAAAAAAATATTGTATTTTTAAATCAGATACCACTGCTTTTAGTTTCTGGAAAGTCCACTGTTCTAGTGATTCTGTTATGGTGTGCAAGTAGGCATACATAAATGCAGTACAAAAATAGGCAACATGGAATAGCAGTACATTTTGGGGTATTCTCTCTCCAAAAGCCCTGTTTCCTTTACCAAACACACCATGGTTACGTGACAGCAGATTCATTTCTTCATTTTGAAGATTCCTACATTTGTGTATCAAACTGAAAGCATTTCAGAGTAGACTGCCTCACAAGCTCTGCCAAGTATGTCTAAGGCGTCACTGCCTTTCTGTTTCCATGTTTGTTATGGCCCCAGCCTGCCCCCTTTTCAGCAGTCCGTCCCAAATGTCGACAAGCTCCATGCGCCAATGGAAACTCTGTACTCCTAATCATCTTCAAGACTGAAACCACACAGGAAAATCTGCCTAAACTAAGTGTCCTAGCAACAAGTGTTAATCAAAAAAGTGCAGTGTTTTCACTGTTTGCTGCAGTATTTAATTCCAAAGTGCTACTGTATAGATCCACATTGAAATTGCCGATGTGATTACGTCCTCTGATTTTGCCTCCAGTTTGTAAGCAAAATGGAGCTGGCGCATGCTAACTCCAGTAATCCTCTATAACGACTTTATGCCATCACTCATGTTCCGTGGCTAGGTTTTAATTTATTCGAATTATGGATCTCCATTTTGGAGTGAAAGTCTTCTATTTTTCCAGACTCCACAGTAATGAAAGGATTGAGACATATCTCCCTGTGTCTAATGGCTCAATTCATATCCTTTAGTGTGTTTTAGAGCCTTGGATGGATATTAGCTTGATCCTCACTTTATCTGCCTGTCATTGGGCTTTTATGCAGCCCTCATCGTTCATCTGAGCGCTGACGAGCGGGGCTTTCCTCCGTTTTTTTTAATTGCATGTAACTCTGCAGGTAGCATACTAATGGTTTCTGTCTGTTTAAGAGTTCAACTTTCTCTTTCAACTGCCCTCTTTCAGGTCTGATAATAGACTCGGTAAATGCACACGGCTGATGGTTTTAGGAAATGGAGGCTGTTAATTTAGGGACAAAGCAGCTGGTTAGAGAAAATGAGATAGGACGTTAATTAAAACCACCAAATGATGTCATGTGTCTCTGTTTGGATGTTTAATGACTAAACCTCAGCAGGTACCGCCTGAGTCTCTGATCATTTCAAATTAATCAACACTCACCAGTGTTGTTAAGCACTTTGGTCCTAATATGTTGATGCATTTTTTTTTGTTATCAGTGTGAGATGTCAATCAAGGAGAGCTTTGTATTCTGTGAAACTTTTTAATTGAGGGCACTGACGCTCATTAAAAGCAACAATGATCCAAAGTGAGATAATGTGGTAAAGACGCTGCGGTTCCATTTTGTTGGTGTTTAAAATTAAAAAATGGGCTGGTGGCTTTTTATGTAGTGTTTCCATGGTGACCTGTCTGACCTGTCTTAATAGTTCAGCCTGTGTCTTAGCCCCACTAAGCCCAGATGACGGGCCACACAACTACCTGCTGGACAGGTAGGAAGTAAAAACAGAGGAAGTTAAAGAATGACCCTTTTACAGAGAGTGAATTACAGAGCAGCGCCACTGAACTGCTTTCTTGCTGCCTCTTTTGTCTCGTCTTTAAGTGCTTGTTTGTTAACTTGCCGTCTGTGTTGAGGATTTGACTTCATGTCCAGGCTGGTTTATTATAGTGTGTTTTCTAAGAGGCTTACAGGGACAGCCAATTAGTTGCTTCATGTCTTTTGTTTATGGCTTTGGTGTAATCCTGTCAAAGAAACAGAGAGGAATGGGCTTTTTTTTTTGCTTTTTGTTTTTTTTGCTTTAGGTGTGTTTTGACCACTAGGGAGCACTGCACCTATGTCTAAATTAGTTCAATCCCAGCCAGAAAGTATGAAAAACATTTTTTAATTTCTTTTTTTATATATATTCTCCCTGCTGTGAGAAATTGACATATTTTTCTCAGCAGGTCATTGCCGTACAGAGATAATGTGATGAGGGTGGGCTCTCACACTCTGTGACATTTTCCCCACGGCATTAGTAATTGACTGCAGAAACAAATAAGTTGTCAGAGATTGTAATTGGTTATTCAGTGAAACCAGTCAGCAGCAGCTTTAATATGGAAAAAAATAAGGTCTAATGGTTGGAGGGAGCGACCAGGCAGAACCACAAACCTCTCTCTGTAAGGGACAATCAGCAGACACAAGTCAGGAAAATGAACTCCCTCCCCGATGATGATAGGCCTGTCCATGAGACGAGTGTGTCCATCAGGTGAACCCTGCGTAGCCTTAAATCTTAATGATAAAATGCACTAGAGTAGAACCCAGCATCTTCTCAGGAGGGAGAGGAGAGCTTTTTATACCTCTGCTTTGAAACGAAGGAAATGTTTGTACAATAAAAGTGGTACAGAATAGTTTCATTCCCAACAATGTAAAAAAAAAAAGGGCAAAGACAAATGTGTAAATATGATTTATGTATAAAACAAATCAAGTGTAAAAAATTGTTTTGATCGTGATATTGCAACATTTTGTAAGAATGTTTTATTTATGTTTTATTCTCACCCTTGAGGTGATGTAAAGTCATATTTCCCTCATAATAAAAAAATCATAATGGACATTTGGAGTGTTGACTGTTTGTTAATTGCTGGTATCTTTCACCTTTTTGACAAAATAGTCACATGCTCCATGAAAACTTGATCGAAAACATTTGGTATGTTACACATTTCTAAATTTTGATTACTTACTTGTAAAGTCCAATCAAAACTTCCACATAGTAATGATCAGATAATCATAAAGTAACAAAGCACTACATTGTAACTACTCAGTATGATAGGCGCCTGAGCAATGGAGCAAGTGGAGCAGCTGCACCCCCACTTACACTACAACTTTGCCACAAAAGAAAACAAAACGCTCTGCAATCAGTCACCTGTGAGGTGGTCATAAAACTCAGTCCGAGCTGTCTTAAGTCAGTCTTTCCTTCGTCTTGACGTTCCGATAAAATCAAACATGTTTAATATTATCAGAAAGTAGGTCCGCTCTCTCCAGCGCCAAACAGGAAGCAGCAAACCAGGTAGTTACTTTGGTAACGGCCGAAAAACTCCTCAAATACCGTCACACACACGATAGATGGTGAATTAACAGTTTTATGAGTCGGTCTTTAATTTGGTGTGTATCTGATCCACCAACCAGCACTTATTTTAGTGAGAAATCTTAATTTTTGAAACGGTTCGCCTCTCATTCCCACGGTCTTCTCCCACTAAAATAGGGCAGCTAACCAACAGAGGCTGGCAGCAAGTTCAGGTGTCAAAATCCAGAATGTAAAGTTTGTACGGAAATACAGTTTATCTTTATGGATTATATTGATGCCGAATTGACAATAAGACTGTCGACGTATGACGCCCTTTATCTTGTGTTTCTAGAGTTGTGTGTTTTTATGAACATGTAAGGAATTATTATGTCATATTTCAAGGGAGTTTGGTGTAATATTTTCCCTGGAGAGCACAGTCTCATTCTTCTGCCATACCTCCCCTTGTCTGTCAATAATCTTGCACCCCCACTTTTAACTATAACTAGGCGCTCATGCTCAGTGTGATGTACCACTTCACTTAGGGGTGCACAAACAGAGTAACTAATTATTAAGTAATTAGTAATGAATGAGTGGCTACTAGTTCAGAGCTAATCAGGAATGACTTATGAAGAAAGTGGTCGTTATTCTGATTCAAGGGTACTTATGAACTAATCATTACCTAATGATTCATTAATATAGTATCTCCCAGTCTGTTCTCTAGTAACTCATCATTATCTACTACATAGTCCTCAATTTAGAGTTATTCGGGAACTACTCATTAACGATTCATTAATTATCAGGTTGTTCCTGATTCGTTCCTCTCTCATCCCTTAGTAACTACTCACATTCTTGTGTACCGTATTGTAAAGTGTTACCAGTAAACTTGGGTTTGTTTGGCCCCTGAGGGTCTGAGGGCCCCCAGCAGTTGCCCACTTTGCACAGATGGTAATCCAGCCATGGATTAGTGCAATTTCCTCCTCTTCCTTTGTTCTGATCTGTGCTCTTTTTTTGTGTCTGTTTTGTTTTGGACAATTTATTACAATAAAAAAACAATTATTCTCAATAATCCACTTTTTTTGTTTCCAAGGCAATTAAATTGCTATCAGTAAATCCTGTTAATGGTTTGATTTCCTGTTTCCATTAGTTGTGGCGCTGCTGTTTGAGCACCACCGCCAGAGGAAAAAGCTGACAACGATCTTGATGGATTGACAGCAGTGCCGGCACACAGCAGCGTTCCTACCTCCTGATAAATAAAGAACCAGCTGCTTTAATCTCTCCATGCTGCACACAGCGTTCTGCCTGCTCAACCCTGCAGTGCTTTGCCTCTGGAAACCTCCACTGTGAGGATTTCACAACAGTTTTTTTTTCTTAACTATACAATCTCGTACTTCACGCCAGGTTCATCACCATCCCATATCTCTCCATTTCCATTTCTAACTTCTCGATTGAACCATTGGATCTCTTCACAGCCCCTTTCTAACTATTTCTCCATTCTGCTCATTCAAGAGATAAACTCCAGAGACAAAACATCCGCTGATAAGACCTAACAGAAAGTCAGTAGCCTGATGTGTTAAATTTTGTTTATCAGAGCAGAACACTGTAAAAGTTATCCTATCTCTTTTTAGATGATTCCCACCAAATCAAAGTTGTGTAGCAGCAAGTTTGTTGCTGAGATACAATGGCGGAAAGCTAGATAGCCTCATCCGCTTCTGGTTGTCATGGTGATGGGGATAGCGAGGCACATGGGATCGCTGTTGCAAAACGACAAGTGAAGGCTGAGAGACAGAGAGGGAAGGAGAGGGGAAATAAAATCACAACTATACAACTATTCCAAATTAAAAAATCCATCATATCAAACAAGAAAAACATGCCTGCAAGTAAGTCTGTAAAGCTTGACTGAACAGTGACAAACAGCTGAGAATTCATACACTCAGACTGCTTAATAATCTGCCATAGATAAGATACATTTGACATTGTGTATTGTATCTCCTTAACATAAAATCAGCGGTAGAAGAAGTACTCAGATCCCTTACTTACTAAAGTCCTGCATTTAAAAGTTTTCTTAAACCCGCATTAACTGATATTTGGCCACTTGGTGGGTAGCGGAAACAAGCTGTAATCACTGCACTCCCATATTATCACCTTTAAAGTTGATATGGCTACCGCGTTAGCTTATTTAGCCTAGACATCGAGCAGACAAGGAGAAACTTTATCATTCATTTGGAGGCGTGCTTCTGACCACCTGATGAATGTAAGTCCAATATACACTCTCCTTTTAGCTCTGTTTTTTGGTCTCCACCAACTCCCAAGGGAAATATCTGGCTCTTTAGCTGCTAAATGCTCAAGCTAGTACTCGAGCTAACTTTGTGCGTCTGCCATTTAGCTACTGCCAGCTAGCCAACATTGGGTTTTTCGCTGAAAACAACAGACTGCTGCGTCTGGAAACCAGGTTGATGAGCGCTGTGAGACTGAACCAAAACAGTAATGGTGCGGCCATATAACCAAAACAATGACTTAAAGACACTAAAATGCTCCGTAGAGCTGAGGCGAGCTGCAGAGTCAGGCGATAACTCTCTGTGGGTTCGTGACTACAAGCGTCCCCCTTTACATTACACATAATCATTTGATCCACTGTTGAAAAATATCATAAAGTGAAAATACTCTAGTAGAGTACAAGTACAAAACTGTACTACAGTGCAGTACTTAAGTAAAGTTACTTTCCACCACTCCATAAAAGTTTAGAATGTCGTATTACTGTAAACATGCTGTATTTTTCCACAATGATATTTTGATATTATTATTCTACATTGATACTGAGTTAAATGCATGTGTATTTGATTGCCTATGTACTGAAATGATTTCTCATACGTGTCAAAGAACTGAATTATATATAGGTTTTTGGGGGGGTTATTGCTATCTTGTTCTTGGTCAACTTTGGTGTCCAGGGACCCTTTTTATTAATCTGAGATCAAAAAGCATGTATGAAAACTTGACCATTATTTTCATGGTCTGGGATAGGTGCTCTTGGCTGTGACTACACTGTTCTACCCCAGCTCCTGTTTAGGACTACAGACACAGCCTAGATATAAAAACCTACAAACACACTGTGCTGGCCTTATGACATACCACCAGTTGTTCTTGTTGCTGAAATAAAAAGAACAGAGAAAGGAAACCCATTTCTATTTTTGTTCAGAATTGGTACTAGCAAGTGAAAACAGTGGTAGAGAAATGGTGGAAGAGTACCTTTTACTATTATGGGCTTAGGTCACTGCGAAAAAAATATACAGATAATTTATTTCTATATTAAACTTTCTGAGCTATTCTGCTGGACTAGCTTAATGTCCTAAATAAAAAAGGGTGTCATGTGTAGACATCAGGTGTAAGTGGCTTCAGCCTCTTCATGACCCTGAATAAGAATAAGAGTGTCCAGAACATGAATAATGAATAATAGTACCTGAGTTGGCTCCTTCACCTCACACACGGCTTCCTTTTTAGGAGTCATAAGATGAAAAGTTCAAGAACAAAGAGCAGAAGTTGAGGATCAGCAGCCGAGCTCGTATAAAGTATCTGTGGCAGAGCCGCAATGAACTAGAGTACATTCTCCCAGTGGATATTTACAGAATGCTGAGTAGATATTATTTCAGTCCTCCTGGAGGTTTGAGGGAAATCACGGCTGCGAGCAGTATCTGTACCACAGTGGGGAGAGCGGTTATGGCTGCAGCGGGGATGGAGGGCGGGGAGAGATGATGCCAGGTCCTCCATCTTGCTCAGAGATGTGAGGATGATTTAGGAGGCCTGTCTTTTTGCCAGGGTGTCGGGAGAGGGAGCGGGGCCGAGCAATCCTATTACTCCTCAATGACCCTGCCTTAATGCACACACAAATACACACACACACACAGACTTTTCCAGAGCCTAGGAGGCTCACGCAGTGTTCAGGAAGCCACCACCACACTTTAAGACCACACTGTAGTCAAAAAGCAGCTGGCAAGGTACTCGCACAAACCAGAATACAAGGACTCACAATACAACAGGCTTAAATACTGTTCACATCTGACTACAATTATGTTAATATCTTGTTAGAGGAACTCACTTGCACCACTTGCTGACGTTAATCAAAGTGATTGCACCAATGTTTTAGTGAATGAAGTGGATACTCATCATTTTTTAGCCATGCTAGTGGCATGGCGCTATGCACAGCAGGGTCGGTCAGACTGAAATATCTCAAATACTATCAGATGGATTACCGTGAAATTTACTACAGATGTCCATGGTGCTCAGAGGATGTACCCTACTGACTTTGGTGATCCAATGACTGTTCCACTAGCGCCACCAGCAGGTTGACATTTGTGGTTTTGTCTTCTTAAAGGCTCAGTTTTTGGGTTCGGCAGCTTATAAAAATTTAGTTCTGGGTTCTTCACCCTGTTGGTAGTGCTAAACACCAGCATGTTAGCATGCCGTTGTTAGCATTTAGCTCAAAGCACTGCTGTGCCTAAGCACAGCCTCACAGAGCTGCTAGCGTGGTGGTAGATTCTGAAGCACCATTCAGACATTAATTAATATTACAAGGGAAGGTTTGAAATAAAATACTTTCCCTCCTCCCTCATAATAAAAGTCATTCCACATGGCATTTTAGCCCCTGGCTATTACTGGCTGGTTCTGTAACACACAATGATATGCTGTGTGAAAACCATGTGACCTTAATCAGCAGGGTTAATTTTAATATTAGTATTATTTACCGGTATTTGCAGTAATTTAATTATCAACACAAACAGTTGCATACTACTAACGACACCAGCAACATGACATTACAACAGCCCGTTTGAAGAACTTGTGGGGTCTTGCTCTTGTAATGTTGATCTTTACTTTTTCCTTCATTGTATGAGTTGACTGATATTAACGAGTTAGCAGGTTAGGTGAGCAAAGTCATTGTCTACTTCTTCAGTTGTCACACTGTGCACTTAGCTGATGAAACTCAGTTACAGGAAACGCAGCTCTATGGGCTGTAATTATAACTGGGGTGAGGGTGAAAAATCACAGATATATGTATTCATATGCATTTAAAATCACTGACCAGTGCAGGTAATAATGAAATCACCCCACCTCCCTTAGAGAAATAAATCCAGTAAATCCGGAACGGGGCTGTTTAAAAACGTTACTTTCTGATACACTTAAATTTTGTCCAAAATGCTTGTAAAAGTTCAATTTTCAGAATCCACCGCTGTCTTAATTTGTCATGACAGGAGAAAGATAGAAATTAAACGCCACTTGAAAAAGAGGCAGTGCGGAAAGAGCAAACGGAAATTAGTAAGAGTTCAATTTACATGGTAATGGTGTTATCAAGGCTCGTCTGCAACGCACGGTGGGTAATATGTGCTGGTGTGTTTTTACTTCACAAATTACAGACATGGCAGATACGACTGAAAAATAACGTCACTGCTAATCTCCACAATTATTATAAATCCTTTTATGTGTCTTAAGTAGCATTAGTCTTGTGCAAATAGGACTTCAGCTTCTCTTCACCAGCCCCTGTAAGTGCACATATTAAGTCGACTCCTCTAACATATAAGATACTACATGGCATTGTGCCTCGACAAATCACTTTTTATCACTTAAGACACTATGTTATGGACAGACTTCCATTATCAGTAATAGTGGGTATTTTGATTTGGTTACTTTTCAGAGGATAATGAGCAGTTTAATACAGACCCATGAGCCTTTGTGATTAAAATGTAGTTTTTTTCCCTGGTGGTTACATGTAGCTGTTCATATCCAGCCAAGAACTTAAAGTCATCTCCTTCTTTCTGTGACCATATTTGCTGTCACTTTCTACTTTATAATAAAAAAGGGAGAAACAATCTACCCATGATTCAGCAGCTGGAGGTCTAAAATGGTAAAGTAGAGCACTGTCACAGACTCATGAGGACCCCCCCCCCCCAGACATTTAGCAGACACTCACATAAAGTAGGCTAAACTAAAATATAAACACAAAGTCTCAAAGCCACACATACAAACATGAAGATGTGCAGACACACAGACGTGTACCCGTTCAGATTGTCTGGGGGATCTTGTGTTTGCTCGTCGGTGTAGCCTGTTGCCGCGGTAACGGTCCGCCTGTCTCATTTAAAGAAGGTCTTGATGACCTCAGCGCTGCTTATTGAGCTGTGATCAACATGTCTGACTGTGTCACCTCGACTCCCCACAGGTTTCACCAGAGGCAGGAGGCAGGAAACAAAATCTTCATTGCTCTTTTTACCAGCGAAGTTTACAAAGACACACACACAACAGTATATATGTGTATCTATATTCATTATGGTGAGAAATTGAGAAATTGTATAGAAGCAAAAAAATGGCCATAAAGATTTGAATCTTATAAGCCACTGACTACTTAATTGTGAAGTTTAATTACTTTTGAATACTTGAAATTTAAATATGACTGGATATATAGCAATGAAATATATATATATATATATATGAATTTATGTGGTCTGAATTTTCAGTAGTCAGTTTCAAGTTGTGCAATTTCACAATCTTTATTTCCAGGATTTATATTCTTTTAGATGTCTAATATTCAAAAACTATATTCAGATTGCTCAACTTCAGTAAGCTCAATTCTGATCTAAAAATTCAAGTCAAGTAAAAAAAATCTGGTTCCTCAAATTGGCTTTGTCAAATTCAGAAAAATACGCATTTATGTATTTAGTAGCTTATAAGATTGATATCTTTATGTCCATTATTGCCTCCATACACCTCCATCATGCCCTATTTTCTCCTACATTTACAGTTAAACTAGGAGCTGCCCAGTACAATCAATGTTATAGCACTGTGAAGCTGCACTGGTTCAACTGGTGGTTACGAACTTTGTTCAAAAACATCCCTCAGCACAACTGACATAAGTGCAGAAGCCTCCACCCCCTAAGCCATTTGTGCTGATCTGATTGGCAAGATGGAGGAAATGTCAGCCAGCCTCTGAAAGGGCAGCGATGAGTTCTCGTCCTTAGATCCTCATCCTATTCTCAACCATCTCCAACTTTGTTGTTTTAATAGCAGGAGTGGATAGCTATATAGATAAGGGTCTTGAAAACTATTGTGAAACAGAGAACTATCACATATGAATGCCCTCTTAGGAACAAGAGTATATGGTACAACGCTGCCCAAAGTGTCTGATTAAAGCAATACGTTAAATATTGCCTTAACAGGTAAATCATCAGAATAATGGTGGAATCCCAAACAGACACATTGCCTGTAAAATCATTGTTTTCACATGGCACACTGCACCTGGAACTCATTCATCCCTTGTAACGTACTTCATATTTTCTTGGCACTCCTTTAGACATGTATATTAGTTCAAACATGGCCAGCTTTTTGGTGCAAGGCACATTGCTAATCATTGTCGCAGTTGGGCCATAAACCCCCAGGTGGGGTGCAGTGCAGTCTACCACAGCAACATATTAGTACTGTATGAAAATATTTATAGATGTATTTAAAGTGAGACTATGTAACTTTAGAAGGGGGTAATAACTCAATCTTCCTCTTACATGTGAACACACCCTTTCTTATTTCAATACACTAAGGGATTTTGCTACCACAACCTTACTTGGTCTGGTATGACCAATAGCTTATGGTGGCTAATGTTAGAAAACTTTAGGTAGATAGATGTTGCTGTGTAACTGATGTTACTGAGTCAGTTTGCTGACTTTATTAATCTTTTCTACATGTGCTACTGCCACAACCACAGCCCAACTTCCAGATAACCAACTGAGTCGTAGTTCTACTCGCGTCATTTGTTTGTTTTACAGTGCGTGCCGACAGACGAGCTACTGTTCCTCTACACTTTAGCTAATTCAGACCACCCCACCTGCCAAGACAAACTGGCTCCATGCGCTAACAAATGTACAAATGTTTAGCCTTCCCAAACCTGTGTCCCTTCAGTAATTAGTGTGATATCTTTTTACATTCACCACCTAATACAACAGCACAGCCAGGACTCACAGCTCCCAGTGCCAGAGCAGGACTTAGAAGTTGGCTCATTTTGCCATTAAATGAAGCTAACAAGGTCCACTGGGATCAAGCCGGCACAGCAATTGATGTCAGTTTAGAATAGTTAAGGAGGGCTGATAATGCTCGCAGGAATGTCCCAGTGGCCCAGTGCTCTTGTTTTTCCACACTGGAGCTGATAGGAGCAGAACTGGACTCCATAGACCCATGAGATTTCTCTGCGACTCTTTGAAGAAAATGGCTTTTAATGGACTTGTGTCCTAAAATCGTTACTACTTCATCTGCTAATAGACTCTCTTTGAAGCCTGCTTCTTGCTCTACAAGGCGACATTCCATTAGTGCAAGTTATTGTCTTGGTAATCAGTATGCATCCTGAGTGATTTAACCAATTGTTTAACCTGTAATTTTGACTGAAGTCAGTGTTATATAGAAATATATTTACTATAGAAAAACAAAGTGATGTTAACACTCAAAGTTTGTCTCTCTTTTTTCGTCTCACTGTCTCTTTGAGCTTGTTGCATAGTAAGAAATTTGCATGTGATTATACTCACCTCAGAGTTTTGATCTTGGAGTGTTCCTTGAAGCCACAACCCCTCTGGGCAGATGCAGACATGAACTTGCATTTGTCAGATACTTCCCCGAGCTCAATGCTATGGAAATGGGTCAGTAGCAGAGTTTAATTGAGTTCAGTGCATAGAAGGCGGTGCTGCCTGGCAGGAGGTGGTGGGGATATAGGAAAAAAATGTTTTTTTTTCGAAAGGACCTTCAAAACTTCTTGGCACGCAGTTAGCCACAGTTCAATATTCAAGTGATCCTGGCCTTGAGTTAACATACAGTACACTCTGGGCAGAACAAAGCAATCTAGAGCAGTGGTTCCCAACCTTTTTTTGCCAGATGTACCCCCACAGCCCTGTCAGATGAGCTAAAGTCCCCCTTTATTGACACCACCTGTCATGTTCCAAATGTGTTCATTTGAACTGATTTTAAAGTGGATGTTATTTAAGGCTATTAATGGCATAAAAGTGGATATTGTTCCAGTACAATTTAGTCAGTTTGGTCAAGTTTGCATTTGTACAACTACCACTAAGGGTGGCAGAAGTTGGACATTTCAACCATTGATGCATTACTTTAATCTATATTTTGACCATTTATGAATTACTTTTACTTATACATTTCAACCATTAATTGCATTACTTGTAGTTATATATTTCATCCATTTATCTATTACATTTACCTAACTTGTTTATTCATTACTTTTAGCTAACTATTTCAATTTTGCTAGCTGTTTAGACTGTTCAGCTTACTCGCTAAATACTTTTTATGCCCTCTCAATCACAACACATGGTGTTCAGGTTCAGTCAACTGACTCATGCAAATATATTTACAGTAATTTCAATTGTATCAAATTAGTTGAGACACTCTACAATCTTAAGTACCCCATGGCAACTGCAGAAGTACCCCCTGGTTAGGAAACATTAATCTAGAGATTAGAGAAGGAAATGTGTGACTAGGTAACTGGTGTGAATCCCAGATAGCTCTGAGAAACTTTTCAAGCTTGGAAAGTAAACACTCTGCCTCTGCTCAGCAATTATCCCCGCTCCTGAGCAACATGACCGCCTGTTTCTCCAGTACAGCTGCTCTGTGGCTGACAGTAGCAGCCTGGGGTTGTACTGGGCATCTACCAGCGTGAATGTGTGGAAGTGTGTAAGCATGAAGCAGGGCAATGGCTGACAAACAGCATGGAGCTCAGCTGACTCTCCCTGAATAATTACAGTCCGTTCTAAAAAAGAATCCGAGAGCCAGGCCGCTGCAGCGGCTTATCTGTGTCTCTCTGTGTCGCCTCTACTCCTAAGTGCACCATCTGTTTTTGCATAGAGTCTGGCTGAACTGTGACACTGAGTCTGAATAAACTTGTGTGCTTCTGCTCCCACTCAGCAGGTCACACTGCTGCTAGCAGATGCCTTTTTTCAGCCTTTTGTTTGTTACACTGTAGCAACAAGATTTTAAACCCATACAGAGCGCTATTGTCTTTTTAAAATATTAATATTCATTGCTGCTTGTTATTGCTACCGAGACCCATTAAATTTCAGTTACATATCATTTAAATCCCCATGGGGGCCTGTGCGGGTGTTTTTGAACAAAACGAATCACTTCCTAATTAGATTACATTGAGAAAAATCTTTGTTTTGTCACAGGGTGAAGTTAATTGCTGGATTGTAAAGGAAATGGCAGCAGATTACTGCAGAGACCTTCTGTTCCCCTGCAGACTGCAGGGAAGTTGGATGGCGTCCACGTGAACCTGCTGACTGGAACGAACATACAGAGGAGAAGCAGCGCTCCTGTTTCAGCCGGGGAGGAGGAGGTGTTAGATCCTGGTAGCTTTGTTGGTTTCACAGGAACAAGTACTGTTGTTAGGAAACAACTCCAGTTTAAAGAGCCATTGGGCAGTACAACGTGCAACAGAATAGCAAAGAAATCTCCTCTGTCTTTTTCTTCAGGCCTTATTCCAGTTTGTTTTCCGCATATTGGTTTAACTTATTGTTACAGGGTTAATGTAAAGACACAGAAATCTCACTGATTTAAGATGATAATGCTGAATAGATAATAATAATAGAACACTCAGTTGTATTTGTCTCTCCTCTCAATATATGGCATAATTGATAGAAGTGTTTACATCTAAATGATATAAACACTGAATGTCACATGATCTCTGGAAACTGAACACTGATAAATCAGACATCATCATTAATGGCCTGGTAACCTCTGGAGAGTTGAACACAAATTAACTCAGATTACTGTCTTCAAATGTGGATTTGTGCGGCATGGACCCAGGTGTTCTCAAAAACAAACAAAAGAACAGACAAAAAGAATCTTACACAGCATGTCACTGCAGTTATAGAGATAATGCTTTGTATATCTAAAAGACTAGTTATGATTTAAGAACCAAATATGCTGATGTTACACATCTTGTACAAAAATGTCTTTTTTCATGTGTCATTTTGTCCACTGTAATGCACTGCACACCTGTCTGGGCAAACAAGGGCTGTAGGCTATATACTTAATTTATTACAAAACGCTGCAGCCAGATTTCTCACTTAAAGGATGGAACATATCACACCAATTTTACTATTTTTACACTGGCTACTGATGTGTTTTAGAATTGATTAGACTCATAAGGCATGCTGGGCCCTGGCTCCTTTGTATATTTCTGATCCTAACCGTGTATTCCCAGGCGGGACCATACCTGTGGTCCCAAGGACTAGACTGGCTATGGGTCGACTGGGCCTTAGGAAACGACAACTGCAGCTGTGCAATGAACTGCATGAGGAAATTAGGTTAGCCAGATCAGTATCCACTTTTAAATCTCTTCTCAAGACACACTTTGGTAGATGTGCATTAATTATTGATTTTCTTTCAATTTTCAAAACACTGTTTCTGAACAAAATATTGATAAACCAATTAAACAAGAATACAAGTCAAATCTGAAATGTGCACGAGGCGAAACAGAACTGATTGTCTCTGTCCTATCAGATTTATTATGTGAGTGGAGAGTGATCCGACAGAAAGACAACAGAAAGCTGCAAGAAGTCAAGGCCAACTGTAGAGGAGTCTCCTTTTATTACCTGATGGGGTAGGTAGTCACAGAATTACATGTCGCCATCAAGTGTGACAAAAACACTCCTTAGTCTTTCCATGGCAATTCAAAGACTTCATGGGTGAAGGAGAAGCAGACTCTCTTGGGAGAAAGTACAGTACTGTAGAAATCTGACAAATAAACAAAATAAGACTTACAGAGTGACAACATCTCAGCCATATGATTATTTTATTTATTTTCCTTGAAGGTCTTAGAACAGAAGTACACTATTGTGATTTATTTAGATATTTAATATACACTGCTAACTGCTACACTGATACAATTGCTAACACCAGTTGCATCTTTTTCCAACATAAAGATTATCTAGTTTTATTTTAATTTATTCAAAATATGAATGAAAACCAACAACAAACTAAACCAAACCTGCATGGGCCACACATACACACACACACACACACACACACACACACACACACACACACACACACACACACAGCCACTGCTTCTTGTCTTCACTGGGCAGCTTTACTACACAGAAATGGAGCACAAAGAAAATGCAAGGCAATGTGAGTTTATTTGTAAAGCACCTTTCAACAACAAGGCAACTCGAAGGACTCTGTGACATGACATGACATTGTTTTTCTTTTATGCTTTCCATTTGCTACAGTATACCTGGGTGGGTGGAGGAGTTAATAGCAGTTAATAGGACTACTAGATACAGTTTGAGCTGGAGAGCTTGAAATTGTTTTTTTAAAAATGTCTTATCATTTTATTTTCTATTTTTTATCTCATACTGCAGGTTTGCCATACGTTTGTATATGCACATTACATTATTACTTCACTTGTTCTGTATTCTGTGACTGATCTTTCTTTCCTTTTCTCAAATTCTAAACTATTGAGCTGCTCTTTTGGTCCTTTATAACTGATGAAAGCAGGGCTGCATCTATCGATTGTTATTTGTATTATCTATTAATCTGCCGATTATTTTCATGATTAATCGATTAATCGTTTAGTCTATAAATTGCAAACAATTGTGAAAAATGCTCACCCCAGAGCCCAAAGTGACGTCTTCAAATTGCTTCTTTTGTCCAACCAACAGTCCAAAACCCAAAGACTCTTCATTTACATACATTTAGTCATAAATGACAAAGAAAAGCAGCAAATCCTCACATTTAAGAAGCTAGAACCAGCAAATGTTTGATATTTTTGCTTGAAAAATGACTGAAATGATGAATTAATTATCAAAATAGTTGGCAATTAGGCTAATTTTCTTTCGTTCGACTAATCAATTAATTGACTAATCGTTGCAGCTCTGGATAAAAGACATGTCCATCATGGGCCTAGCTAATATAGCTAATACACTGTAACTACAACTTTCTAATATATCTTAGTCATCAGTAGAGAACAGATGGGTGATATGGGTCCATCCCTCATGAGTGGACACTTTCCAGAGATTGCTCTTGAACTCTACCTTTAAAGAGCAATGTATCCTGTACATTTTAAAGGCAATTCAAAATATAGTCCCTCCAGGCCAACTATATATTTAGATCACAGGAGATGCTGTCAACAGAATAAAGCAGCCCTGCAGTAACACCAGCTATTCTAGCGGGTAATGTAGGACGGACATATGCACAATGGAGTGTTCAAGATTTTCATTCCATGTTACATTTAAGGTGTTTCGCTCACAGTCAGCTTTATGTTTCTAGCATTTCTACAATACAGTATACTCACTCCAAAGACTGTAATAATGCACACTGACTCCTAACACTTGGGAGTTGTTTGCAAGAAAGAAGGAGCAGACTCTTTGCCTGGGGATGTTGGCCTGGGTCTGTCATGTTTGTGGAGATTGACTCGAGCATGAATGCCGGGGACATATGCTCTGCCCAGTTCAACCATATGCCCGTTCTGCTGCCACTGTGTCCCAACAAACCGCACCGCTTTAGCACAACAAGTCTGTGTCTGGCATGCCTGTTTGGAGTAGTATTAATGTGGACAGTCGCTATGTTTGAAACCGATCCTTGGAGGCAGAGGTTAAAGGGAAACTTCACTTTAAATCTGAATTAACATTGTTCTATTCTCATGATTTTAAGCAGTTAAGTCATGATCCACAAGCACAGGCACATTTTCTCTGGAGATCACAGCATAAAGACATTCATTAACTGGTGAACTTATATTCTGAAACTGAATTCTTAACAGACTTGTTGCCTCGCCAACTTTTTCTTTGAGACATCCAGTCCAACTGAGTTTTATAGTACTTCTTTTAACAGTAGCTTCCAGCTGTGAATCACAAAATGTCCCGATATCCCAGTAAAATCTCACAGCTGCTAACACACAGTGTCCTGGCAGTTGTTCCATTATTCAGTGCCTACGGATCAGCTTCGGCATTTGTCTCCAGACGAAATGTCAGCAGAGTCTTTCTCAGAATGAGGACTGAAAATAACAGGTAGGTTTTGTCACTAAAACACACTAATCTGAAAGTTGTCAACATTTCACATCATTTTGATCAAGCTGAGATATAGAGTAGGCAGAAAAACATGCATTTAAATATGTAGAGTCAGTCTTGTGGACGACTGGAAAACGTGTATAATTCCTGCACCCATGTCCAAGCCCATGCATTGTAAACCTCTGAACCTTTGCAGACGTGGATACACTCACACTCTATTTGAGCCTATTGAGTCCTCCCGTGGCAGCCTACAAATGCTTTACATGGGAGGCTGAATATTTTCCATCTCAATGGTACACATTCACATCCCACTATCATGTAAAGCAGTTTTCTATCAAATGCAACCCTGAAATTGAGTATGCATGAGCACTGCACGGACTGCCAAACACTTGGCAGAAAATCCTTTTCATATTCTGAAGGGATGCTATTCTCTGAGTGTCCCATGGCTGTGTGCGCAAATGCCCACCCCCTTGGCTTTTTGCTGCTGGATGAAGTGCCAAGGGTAATGTGCTGTTGCAGGGTGTCGATGCTGTGTTAGCCAGTAGGGGGCACTGTGACTATGTGGCAGCCCCCTGCGCCTGTTGATTTCTCCCTGCAGTGGCTGAGTTGAGTGGCCTCAGCTACATTATATCTGTCTTCTCTCAGGAGCTTTCACGGCTGGGAGAAAATCACTGTGTTTGCTGATGATAATGCAATTAATTAAAGAGCCAATCATTTTAGCCCGGCACGTCTAAATTTGAATGGAAGTTGTGACATATTGCTGTGTGTTGTACACACTGACGCTGGGCTGTGTCTCTGCTCATCATCAACAAACTTATTTTGTTTTTTCGTTGACCGACCGCCATAATGCAAATCGTGTTTTCTTATTAATTTTGATATTCAAGGTGCTGCGTCGCAAGGCAGGAGGAGAAACAAACAAAAGGCACAAACGAACCCTCCCCTATTGTCTTTCTACGAGCTACTTTTAAATTGAATTCTATTTCCCTTCCTCTTTGAGTGCATTTGTGAGGCTTAATGTATGTCTCTGTGTGTATTGTAGCCAGGGGGCAGCTCTGTAGATGAGATCCTGTCCCCCTGCCAGATAAAGGCCTCTGCTGCCATTAGTGTTGTGGCGGAGTTAGGAGGTCGCTCACACAATGCACCGGCTTGCCAGAAAGGGACATAGACGAGGAGGGAAAAGATAGACATGGAGAGGAAGGCAGGGACTCTAGCTGGCATCCGGGGCTTTACCGCCAGGCTGAGGGAATGAGTGAAGACAGTTTGGTCCCAGATCTCCTGTAATGCCCCCTCGACTGCACTCTGTGTGCTCCTGTACAAGATGGATAGCATGACAACGCCGGGGTAAAAGGGAGGCGGTGTAAAGCATGTGTACACATCACAGAGAGAGTGTGTGTGTGTGTGTGTGTTGACAGGGTCTTTTCGAGTGATGATGGCACTGACGTGAGATCCAGCAAGTGAACATTATGGCATGGCTTTCTGGTGAAGCTGCAACGCTTCTCTGATGTCAGAAGAGACAGAAGAGAGACAGAAAGAGAGAGAGAGAGGAAGAGTGAGAGATAATCAGACAGTCAGAGAGAGAGAGAGAGCTGGTGGGGAAGTAGTAATACCGGCAGCAGGAAATGCTGCTGGGGTTTTTTCTATTTTTCTTGCCTTCCAGCTAGTGGAAGGGGGGGGGGAGTACCATGTAAGGTACTCTTGCACAGCCTAAAATATGAACTTGGTGTGTGTGTGATTTTTCTTTCACTCTGTCCACAGGGATCCGATTCACTCTCCACTGAAGCAAAGTGCAAGCTGTTTGTAAACCATGCACAGTCAAATCTCCAGACGGACTGTGCTGCAGTGTAAAACTGTATATCTCTGATTCACTGATTATCTACAAGCTAAAAATACACACTGTTGCTCACTGTATTTACTCTGAGAAATTACCATTTGCTCCAAGAACAACAAGCAATTTGAATGCTTGGGATGTGCAGCAGCTGCAGGCAGATTAGTGGAGGAGCATGGATTCTTTGTGGGTGCATATGCAACGCCAGCTACTTCCTGATGTTTGGGTTGCGATTGTGGTTCGTCAATCAGGGATCATGGTGCTTGTTGTCCTGGCAACTCCACCGCCAGCTCATTTGTACCAAGTCTGTGAGAGGCGTTTCTGATAGGCTCTTTCCATCAGCTGTGAATATTGACAGCTTGAACAAAAATAGGCTTTGAGAGAGAACGTGCAGGTCCCTGTTGCAAAATAAATTAATAAATAAAAAACTGCTGTCTTGTCACAGACATCAGGCTGATGAAACAGGAAGCCCCCCTCCCTCAGTTACTGTTGCTACATCAAGCTTTACAATCTCACACAACACATATGCAGTTTACAGATAACAGTGGCAGATTTACCACTCTAAATTATTAGTAATTTTTGAAACAAATAGGTCCTTGATGCCAGACAGAGGTAGACAAAAGCATCTTCTCATTCGAGCTGACGGCCATCAATTTAGCCACCTGAAATGACAACTGTCGCTAGCAGAAGTAATGCTAGCTAGCTACCTAAGTAAGCTAATGTTAGCGCCATGAGTTGGTGGGAAATGCCGTCTGTCTTTTTAATGTTTTGAGCTGACTTGTTTTAAAATGAGAACCCCATAAAAGGAGTCTTAAATACATTAGGGCTGTGTATTGGGGTTACGATTCAATCTATCGCGATATATTGCGATACTGTAAGCAAGGCGATAAATTGCGATTTTTTAAAATCTAATTTTAGGAAAACTCATAGTATAAAGAACACACCACCATATGCATAAAATCTGAGAAAAAAAAGTTTTTTTATGCAATCAAAACAGTGGGATCTGTGTTTGTATTTATCACAGTCCCTGTAACATCCAACATTATAGCTCTACTTTTTGTGCAATCTGAGCAAAGGAATTAACATTTGTCTATATCAGTAACAAAATGTGTGTGAACCTGCTCCTGAGTGAGTTGAGAGGGATCCACTCGTTTAACGTTTGCTGCTCCGTTAGCTGTACATCATCAGAATGGTGTCTTGCTAAGTGTGCTCTCAGATTCGTTGTGTTCCCCTAGTATTTGATTTTGGCATGGCACGTTTTGCAAATGGCATGGCTCTTGTCGAACTCCTTAGTGCCTTCTTTACTGTGGAAGCCAAAATGAAAAGTAAGATTAGACTATTATTTTGCTCTAACATAACCCTGTCTGGCTGCTTAGCTTACACACTTATAGTCGACAAGCAAGACAGAGGTTAGATTTATGTTGTACTGCATTTTCAAACGGTACATTTCACTCTTTATGTTAAAAGTGAAAGGCTTTTAGGGTGAGTACTAACCAATGTTTGGTGAACATGACGCCATCTCAGATTACAGCCACCTGGAGCGTAAACTTCCCCAAATCTCATATAAAGCAGGACAGCTGCTAACGTTCCCCCTAAACTCTGATATAGCAGCATCCAGGACCAGCTTCCACACAGTGGGGAAATACTACACACTGGATGTTGTAGTTGTGAACAGGGCTTTTTTAAAAACATAACCTGTAATGTCACAAAGCATGAAGCGCTCGTTGGCCTCGGAATTAACGCTCGGTTTTGTCGTTACTGTAAGCTAGTAAGCAGGTTAGCTGGGTATGCTAATGTTTGCAGCTCATGTACAAGCAGACCAAAGGCTTTAAAAAAAAGACACCACTTTTCTTTAGCACTTGCAGGTAATTTAAGCTTTAGTTCCACATCTGTCTCAGTTCTGATCCGACTTCTACAGCAGCACAAATCCTAAAACCACTTTTTCTTTGGATAATTCATCATAATAAAAGCAATATATTTTTGCATTTCAATTACAGTTATTTTTGTTTTAGAGGGAAATTAGGCTTATATGTTTATGTCCATTTCCTATTTCCTCTGGCAGTGTTGGTAATTTGCCTGCTGTCTTAGTGCACCACTGCTGAATGAATTCAGGAAAAAACAAACAAACTGAAATGTGCTGATGATTATTGTGGTAGACGTAGCTAATGGGAAATCTTCAGTTTCAAGGCTCAATGTGGATATCGCTGTCCACATGAATAAGTACATGCATCAACAAAAGTGTGTGATTGGGAGTAAGTATTTGATAATGTAGAGAAGTAGCAATTGTCATATTCACAGTGTGATTGTGCAAAGCTCATTTTGGCTTCATTCTCAAGAGAAATGGGTTGCAAAAAAGAAGAAAAGTTAAGCTCTGTTTTCTCAGCTCCGCTAGTTGCTTGTGAATAGTAAGACTGAGCTGTGTAAAATTCAAGAAATAATTGTGAGAGCTGCCTGGAATACAAAGGCTCAAAAGGGGACAATAATAGCCACTGCCCCATAATGACACTGAATGAATTGAATCTGTGAGGAAATTGTGTGAAGAAAACTGTCACGCAATAATTTCCACAGTTGAATTTAGCTCAGTAGTAAACGTGACTGTAGCATTCTCGCATGTACACTAACATGTCTTTTCACTCAGATGTCAAGAGATTCTGTTGTGGAAATTTCAACTGTGAAGCCTGAAATACCTTCAGTGCTCTAACAGGGCAGAATGGTAAAGCAGTACAGTATATGAGATAAATGTACAGTGGTCTTATTTCTGTGGATTAGCAAATGGAAAAAGTATGTAAAATAGAAAGTACCACTGTGGTATTGTTTAATACAAATCTACTGTAATTAATGTACTGACAAGCAACTACACAATATCCTGTATGTCATGTTAGCATATGTGTGGGGGCATACAGTACAAAGAGCTTTTTTCAGGTACACAGTCTAAGCTGACCAGCTGTGTTGACAGATCCATTAATGTAGCTGTGGTAACGAGCAAATTGTTTCATGTAGCTTCTTGCTTTTGTTCCTTACTATTACATAGAGACTACATGGTTTCTTGCTTCCCAACCGATGGGAAAATGGAAAAGCTGTTCATCACAGTTGTTAAAACTTAATAGTTTTTCTGCGGTTGACATCTGATAGACTCCAGGAACAAACGTGAAAAATGCTTAGGGTTTGTTTGCACTCATCACCTGCATTCAGTGGTAAGCTCTCAAATAGTTAGCGCAGCAAGCATGCACAAATACGTGCTTCGCTCTTGATTAAATATAACACTCACTTACTCATTTACATTTCTCTGTAACTCAAACAGAAAGAGCTCTGCTCCAAGATTTTTTACTATTCTAACAGCTTATGTAACTTACTTTTCAGCAAAGACAACATAATGTCCAATAGCTCTGACAGAGAGTTCTTTGACCAACCTTATTTACTGTATGTCTGGAAAGGGAGCAGTGCTGTCCTACATTCTCAACAAGTAAACACTGAACAAATGGCTTCATCTATGGTTTTACACGTGTAAAAATCAGATCAAACAACATCATGCCTTTGAGTTAGGAGTTGTGTAAACTAAAACTTGTAAATACACTGTAGGACTCTTGAATTACTGTGCCATTATTTGACATCAGGCAATAACTTCTGCTTCAGGAATTGTTTAAGGGTTCAGTATGCTTGTAATGAAATAGCCTCGTTTGGGACTCTCGTTCACTGCATGAAAGACAGTCCCGGATGGGTCCCTTAGAAAACTTTAGGTAAGCGACTGTGCCATGCTCTTTCGGTGGGGAAGTTAAGAAGACATGCATTTGCCAAACCAATCAGTTAAATGGCTGCATTTTATATATAGTTCAGTACAGTTAGTCTTCATCCTTGTAAAACCAAAAAATACTGTTTGAAAACAGCATAAATCTTACCTTTGTGACACTAGTTTTCTAGATATTCTTCACCTCACCGTGGTACTCAAAATCATAATGGTTTCATTACTGCCACAATCAAAAGTGGGGCAAAAAATCTGCCTTCATAGCTTCCTCCTGGCTGCATCCCACTGCTTCCTTGATCTCTCTTGAAGAGCTCTGTGTCTTTATACTCATAACGCAATGAATCATACAAATAGAGATACAAGCGCACACTTTTGGACAGTCTCTCCTCGAAAGTACTCATGGTGTTTCACTTGGTTGCTCACACAAAAAATAACAGAAGCAGTAGTATGAAGAATGAAAAAACACCTGACGAATCGCTGCATGAAGCGAGCGTGTTGGTTTCGGAAAGTAACAGCAATGGTCTTCATGGTGGTGTGAAAGGAGGGGCTTTCAGACTCTATTTGATGATCCAGTATTCACTGTGTTTAAAGCATACTGAGGCTCTTTCATGCACAGATTTTAGTTGATTTTATAGAGGACTGACATGAAGCTATGCTAGCTAACTAAAAAAGACATAAAAAAAGAAATACACACATTCCATGGTGCTTTCTTTTACCCTTGTGGGTGCAACCGCACTGTGACCAAGACATACTGAGGTAAAAATATAACCATACAGTGTGCCTGGACATTCGGGCTGTAATGCACTGCAATCTTCCTTTAAAAATCTCGGCAGAACTTAGTGTGAGTGCAGTTGCTTTATTTTTCCGCACTACTGAAATTGCTGTTGAAAGGCTCAACTTGGCAGCTCTGTATCTTTTACCTTTGCAAAGCCCGTGGCAGTAATGGCATGCAATTTTCCCCATGATGATAGCTGGAGTGACTTCAAGTCTCCTTTGGACAAAACAATTTTCTATAATAAAGAAAACTGGGCACCTCGCTAATCTAGAGACTGCGCTGGTGGGATGGTGTGATGCCTTGTGTAGACCCCTCTAAATTACTTAAGAAGTGGCTCCATTAAAGATCTATATGTCAATGCAACCCCAGCTCAGCCTTTGACAAACACAAATTGGCAAGCCATGTGGTGGCCACTTTTCCCTCATTACATATGTACAGGGCCTGAAATAAACACCGGGCAAATGCCAAATGCAGGTAGATTTTCTGTTTGGCGAGTAATTCTCGGAAGGCTCTCCGCCACACTGGCGGGTAAATGTTTGTACCAAAATAGTCATGTAATAAAAAACTATGGTGAGAGTCTCTACCATGTTTTGCTGTCATTTACATTTTATTTAATTTAATTAAATAGCTATTATGTGGCGATATTTACAAGGAGGGTGATTGCAGTAGAGAGTGAGGAGTCTGATGATTGATGACGGTTTAAGTTGATTAAAATGATTAAGCATCCGATAGGTTTACAAAACCTTCAAATTTACTTTTGTTGTTTGACCGGCAATTTATTATTTTGGCCGGTAAAAAATATGCTTGGCCGGTGGATTTTTTTTCATCTGCCAGACCCCCTTGGCTGGTGAGTCAAAAAGTTAATTTTGGACACTGCATATGTATTTATTTCAGCAGCTTCTCTTTTCATGCCGTCTGCTCCTGTCAGAGGCTGTGCATTGGTGTGCATCAATAACAGGAACATTTCTGATTTCAAACAGAGGGAGAAAGAGACAGACAGAGATGCAGACAGAGAAGAAAGAGCCAAGGTAGAGACAGACTGAGAGAGACAGACTTTGATACAGACAGAGGGACACAAGGAGCAGTAATAATAATGTAATTTATTAGTGAAAGACTATTTTTCTCAGCAGTTTTGAACTCTTACTGGAGAAAAATCAAGCACATTTAGCTTGCTATGTGGAAAAACCTGGCTGACTGGCTAGCATCCTAAATATCTAGCACACATTATGCAGCCAACTCTGCATTGTTTCTCAGCCTTACTGTCTACTACACATCGTGCTTGTATGAGAAAACAATACCAATGTTTACCCATGTTTCTGAATGAATTAGCATGATTATAACTTCCCTGCTCTGTAGCCATGCCCATGTTCTAATCATTGCTGAAAAGCCAATTTCAGGCAGACAGAGGGGTTTACACATGAACACACAAAGTCAGAGACACAGACACACAATACAAATGACAATGGCAATATATACAGTGGAATCTGTAAGTATTTTAACATAAACTCTTTTTTTGTGTGTTGGTGCTAGACTTTAGAAATTTGAAATAAAACCATCATTTCCAGAGTCAAGTGCTGACTTTCAGCTATAATTTGAGGTGTTTACACCCTTACAGGGTGAACAGTGTAGGAATTATAGCTCTGTCATTGTCCTGCTGCACTGTTGAAAAATTGGGGGACTGTATAAAAAATAGATGCTAATATACACATGTGATCAGAGAAATTACATTTGTTGGTATTTGCTCTCACTGGATACTGATGTCCCAGTGAGGATGCATTTTGGTAAGGAGATGGATCTGTTTTACTAAGTCAGCTATAGGCTGCGAGCGACAGCACTATCAAAGTTACAAATAGCCATGATCAGGCAAAGGACTTTGCTTGATTCATAGGGAAGCAGCTATTTGCTCATGATGTAGTAAGACTGTAACACCGATTTCATTTCTTTGACTAAATGAATAAGAAGCAGCTCTAACTACCTCTAAGGCTTATACTTATTTATACTTAAAGCAACCAAAACAGTAAAGTTTGTGTTTTCCATGTCTACTTCAATTACTAATTATCAGCCCAAACATATTAGCTGAACACATCACACTGGATTTGGCAGACAGTTAAATACATAAAATGCAAAAGTAAAATGGAGTCTAGAAGCCTGTTGTATTAAGTCAGCAGCTCATTTCAGCTTCTATTCTATTCTATTCTATTGTTGACGTATGGATACATTTTGTTTTGGACTCCCAGTTATGCAGAGGAGAGAGAACAGGCTGATGGCACATTGGTATAACAGCGTTTCATTGAAAATCAACATTTCTGAAAACAGAATTTTCACATAAACATATTTAAAGCATCCCACTTATAAGAAGATTGTTTTTTAAAATGGCTAAGTTTATAATTGCTCATTGCTCCGTTGCATTCTGTTTTTTTGTTGTTGTTCTTTTGATTTTACCTTGTGTCTTTGTAATTATAATACCCCCTGGCCCAGAGAAGTAAGTGGATGCCAAACTGCCAAAAGTAAAGAACTCTTCAATTATTTTCTGTTAGCTGATTGTCCTTGTGTGAAAATACAGTTGTTCCTTTTGAATAATTAACAGGTGATATATTTATGGATGGAGCCACTAATTCATCATATGATAATTCTAATTTGATGCTTATATGTTACGCTGGAAGGACGATTTAATTTACTTTATCATAAATCTGTCATATGTTGCATTTCCACATTGTAATGGCTTTAATACAGTCCATAGGCTAGTAGTGCGTCTGTTTTATTTGAAGAGTTTGTGAGACACATGGTTTTCAAGAGGGATTCCAGGGGATCTTAAGCAAACATTTGTAAAAAAAATTGATCACCATATAATGTTTAGATCATTCTAATAAAAGACACTATAAGGATGACTGCTGTAATCTCAGATTCAGACAATCAGTTGTACATAAACAGGTTTCAAACGGCTGTTGGGACAAGATCTTTTTCAAGTGTTATCTTGCTGTGACATGAAATGTGACTCAAACGTGTTTATATTTCAACTATGTGAATAAATACATGAAGTCAACTTAATTATGTGCTTGGTTTGTGGTCACTGTAACTAAATTTTTCTTGGTGATGGGTCACTGTGGCTAACCAATCTTTGCCTTGGGTTTGTGTGTTTTTGAATGATGACTTCCCTGTATCTTCATTCCTGTACAACTCCCTGAGAATACTGTGGCTTTCAGCCACATATCAAAGAAAAAGCTTTTCTCTAAGTAATCACTTGCAAGACAAATGGTTGGCATTGAGACATCTTACATCCCTGTCTAATTAATGGCTCCCTTCTTCCCCCCCTGTAATAATTCATGATGAAGGACAATAAATAAATGGTGCTGCCGTGGCGCAGGTTTTTGTCTGGAGAAGGAGGAAGGATTCAATTAAATATAAGGGTTTGAGCGCATATTTACGTTTAAGTTCTTACATCTTCTTCAATTATATTGTGTCTTAAAGTCAAGGTGTTTGCTGTCAGACAATAGAGTTCCTGTTGTACAAAAAGGTGTTGCATTTTAATATTTAAAGAGAGACTTTTAGTCAGAGCTTAGTTTTCTTCTTTTTTTTCCCCAAATGACAGAAAACCTCAGGTGAGAAGTCAAGAAATGCAAACTCCTCAGTTAGACAGAAAACCCTAAGAGGCTGATAAAACACCCCAAAATGAAATAAAGGTAGCTAAAGGTCGACAAAAGATGTTTAAAATCAACACAAAGGAGAGCTGTACAAAGACTAAAACTGGATGCAGAACAAAGAAGGGAAATTAAATTAATGAATCAAGTGTCAGTGGGCGTTGTGTTTACTCTCATAGTTTGTGTATGTGTGGGCTTGTTTTTGCAGAAAGAAAGAAAAGGTGAGTGACAGGTGTGGTGGTGTTCTCAAACTGTTTGACGTGAATAAATATTTAAGCCTGAAAGTCCAAAAGGAATCAAAACACTGATACTCAGTGAATATCAGTGAAATCTGATCCAACCCAAAACACAACAGCAGAGTAAAAACAAAAAAAAAACAAGCAAGAACTTTGATAGTACAGCCTGCTGCCGGCCATGCAGAATTTTTCACAATCTCATTATCCAATACAGTACCTTTACATTAATAATGTGTTCTTGGAGTACATTTCTGTAGGTTAGTAAGCCTATGCCCAGACACAGGAGGTAGAGGAGGCAAGTGTTACTGAAATATCTGCAGGAGCCTAATGAATGAAGAGTGGGAACTGCTTGAAAAAACAACATTTCATTAAATGTGACCTCTCGTATTCACAGACAAGGCGTCCTACCGTAAGCGCACCCTCTGAGCTGATGAGAAATGTCGCCTGCTATTTTCTTTCTCGCCGTGTTCAAAGTGCTTTCTCAACCTCACCTCTCACCTTCTCAGAAGCTTCAGCCAATTAGGACGGAAAACAAGGTTAATATTTCATATCCCATTCCCTGACAGGAATCCTAACCATGTCCGGACGCCTAGAAATGTGCTTCTCTTGGATTCCTTCGCAGCCACGTGCCACCTTAAGGAGATGACATTCATGGAGGTGATTTGGCTTCAAATACACGTGAGCTGTTTATGTGGCTTCTTAAAATCTGTTGCAAGAGCAAACACAATGTAGTAAGGCAACAAAATGAGACAAAGCAGGGCCCAGTATAAACAGCAATACTTACCTGTTGGCCGTACAGCGAGAAAAGTCCGCTTTCCATAAGCTGTCGGTCAAACTGCCGACTAATCAGTCCAGCTGGCTACTTTATTATATTAATTTTTTATTCTAATAAAATAGTTTTAATTAACAAGTTGTGATTCGCTATGCGTTGCATTTTATGACCACTAGCCTCCACTTCAAAACATTGCGAGCATGATGATAAGAATGTTGACGAGAAACGTGCCTGTCTGTCTGTGTCAGTCCCGCCCACACAGACGTTTATGGACTTAATGAATGAACGAATGAATGAATGATCTTTATTTACATTGCGCTTTTTACAGCAGCGCCATCTCTAAGATGCATTGCAAACACACACTAAAACAAGCAATGTTGTCAAAGTAACAGGCCTGTGTCATGAGGAAAATGTAGGCCATGCCGATCAGCCTCACACTGCAATTTTACAGTTTCAAAACATCCAAGAATGCTTTTGTATTTTGTTGTCATTGACCAATTATGCAAACTAATGTCAGATGCCCTAAATGTTAAATAAAATCTGATGTAATGGAACTTCCTGCAGTGAGATATATATATATATATATATATATATATATATGATCAAGTTTCAGAGTATATGATGAAATACTGGCATTAGAATTTGGACTTTTATGGACAAAAATGCCCCAGGGAGGCATGACCTCACTTATATAACGCTTTTACAGATCGGTCTCATTCACACATTCACACCGATGGCGACATAGCTGCCATGCAAGGTGCTGGCCTCCATCGGGAGCAACTTAGGGTTCAGTGTCTTGCCCAAGGACACTTCGATATGTGGGCAGGAAGAGCCGGGGATCGAACCGCCAACCCTTGGGATCAACGGACGACCCACTCTACCTCCTGAACCACAGCCGCCCATGAGTCCTAGCTGGCTACTTTTCCATGGAGCCAGGACAGTGACAGTAATATTTGGCATCGAAAAGAAAATTTGGCTTTGAAAACAAAACCTGAACTGAAAAAGGAAACATTGGCATTGAAACATTTGTATTGGAAAAAGTTGTATTTGCATTGAAACAAGTTTCATTAAAAAATAAAAGATAGGAATTAAAAAAAACAAACGTTTTATTTTGATATTGTTTAGGGTGAATAAACATGAACACGAGGCAAAAACATGCTTTGCTTTCCATTTGAACTCACCTTAAGACATTTCCTTAAGTACTACTGAAGTGCTTCAGTAAATAAGCATGGAAGTACTGTAATGTGAAATAACTAAAACTGTTCTAATTTTGTCAGAAAAAAGTATTCATGCAGGATCCCATCATTCATGACAAAAAGCTGATTGAGAGGATAACGTTTCAGGGCCTTTACTCAAACCTTCCCTGGTAAAATAAATGTACAAAGTCAAGCGTAATAACATAAAAAAACATGAGAAAAGATTTGTAAGGAACAAATAATGCAGAATACAGTAAACATCACTACTGTCTGTTCCTATCACCCTCTATCTACACCTATCATCTCCTCCTATCATATTCCATTATAGCTATGGTATCTCCACACCAACAACCAAGACACAAATCACAGCAGACCATCTGTTTGTCATCATACTGTACCCCGAGGCTGACGCTGTGTCCTCCCGTTAAAAGCCACCTTCCCAAAGCAAATATTTTCCAATAATAAAACACAGGGGAGCTTTTTCTAAAAGCCTGTGGAACACATCCAAAAGCACTGTCCCTCTGTCCTGTATCTCTGTCAGTCTGTCTGAGCAATATGAACAGAGGAGCTGGTTGAATCCATTTTGATGCTGTCAGCTATAGACTGAGGTCAAAGCACTGAGCCATAAGCCTCATGTTGCTGTAGGGGAGCTGAATTAAACAAAACAGAAAACACAGCAAGGAACTTTAAATGTAATTTGCTGTTAAATTTCAATCATTTTGAAATTGAGCTTCTCATACTCTACACTACTCCCTGTTGTTCTGCATTTCTCTTTCATCCATATGGAGGCTGCGCAGCTGCTTTATAGCTACCCTGCCTATTCAGGGACGGCCTCTGGAGTACCGCCTGTGTACAGATATTCAGAAATAACAAGATGACAAATGACAACACTGGTAATGCAAGACTAACGTAAACGTGCCTATAATACATGATCAAGCTGGTGACAAGTTAAACCACACGTTTATGGTCTGACTGGGACCAACATAAAGGACTTGTCTGTTCCAGCCAGTAAAGAGATATCAGAAAATTAAAGACAGATAGTTCTCAGCAACCAGCAGACGTAGACACAGTCACTTCCCAGTACCATATGCAGTAGAGATTGTGAAGTTACACAGCACTTAAAAAAGCAACAAGAGCATTCACACCATGCATTATTCCATGATAGTTAAGCCGTATTATCGCTCAGACCCTGGTTACGAGCAACCAATTCGGATATTTCTGAGTCAAACCATTCGCAAAATGGCTGCAAAACCTCAATCACTGGCAGTTACACCTAAATAAAATCCAACATTAACTCTAACTCACTTGATTCAGCTAATTTAAAAGGGACTATTCATTGTTTGTATCTCATTTAGCTAGTTAACTGCTTGTACCACAGCAAAAGTAGCTAATTTAGGCTAATTTAGGTTATTCAAATGATGTGGCTACAAGGCTAGCAGTGGGGTAAATTCTTGAAATAATGCGTGAACAGTTGGATTAATGGGAGGTTTTGTTGTTTCTCTCATTCTGCTGACATTGCATGAAATGACCCCTGTTGCTAGTCTTGTAGTCACACCAGAGAAATGGAAATTAGCCTAAATTAGCTATTTTTATTGTGTAAGATATTTTAATAAGTGGTTTGTTAACTATTTAACCCTTAAATGCAAGGATGTTTTATCAAAAATCCCTACATACCTCAAGTCTTTAGCGACCAGGCACTCATATAATGCAGATTAAGCCATATAGTAAAATCATATTGCTTTTGCTTGCTTTTCGAAACATATTATTAGCAATTACAAACACACAAAATATATATTTTTGTCATTTATAATTTTTATATATATATAAATATATATATATATATATATAAATTATATTATATATTATATATATATATATATATATATATATATATATATATATATATATATATATATATAAAAGATATTACTATCTTACACATAGGCTAATATGACTTCTCATAGACTACCAAACTCAAATTAGTCAGCACAATAATCACAAATCACAGTCACTCGCCTGTGATCACTGGACCGCTCCACTGTTATGCAGTTGAGCATTGATAGATGGAAGTGGCATCTCCAGAGATTTTGTGGGAGTGCTGAAGTACTGCAAAAATGGAAAGAAAACAAAAATCTGGTGCAGACGAATTGCAGACATTGTGCTACCTGGAATCAGTAAATCCTTGTTTGATGGCTTCTCCTATTGGACGCCACCCCTGCATAAATAAAAACATATTCAAATGAGTTTGGAAATAAATGAAAATAACTTTTCTTGGTGGTTTTTCATGCATTGATTTGTGTTCACTTCATGCTATTTGATACTATTTTATTATTATTATCATTGATACATTTTCTCCTCTGTATGCATTTATTGTCGTTAATGTTTTTCGTCTATATTTACTGATTCTGTTTTTATTGCCTGATACTATGTGTGAGTCATCTCCGCTCAATTCACATCTCAGTTTCCTCAAGGTTTACACGGCTCTCTTTAGACAGTCTGGTCTCCTTCAGCTCCATCTCTTCTTCATGACTGAAGTGGATTCAACAGTTAAATCAATCAGGGATCAGAGCTTTCACCTGGATTCACCTGAGCAGGCTGATTGATGGAGACACTAGCTGCTCCTGATATCCTCATATTTTGTCCACTCCGTAGATTCGCCCTGCTGGGCCCTCACCGCTGCTCTTGGGGCTGAGTGTATTTGGGCTGAGGGAAGATGGATGTTAGAGACTTTTAAATAAAAGAAGAAAGGAGATGAGGGCAGATGAACAAGGGGAGAAGGGAAGGAGACGAGGAGGGGAGAGCAAAGGAGGTACAGGGGAGGGAAGAAGATGAGGAAGGAGAATAGGAGAATGCTGAACCAGCCGTTTTCACACATGTAGAAGTTAGTTGTGTGTGTGTAATAAAATGTTGGCCAGCACCCGGCTGCAGCTAGTACCTCCTCATCCCAACACCACCACTGCCACCACCCTCCGCCTCCCCCATCAGGCTGATTAATAGTGAGAAGAGCCAGCTGCATTCCTCTCCCCACAGAGAGGTCGGGCATATGGCAGAGTGGAGAGCCGAGCTGCAGAATTATCATATCAAACCTGGTTTTCCTCGAACACCCTAGGGAGCGAGCGTCGTAGCCACTGATTCTGAAAAAAAGGCAAGTATTATGAAGATCAAGGTGCTCAAGCCGTCTCTGACAACCACTGTTAGCTTTGAGATTATGGATTTTTTTTTTTTTTTTTGAGCCAGGCTATGTGAGAGCTGCCGGACCTTTTCATCTTCCAAACTATATCTGTCCTCACGCCAGTTGCGTGTAAATTATGCATGGAGCAGCAAGGCCAATTTCCCAAATGTTTAAGCCTGTAACCTCCGGGGCATTGTCCTGACCTCCGTTATACACGGAAACTCAGCAGTTGGTGGCTGTAGATCTGCGCGACTGGGAGGTCTGTGGAAAGTGTGCCGATGTGGCAGCAGGAATGCCTAGCGGTTAGAGAGACCAGTACAGGGAGTGTCACCCTTTTGATCCTTGTAGCAGCTTGTCTTGTCAAAGGTTTGCTGAATTTTATTCTGCAAGTCCTCATACCTAAAGCACAAAATAGTTTGCTTGTCAGTGTCTTCCAAAGTGAGCTGTATGACCGTTCCAAAACCATTTACATGAGTATTTCCTGGTCTGTCACCTCTATGGTGAAGGTTTGGCTAAGTTTAGGAAAGAAAAACCTTTTGTGAAGACATTTGGCGAAGCTGCACTAATCTATTTTCAGTATTAACTATGAATCAAATGATTACAATAAGTGCAGATGAGTGTGAAAGTTGTCTCAGCTCTATGGAGCTTCTTTTAGCACATTTTCTTTCGTTTTCTGGCCCGCAAACTCCGCTCACATCGTTTGCCACAGCAGGAACCTATTTTAAGCAATGACGCTCTGATGAACCCACTGTATGCTATCTGCCCTAGCACCAAACAGCAGAGAGACAAAGTTAGCGTCTGGCTGGTGAACGTGATGTAGAATTTTGCTGCTAAAGAGCCAGATGTTTCCCTCAGGAGTTGGTAGAGACCAAAAACAGAGCTAAAAGGAGAGTGAATATTGGACTTACATTTATCAGGTGGCCAGAGACACGAGTTCAAATGAATGTTACTTCATGTTGTAAACAGGTAAGCCATATCAACTTTATAAGGTGATAATATATTAATGTTGTGTGTTACAGCTTGTTGTGCTGCTCCTAAGTGCCCTAAACATTGCCAAAAGCCAAAAACCAAGTGTACAAAGACAATTACACAATTATCATATTTCAGAGAAAAATACTGTATTGTACATTCAAATCCAGAGTGACTACCGTTTAGACTTGTATCTGTGCCAGATGTCTATGGCCTAGTTCACAATTCATGGGTTCACCAAGGTGACTGCAAAGGGCTCCCACTACAAAACTGTGTTATTCATGCAGACTACAGGACATAGTATGGATCCGAGCCTGTAAGCCAATATGCTAGATGTATAGCATCTTTGTATGGTAAACAGACCAAACGGAACTTGAGGATAACGATACCAAACGACATGGTTTGACAGTCAAACCATATCAAATGAAGGTTGTGAGTAGCGACAGTGGCTGTCTCCCGAGATTTCAAGAGAAATGTAACTGGATCATCAGTTTTCCATAATACATTTTTGACATACAACGAATGATCAGGTTCCAAATCAGCTCTGTACAATTTTATGCAAAAAAAAAAAAAAAAAAAATTAAGACTTCATAAAAAGACTTGTCACATAATTGTAGGCGGAGCTGTCATTTTTTGTCTACATAAACTGTATAGCCTGTTTTTTGTTGACATGGGTGTTTTGCCTGACGAAGACCTTCGAATTGTTGCACTAATAAAAACTTTCAGTGTGCCGACAGCCTCTCCTTTTCCTTTGTTTGAAGTAAATGAACCATTACATGGAAGGATGAAATCTTCAGTCAGACATTGCTGAAGTTTAATTCAACTGCTGCTCTCACTTGTGAAGCTCACCACAATATTATTGCTGCAGTTTCCACATGCAAAAAAAATGAAAATCAACACATTAAGTTTAGATCCATGGGTTATATATAATTTATCTACATTAGATAATGGTCGTGTGCTTGCCTTGTTAGTTTATTCTGTCTTTGAAGGTCCTTTGCGTTGCAGAGGCCCACCTCACTCTCATTAGTACATCTCATTCAAATTGCATGTTGTCCAGAATCCCTTGTGATTAGCATAGCAAAGATACTTAGCAAAGTTCTGCATAAATTCTAACAAGTAACTTTTGGACATCATTAATATATGCATTACAACGGCAAGTTTCCTCTTTAATATGTAAGCCCTTTTTGGGGGCAAAAATTCATACATAATTAGAAATGGGATCCTGCAATTTGTAGCAGCTAATTACACCTTTTTGTCTGAGCGGGGCGGGGGGTTAGATAGCAGTGCTGCCGGCTTCCCTCTGTGCTCAGTGGCAGTGTGAGGCTGACTTCTCTGTTGGTATCGGCTGCAGAGTGACAGACAGCTGATTGGGGGGGTCTTCTGTTGCTGCCGGACCTCCGGAGCTGTGGGAGCCGCCTCTGTTCGTGTCTGACAGGACAGGACTGTGGTTTTAAGGAGTTAGAAAAAAGAAGCGGGTTACAGGGGGACAAAAATGTACCAAAAACATTTCCGGGACAAGATAAGAGAGGGCCGAGCTGGAGACGAGGTAGTCCAATCGCAGCGGCACTTTAGGGGGAATCTTCCTCGTCGCTCCGTGTCGGGAGAAACACACTTAATGTTTCAGTTTGTTTGGGCTTTTTATTCCCTGGAGGTCTAATTTAGAACGAAGCGATCTGATTAGCCCAGCTCCCTGGGAGCTTCTCTCATGGGAGCCACCGCCGAGGGCATCACTTGAATTGGAATCACAAAATGCAGAGACAAATTATGCTTCTTAAAAAAAAAAAGATGTTTTTCTAATCTTTTTCCTCCAAACCCAGATCCTTCTCTCTGGTCCATTGCTGTTCAAGGGGACATTTCCTCTGAACTAATGCTTCTTGCTTCCATTAATATGTTATAATAACCACGGTAAGAGTTAGAGCCATCACAGTGTCTATACATATATTAGCTTTTTGATAACGTGAACAGATAGTACTGCAAATATCAAAATGAATGCTCTGTACATGTTTTCTACTGCTGTAAAGTGACAAAACATATATGGAATGCAAATGATTTTTTAAATACATATCTGCACACATGACCCGCCAATGTTCATGCAAACATATTTTTGCATATGCATACCATATGGTATGATTTCAGCTTTTTCACACACACTAAATTTTGCTTTTGCGTGTCAAACCTTCCGACAGCATATATTAATGTTCAATAGTATGTTCAAATAGCATATACAAGTTTCCGTCTCAGTAAGTCCTCTCTTAAAGCTGTAATTTTGATCTTTTTATTTTTGCCAACTGCATGTGTTCACACAGTTATACCAGTCTTCTATTGCTCTATTCTTGTTAATATTTGAATGTTCTGTGCTGCAATCTTCTTACCACTCGCTGCTCCAATAACCCAAGAGTATAAGAACAAAAGGCCGCAGCTACTAAAGTTGCACTGACACGTTTTTTCAAGTGCGGGTAACAAGTATTTTAACACCATGTTTGTGGTGATCAAAATGATTTTCCAAGCACTGCAGTAAAATTATTTTAAACCATGGTATAAACAAGGTCATTATCTCAAACCTACACTGAGCACTTCTGCCTCGCAGCAGGGCCCTGCAGCTTTTAAAGGTATTACAGCCGAGTAGTCGAGTCAATGCAAATATGTTTTCATGTTCTGCCTCGTGGGAGTATTTGTGTGTTGTTGTCAAGTGATCTTAATGTCACCGTGCGTGGCTGGAGAGATTGTTTTCTACAGCGCCGTACACACAGCCCACCAAGTACTGACGTCTATTTATGAGCAACAAGCTGACAAGGACATGACTGAACACGCTGTGTGTGTGTGTGTGTGTGTGTGTGCAATATTGTACATAAAAGCTGCATTATGTTTTACAGAAAGACAGAACAAGCTAAGGCAGGTTATACTGTGATGAAACATGCAGCTGGAGTGATTGCACGTGTGTGTATACCATGCAGTGTGTGACGCATGATGGAGATGTCAACTAGAAGAGTGGCTATCAATCAAGAGCCATGATTAATATGATCATGTTATTCTTTGGAGCTAAACAGCCTGTGGGACAGCGTTAATCTACCTGTCAGTTTCTGTTGGTTTTTTCCCCGGCTACGACGCTGACCGTCAGTTTGATATTTGTTTTGTTTTTCTGTTTATACTGTTACTGCTGAATCATTTAACTGAGTAACAACTGTATCGCCGCCGTGAATCGTTGTTCTGGGCTCGGTGTGGTTAGTTATGCTCTCATGTGTTCTCTCCCCCCTCTCTCTCCGCCTCTCCCTCAGTCACATACACGTCGACTTTCAAACACACACCGCCGTGCACACAAGCCCTTCCACTCTTCCACCTGGTATGGGAATATAAATGATCAATTTCCCAAGCTGAAGTAGAAATGCTCATAGAGGAAAATTAAATTCCATGCCTGGGGCTGATGGAATATTCATCTCTCCCATTTTATCTACTGCTTTCTTCCTTCAGCAGTTGGCACATTTTCCATCAGTGGCATTCTCCTTCAATCGGTTGCACTCTGTGTGTACACCAAGACACAGTGCTCCCCCTCTCATAGCAAGTCAGGGTTTTTAATTTAATAGATGCACCTCGGAACCCAGGTGAATTTAAAGGGAGGCACGACGCTGCAATCACACAACTTCTCTTCCATACCAAAGCGGCACACAAGGGGAAAGAAGAAAAAAAAAATCAAGATGTTTTCTTAAATTCCTTAAAACAGAGGTGTACTGATTGTTTGGAGGTGAAGACTACTCAGTCCTAATTGGTTAAGTCAGTTGGAGGCACGTAAACTGTTGATCATCTTGTTAAGAGTTGCACTCCTCTGCTGTTAGTCTGTTCACGATCGGTGATGATCAATTGCTGATTCAATCACCGTCATCGGCCAATCACCTGCGAGCAGTTACACCCCCGGCTAATGGAAAACATGGTTGTGTGATGTCTATTGTGGGCTGACGTGTGTTGTTTTCAGCGTCTGTTATTATTTTTTTGTCATTTTGATTTTGTCTTTGCAGAGGCTGACAGCTGTCAGTAGCAGCAGGTAGTTAAGGTGATGAAAAGCCATTCCTCTCTCCTCAGTGCCCTATCGATAGAAAGCGGTATTGACTGGTGCACTGATGTGGAGGGAATTGAACAGCAGGAGGCTGCTGGAGTCGGCGGATGTTCAGGGCCCTCTGGATTCATCAGCCTGGCTGACTGTCAGAGGCCCAGTGATTCTGCTGGCAATCAATGAGCCCTTTAAGTAATGCATGGTTCCAGATGACATGTTTAAGACAGGGTCACAACTGGGTTTCTAATGAGAGGCGTGGATGGCTCCCATAGGCCCGAAAACCACTTACTGACACCTGGGAAATGGAGAAAAAGGTGATGTCTCACATAATGGAAGCATTTGTAAGACATCACATATTTCATTAGTTTGCTGCCAGTAGGAGGGAAAAATCAATCACTCAGTACACACACACACCCACCCACCCAGTACAGACGAGAGTTGATTTAATCTTGAATTTTTTTGAATCATTATTATCATTGCTTCTAGAGTGAAATTTGAATGAGGACCACGTTTATACACACAGTCGGGAGCCGTCCAGTGAAACCACAGTCCTCTACCTGTTGGCCATTGTGTAATCCCACGCAGGTCCCCCCGCCTCAAATAACACTCATGTTGAGAAATTCTCATCATGTAACATTCGATAATGAGACCACGCTGAGTGAAGGCAGCACTGATTGGCTGTGAGTTTGAAATAGGATTCACACACAACCTTGTAAATGGCACTTCTGATTTTTTTTTTGTTTTTGTTTCTTTGGGGGGGGGGGCACTCAGATGATGACATGATGCACTCATAACATGAATATATTATTTACATTACTGTAGAAGCAGGTCCAAACTGAGCCGCTGATTGCTAAGCTATTAAAAATTATTAAAAATTGTATAATTACATACATACATTACATACATTACAACATATGAGGTAATGCTTACATTCAAGAACAAACTGACACTAATTCCCAAACTCATTTATATGCAAATTCTGTTTGGAAGTCCCTTGCCATGCTCACAGTCAGACTTGGATGAAGATATGTTTTCTGACTGCAGTGTTTTCAGGATATGATGGGCCACAGGGATTCACCTGAAGGTGTGTGTTTGGTTTTATGTTCATGATGATTGATGCTGCAGCTCACTCCCCCTAGCCCTGTGTGTCTAATATAGGTACAAGTCTCACCAAGAACTCATCAACTCTAGCAAAACCTATTTTATTTTTAAGATTTTCCAATGATTGCTGTTGTTGTTTTACTATTTCAGAGCCGAAGAGAAGAGCAAGCCGCTTTAAACTTTGCACATCATTTTCCCAAAGTTGAAAATAATGATGGCTTTAGTTTCACCTCCTGACCTCTGCCCTGTAACGGCTTCCCTCAGTTTTGTCTCCTCACAGTCTGGTCAGCTGGGGAACTTGTTCACACGATTCTGCATCTCTCAGACTTCCACAACTTTTTCTACATCAAAGTCAATGAGTGCAAGCAAGGTGAACGGAGAGTGGCTGCTGCAGTAAAAGACGCTGCGCTGTGCCTGGCTCCTCTATGGGAAGCGCAGGGAGAAACCTTTTTAGAGGAGACCATGTGACCTGGACTAACCAAGAAAGATAAGCAGAGGAAACGGCCAGTGATTCAATGCTACAACACATAATAATTAACCCAATGTAGAGCAGGTGTGGTATAGTGTAGAGCACTATACCACAAAGAAACACTACATTCAACAATCGAAGAGTGAGAGCAATCCAGCATGCCAAATTGGGCTCAGAGGATTCATATAAATTGCATCTTCTTAATCAAGAGCAACCATTTTAAAAATTAGGGCACTTAGAATGATATCAATCTGTACTCTCTAAAAAAAGAGGCAAGGTGCTAATGGATTCAAGCTCCAACAACCACATCAATATACAGGGGGTGGACACATATGGAAGCAAATCTGTCTTACCAGATTCTGAAATTTAAAAGCCATTGAATTTCTAGCACTGAATTTTTTTGCATTGAAATGATGTATCTGAATCTTTTGCCTCTGAATTCAACTCTTCAAATTTTCAATAACTCATTTTACGTTTTACTTTTCAATGTTCACAAATTCCGAATCAAAACTTCAAGTAATATATATTCAAGTTACTCAGATTTGATGGGCTAAATTCAGATCCCAAAATTTGAGTTAAAAAATTCTGATTAAACATCCGGGATACCAAGGATAAGCAATCGATTCAGTCTCAAATCCAGCCAATCAAGTTACGCTCCATTGGTCATGTGACGCCGATGCTTGAAATTACAGGAAGCCGGCTATGGCAACAAACCAACAAACTAGTGACGGGCGGATGAAGCATGGATGTATTATAAGTGCTCTTATAATACATCCATGGGGATGAAGCCTTGTGGAGTTTTGGGGCTTTCTTTCTATTTGTGCCGAAAAAGATTCCGGGCTTCAAGCTCAGCAAACACAATGACATCTTATGTTTACTAAAATTTAGTAACGTTTAGCCATTTAAAACACAATTACAAGAACACCTTTGAAATTAAATGCAGTCCAGTGAAATACCTTCTACCTTTGTGAATGCTGTAAGGTTCAGTTTGTTGAACCAAATGAATGCTAATTTTTAGCGTTTTAGGAAATACGCTTATTCGCTTTCTTGCCGAGACTTATATGAAAAGATTGATACCATTGTCTGTACATTGAGTATGAAGTTACCACCGCAGCTGGCTTAGCTTAGGAAACAAAATATGCCTACCAGCACCTCTAAAGCTCACTAATTGACATGTTAACAAGTACATCATAAACAACAGCCTGATGTCTAGTATAAAGATAGGAATAAAGTCACAAAGTATAAAGAAAGTATGTAACATTTCTCTAGATGAGAAATTGGTACCACTAACATGTCTGCATGGTAAATATGAAACTACCGGCAGTAGCCAGCTAACTTAGCTTAGCATGGACTGGAAACGGGAAACAGCTAGCCTGGCTTTGTTCAAAGGTAATAATATCCGCCTCTAAACCTCACTACAAATTCTATTTCTTTTTTCTAATCTGTACAAAAACGGAAGTGTAAATCAACAGTTTGCAGTTTTACGGGGAACTGTGTGCCAAACTATTTCTTGACCAGGAGCAGTAACTTCCTGGAGTCTCCAGGAAGATCTGGTAGGCCGATTTTGTTACCTCTGGCTGCTGCTGCTGGTGGTAGCTTTGTATTTACCATACAGGCATGAAAGTGGTAGCGCATTTCCCTAAATATCCAACTAAGAACATGCATGACCATGATGTGTATCTGAGACAGCAACACAGAGAGAGCTTACTCTTATGGTGAAAATATATATATAATAACTTGGAGGACAAGTAATTGCTGCCTGGCTTTTCTTCACTGCCAACAGGTTTTCTAACCCATAACATCTTTACCACCATCCACCCTTCTTTGTGTTTCTTTGTGTTGAAAAGGGAATACAGTATCCACCCTCTCAGCTCTTATTCCAATGTCCAGAATTCATTTTTCTTGTGGAAATTTGACGAATTTAGAGGAAATTGGGAGGTTTTGAAAAACAGGTTCAAAGATTTTCCTCAGACTGAAAGCCTCAGGAAACAACCAATTCCCAGTGTGAAGTGCTGCTGCTGGGGTCTGTCTGTCCCGCTCATTTTCTCTCTCTCATTAAAGTTCTTTTTAACCTTCGTTTGCTCTGTCATCCTATCTCTCTCTCTCTTACTCATTCTTTCTATCTCTTATTCATTGTACGTCACCCTGGATAATAGTGTCAGATCAATGCCGAAACTGTGAATGTCTTTCTCCCTTCCACGTCTATACATTCCTCCTTGTAACGGCACATTAGAGCTGGCCCTCTGGACAGAGCCTGCCTCTTATTAACCGCACACAACAGGATCTCTGTGTCCAATCTCTTCTGCAACTGACTTCTATTAATATACTTTTGGCAGCTGTCTGTGAAGTGATAATATTGTTAATTTTTTCATTTTTGTAGGGTGGGTGAGGTTTCATGGGGATGGAGAAGAGGGGTAGTTGTGGTTAGATTTAGCTGCTGGAGGCATTTGACTGATGCAGTGGTTTGTGCGGCTGCAGGGTCGACCGTCTCGCAGGGATTCGGCTGTTTGCATCATGGCTCCTCTGGCGTGATGTCTTGTTGCTATTTTTCCGGTGGGGATTTTGTCACAGCTATTCACAAGCAGCTTTATGACAGAGGCACGAAATAACATGCAACCATGCTGTGAGGAGGGTGGGGGGGCAAAATCCAAATGTAGTTAAGCGCATCTGGCTGCAGTCACACAAAACAACTGGGAGAATGCTGCCGTGCGACTGGAGATGGTGACCTTGAGCTGAGCTGTGGAAGAAATGGCCGAGCTGAGCCCCCCGAGCGCTGAGGTGAATATGGAGTCCTGTCAACATGAGGAATGTTGTCGTGCGGTTGTCTGGTAATAAAAGAAGCCATCATTCTCTGCAGAACATCAAAAACAATGCCGTCACCGAGTCTGTACCCCAACAACCTGGAGAAATGAACCACCCAGAGATGTATGCATTTCACAGCTTCAGTCTGGTATTAGCTTTTTGACATTTATTAAAACAATGCCAATGAAAGGACCGAAATACAGTTCATCACGAGACAACAGAGCTTTTTATTATAGTTGGCTATTAATGGTCAATTTGGCATTTGCTGTAGCTCTAAACTACCTCCAGGCAGTGCAGCTGTTTATTAGAGGAGGGGGCTGGGTAAGAACTGAACATAATGGCATTTAATTTAACTGCATATGCATTTCACGCTAGTAAAATATCACGATTTACAGTTATGGTTCCATTTCAATTGCTTAAACTGCTGTGGTAAATCTCGGTGTTGTGAAAGCAACTGCTTGAAAACGTGGTAAAAAAAAATCTGTGCACTGTTAAAATCAGTGTCATCCTGCACACTGAAGCTAGTTTATTCTCTGCAGGTGGTGACAGAAAGTCATAACAGACTGACAGTGATATTATTCAAAACAATCTACTTTAGAACAGTGTAGCAGACAATAAAAACAACAAAACAATTTAAATCTCCCTTTTTCAGTACAGAAACGGGCAGAAATTGGACAGTAGAAGAAACAAAATTCAGCTTTGGACAGACCTCCAGATCTACGAGACATCTTGCCATTTATCAGGATCATAGAAGAAGAGCGAGTGTCTGCAGTGATAGGGCGTGGGCGGCAGAGCAAACACACAGCGGGTCATACTGAGCCGTGGCGTTGGCCATGAGAGACACAATGGTATTGAGCTGAGAGGGGTTAAACAGTATTGAAATGTTTGGATCCCTTCCTTGCCATCCAAGCTTGTGACATTGACTTATGGTGACACCCTCCAGCCTGTTTTGCTTAGACAGTTAAATGACAAATGGTCCTGCCTGTCAGCCAACATCTGTTATTCATCTGCAGCCTGGACTGGCACTGCCAGGCCAGCACCTTGCAGACTGCTGGCCTGGCAGCCACCTTTAAAGCCAGCCTCCCACAGCTCAGTCACACAATTACGGCCAATCAGCAACCAAACACTGTTATCTGAGCTCCTTCAACCGCAATCACACCCAGTCCTTAATGTGTTTGCGTTGCTGCAACCAGTATTCAAAGAGTTATTCATCATCTGTTCTTTAAGATGAATCAATTGGACAGAAAAACAAGTGGATGGTGCCAGAAGGTTTGAGTGTTATGTTGCCTTTGTATACCCCGCTCCGGAAATATATTGGGTATTTCGAGTACCTGATGTTGCGCACCTTTTGGACCACAAGACTACAGGGCACACTAACATGATATGCGTGTATCGAGTGGAAGTAAATATGCTTCATTATCCTCTCCAAATATTAAGCTGTAGGCTACATGAATCTTATAACATGAATTCAAGAGGTGTTTCACTTTACTTACTGTGATATTTGTGTTGATGCTACGTGTGTATTATTTTATATCTACCAGCTTGTATGTATGTTGTATCATGACTAAAATAATTTTTAAATGATTTAAATCAAAATACAAAACAATTATTAGCACTAACAGGCACTAAAAGATGTCTAACTATCAACCAAACTGCAGCAGCGACTCTTGACAAAGACTTTACAGTCTACTGTCTGACTCTGGTAGCTACTTGAACGAATCTGAGCCCCAAAACCCCCAAGCGGTCTCTACGGTATTTTTCGGTGTACAGGCTGCAGTTCGGCTGTATATGGGTTTGTAGTATTGAACCATAGACTGTACTGGACAGGTGGCTTAAAGCCTTAAACCTGGATCTGAACAACATAAAGTTGGTCACACAGTGCTCGAGCGAGTTCGTAGCACTATTTAAGGTTGTAATGCTTCCATTTATATGGCTGGCAGTTAGTTTGGTAACATATAAAAGCGGAGAAGGTGAGATGCTTTTGTCAGTGGTCGACTTTAGTGTGCGAGCATGTGGCTATTTCCTGGAGGAAAATGCAGACCCGGTACAAATCGAACAGTAGAAAAGAATTGTTTGTTTATTTCCGTCCATCACTAGAAGTGGATAAGATGAATCTTTCATTATTTAGTTATCAGTCCTCAAAGTATGATAAAACAGAAATAAGTATAGAGCAGATGTATTAATATACACACATCTCACAATTTCAACACTAGAAGCTGTGCTTTATTTGGTTTTTATATTACATTACAATCATCACCCTAAATGATAAAGTAAAGCATTCCATCTGGCCTTTGAGACCCTGTAGAGCTGCCCTAATTACTCAAATGCTCAAATGAGCTGCCTAATGCAGCTTCACCCAGAATGTAAATGCATGAGAAATGATTGCACCATTTTGTTGGTGTTAAAAATACCAGCAGCACAACTTAGTGAGAAGGAGAAAATGCAAAATCTAAGAAAAGAAAATTTACAAATGATCTGAAATTATACGTTGAAGAATACATTCTAGCACTTGAAATTAGTGAAACAAATTTACAAATTAGAAATGATTGCAGAATATGCACATATGAGATTAAACTGAGTAATGCCAGCCTGCAGTTTGATGTGAAGTTCAGTTTTGTCCTCAGGAAAAGAGGAAAATTACTCAGTAGAACAAATTCCACATTCTGCTTTCCTCTCTGCTGGAAGACACAGCTAATATCTATCCTCTGTAGGTGGAATTAGATGTTAAGTCAAAGTTAAATGACCAAGTGTTTGCGTTGTATTATGTTTGGATGCTGTGTAATGCAGCATTTCTTCAGTTGGTGAGCAGCAGCAGTGTTTAGGGACTGTAATCTGCAGCCTCTTTTCATTTATGATGGTTTTATAATGCTCTCTCCTTCATGGATCACACTCACAGGCACAATACCGCACAATGCTGCATACTTTATTATATTCAACAACAGAGGTTAAACACACAGTACACACTGCTGTCTTCGCCTAAGAGCCTAAGTAAGAAGCGGTATATTGTAGCTCCACAAAGGAAATGGAAAACATCTAAAGATTATATTCTACTTGAAGCTGCATTAGGCAAAATTTGGTTCTATAAGAGACAGTAGGTTCACCTTATTCGACCAGATTCTGATGTTGGATAACTCCCTAAGAGGACTGTTCTTTACCATGAAGTTAGCTTTGTGTGGTCTGGTAAGGTTCAGCAGATACCCTATTTGGTTGAGCGATGTCATTTTACTTGTTCAACTGGACTTGCATAACGTGAACTTGACAGGGTTCATACAGCTTTTAGTAGAGTACAATTCAAGCACAAGACTATATCAAATTCAAACATATTCCTAACCTTGAGAACATAACAGTTAAAATTAAGCATTTTCCAAACTTTCAAGACTTTGTATAAACCCTGACTTGAACATAAAACCTTTCTACAATTGACTGGACAGATGCACAGCTTATATGGCTTTCAGGAGGCTTTGCTTTACAGCACATGGTGGCTCCAGGAAATGTGACGTTTCTCCAAAATCATCCATGAAATCAGGCAGGATTTGAAATTAGAAATAAGCCAAGCAGTTGTAAAAGTAGGCTTCATTTTAGGCCCGTTATATCGTAACTGTTCTTCTTCAGTTTCTACAGAACTATACAGCGCAGTGTTGTCAGCAGCATTGGCAGGAGTTGAAAGAGCCAAAATGTCCTTCTCCCCATCCATGTTCTCCAGCTCTTCCTGATGTGGATGAGGTATTTTCAAGCTTGATAGGATATGTAATTCCTCCAGTGTGTTCTGCGTCTACCCCAGGGCCATCTCCCAGTTGGACATGCCCAGAATATCTCCACCAGGAGACGTCTGGGAGGCATCCTGATCAGATCCCCGAATTACCTCAACTGGCTCCTTTCACAAGAGTAGAAGTTCTATTCCGAGCTCCTTCCAGATATCTGAAGTTCATTTCAGTCATTTGTGTCCTTTTTCAGTCACTATTAATGTAAAAAAATATATACATATAAAGAATACCTCGTCCTAAACGTTATCAGTATAAGTATTCCTATCAGTCATGCGTTCAAAGTGAATGCATTCTCAAATGGTAGACCTAAATGTTAGACAGTCAGCATATTTTTTGTCGCATTTGTTGCCTATTCCTTATTAGGTACTTCCACTGTTAATCACTGTCAACAGGAGCATTTATGAAAGACTGAAAAAATGCAATAAGCACATAAGAACCTCTTCTGTTGGGTCATAACAGATAACAGATAAGTAAAAGAGAAAGCATCACAAGAATGATACACTTCACATCCATTTTTATACGGACTCAAGTTAAAACTGATCAAACCACTGCATTGTTGAACCAGCATCTAATATTTCAATTAATAGGCAACAATGAGATTCAGTTTTAGTATTGTTTTAGAGCCAACTGACACAGGGTGCCATTCACCAAAAGCATAGTGAAATTAGTGAACATTTTTCCCTCTCCATGTATCCATTACTGAAAGGCACCTAATTCCATCGTGACCTCAGAGTGTGTAAGGACAGTACACCCATTAATCAGTGTGTGATGCACACAGGAGGAAGTGTAGCCTTTCTGGTTTGACTAGCTGAAAAATAGTTCATTTAAAGCAATGTGATTTGTACCGTAAAACTCTGAACATACAGTATCCACCTCAAAAATAAACCTTTTAAGGAGAAACATTTCAAAAAAAAAAAAAAAAGTTCTGCGGGAAACTAGGGTTACGTTCTTTTTAAACTGGTCCTTTAAGTTTACAGGTTATGAACTGTGAATAAAACATCTGCTGCATTAAGCACATTTTGTGCTGTCTTATTAAGACAGAAATGGGGCACCTCAGTGGCTGAAGGTTTATGGCGCTGACCATGAACCACAACATCCCAGGTTTGACTCCCGCAGAAGACGTTTGCTACATATCATTCCCCATCCCTCTCTCCCCTAATTTCCTGTCATCTTTCTCCTGTCCGCTCTGAAATAATGGCACAAAATGCCCCCAAGAAGTACTTTAAAAAAACAACAGAAATATAATATCCCATTTAATTTCATGTTTAATTATCATTCCTTCAGCACAGAAAATGTAATGAATTAAACACTCATTTGTATTGTAAATGAGCCAAATTGAAGTTGTACTGTAGGAAAGACTTTTCCATATTTTTACAAAGATATGTACTTACACGATGTTACACTGTTTCTGCATAACTAATTTTAGGCTTGAACACATCAGTTGCTGGCACATGTGGCTGCTAATGTGAAGAGCGAAGTACAGCTATGATCTTTTCTTGTGTTAGAGGTGAAACGTTGACTTGGATAACATGCAGCGTAGTGGTTAGTCCATAGTTAGCACGTCTCTGTAACAAGGGAGTTTTTAAGACATGCCAATTACTTAAACATTTAACACGAGTAATTAAACAGACAGTGTCATTGGGATGCTGCTGTGCATTAGATCCATTGGGCTGCTACACTGATGTCTTGACATTCTGAATATGCTGTAAATGGCTTGGCCTTATATATCGGAAATTAAACTAAATAAACTAATGTGGATACCAAAGATGATGATGAGATGATGCTTTTATTTGTATGATGTGGAATGGAGATTTTAAAGCTATAGAAAAGTACCCTTTCACCCACAATGAAGACTTTATGGCTTTCAGCTATTTGCCCAAGTGAAATTGTGGTGTCAGGTATGAGCACTGGTAGGACATCTTCTCCAATACAAAGAATGATTGTGGTAGTGGCAAAAGGTGATTGAAAAAAATTGGGGAGTAAAAACAACAACAGAAGCCCTTGATGCTTTCAAAGCGTTACAGAGATGTTGGAGGGGTCACAGTCACAAAAGCCTTGAAAATAGAATCCGAGGAGAAAGTCAGACCCTTATTCTAGGAGAAATAAGGGCCAGGGGAGGAAAAAAAAAGTAGAATATTTCACTTACTTTTTTTCATCAGTGCTGTGCTGCATGTCTCAGTCTGTCTGAGGCTACTGCAGTTTTTCGCCTCGTTGACTCGTTAATGATCTGGTGAAGACACGTATGAAACCAGTTAGATGAACTGTATGAGGCAGAAACATGGCATCATCTGCAGCAAAGAAACATTAGTATCATGTTTTGCACGTTTTGAAGCTGGAGAGGAGGCTGACGATCATCTTTTTTGCCGCATGACTGAAACATCAGTTTCTCTTCAGTTAAAGCTGCGATTGGTTGGTTTTCTCCTCCCATAACACTGACAGGAGGAGGCAAAGAGCGACAGAGGACTTTAATAGAAGGGTCTCTCGCAATGATCTGTACACCGATCATCTTATCATTGTATTGGTTTATCTGTCTGTCCCTCACCATGTCTCAGAGGCAACTCATCTAAATTTTGACATAACTTGCAGTAAATTGTCAGCACTTCAATTTATTACCAGTAGTTACCAGGAGTAGCAGTGCAGCAGACGTACTACCTGTAACAGCTAGCGTAGTTGTTTCAGTAGTAAAAGCTAGTTGTAGTATTGGATGCAGTAGTAACAGCAGTACAGGAGCAGTAGGAGGACCACTAGCACTAGTAACAGTGGCCGTAACATCAGAACTATTAAGCATCGTACCAGCCAAATTATGATTTCATGATGCAGATCGGTAATGACTTCATAAAGTTTAATTAAATCACATTATCTGCAATGCTATGTTAGCTAACAAAACTGAAGTTACGTGACTAACAGCTACTGCATGTGAGCAGTGCACTCCCTTTAAAACAGGTTTGTTTTTATTATTCAGCACGTGTACCAGATATAAAAGAGGCAAACTGCATCGAAACTGGGACAAACCCCAACAAACATAGTGTGGCACAGTATTTATCATTTTACTTGACCTCATATTTAACTTGTATTGACTTCATTTAACCTTGTTTAACAATTGAGTAAACCTGTTGAGATTAAAGCAGTTTTTCCAGGGAGACCTGACTGAGAAAGCAGCATTGTGAGTGGCATACAGATGCAGAAAAGCAAAAGGCCATTAGCAGAAGGAGTCCATATGTATAGAAAATGTCTGGACTCATATGCTTAATTTCCCTACACATGGCCACCTGTACAAATATTATACATACACATATACACACTTACATTCTGTAAATTATATCAGATCTCCTATTACAGCATACTATACATTCTGAAAGTATAGTATCTCATATATTTCATTAAAAACTGAAATAACATAAAAAATGAACAAATAGTGGAAAAGGTGAAAAAAGCCCTTAAGAGGCCAAGCCGAAATATGGGTAAAATATAGATGTTACAGCCTTTTGTGGTTCACTGTTTTACTGCTTTATAATGACAGCCATGAGTGATGACTGCAGCTGGTCCACAAAGAGTTAAAAATTAGATTTCCTGTGTGTGTGTGTGTGTGTGTGTGTGGATGCAACTTTAACATGATTTCTGGCTCTGGTGATGTGTCTGGCCTTGTCTGTGTGTTATGTTTTTTTTTTTACCATTTCACCCAGTAGAACTGTTTGGAGGTTTTACACACACACACACACACACACACACACACACACACACACACACACACACACACACACACACACATAAGAACTAGATCCAGGAGAAATCAGAGCTCCAGTATTAATCAGACCTTGACTCTCCTCCCTGGCTCCCTACAGGTATAAAAGACCTTCCCAGGCCTGTGGATGGACTCCTTGAAGCCCAGCTGAGACTTCACAGCCACTTCTTCCATCTTAACTTAAAAACCAGACTGCAAACAGATTCGTATCAGGACAATGATTGAACTGGATATTGGACATTCCCATCAACTTCCAGCCATCACTGATATGATAAAGTTCTTTCCTCTATTTGACCAAGAAAGCAAAACCTTTATTTGAGGATTTCTAGCTGACCGGAAAAATCCTTCCAGTGTGGTGTGGTTTGGGAGAATTTAGGTGAACAGGGATGCCACTCAGTAAAGCCAACAACAAAACCTGTTTCAGTCTGCAAGAAGTAGCTGCTAACCCATCTTACTCACCCACGGAGAATTTAAGTTTCTCATGATGGTCTAAAATAAAGACGTTTTGGCCTTGTTAATAATACATCCCTGCAAAAAAAAAAAAACACTGGATATATACAGTATTTTGGGGGGTATTGCCAGAGTCAAAATTTAATCCACAAAATACCAAATTCTGCCTTTAAAAATCACACTGAAAACTCATCTCCTCAAAAATACTTAATGTGTCTTTCTCACCATCAAATCACATTATACCTCTCCCATATCTTCTTCTTTAGCTTGGTCAGAGAGCATGGAAGCTACAGTCCCACAGCACATTGGTCCCATGACATATAGACCAATTTAATGATCTGAATGAATTATTCATTAATAATAATAATTATTATAATTATTATTATTGTTATAGTCTTTATTCTACGGAGCCCCCAGAAGGTCATGGTGGGAATTTTTTTTTTGCGTTCCCTCACAATATTTTGCTTTAACATTTCGCATTCCTTCTGATCCACAGAGAAAGGCTGAGCTGTATTATGATATAGTATTATGTACTGTATTATGCAGTAGTAGTGACCACGGTGCTTGGGCGCACCCCGCTTGAAAGGAGTAATGAGCAATAAATGCAGAATGTAAAGTGTCAAGTCATCTCTCCTTTCTGTAGTGTCTGCAGAGCGTTTCCCTGGCAGTGTATTGTAGCTGGACTGGACCAACACAGCTGTTCCTGTTATCAGTGGGAACGCAAAACTTAACGCGAGGTAACGCAAAACGTAATGCGAGGGAATGCAAAACATATTGCGAAGGAACCTCAAAAATGTTTTTGCGGTGACCCTTAGGGGCTCTGCATTATTCATATAGCACTTTTCTTAACAATGTTACTAGGTTCTGGACAAGTTAAAGCAATAAATGTTAGAAACAACACCCAAGTAAAGCATCAGATTACACAAGCACCAATTAAATCACACAGTAAGAATACATAAATTGAGGGAAAAAAATACACTAAAGCACATAAAAAAAGATAGCCTGGTAAAAAGCTTTTTTATATTAAGTTTTCAGAAGATATTTTAAAGCAGACACAGAGCTAACTAACCTGAGATGCTCAAGGGGCTATTCCAATGCAATGTTTTGATGAAGGTAGTGCGGACCTTGAGTTTCAAACAGGTACATATGGGGTCAATAGGTCACTTTATAAGTTAACAATAACATTTTAAAATCAATTCTAAAAGTAACTGGGAGCCAATGGAGGGCAGCAAAAATAAGAGTAACATGTCAATACATCCTGGATCCTGTTTAATGCCATGCACCTGCAATTTATTGGTGGCTTTGGTTGCAGTAATCTAGATGCGACAAGACTTGGGAATTTACTACTTTTGCTAGGTAAGCTTGAGAAAGGAATTATCTTATTTTTGAAATATTTCTTAGCCGAAGAAAGCAAGATTTTACAGTCACTTTCATTTGTTCACTGAAAGCCAAGAGTCAATAGCACACTCACATTTTTTGCTCAAGACTTAACATAAGCTGATAGGCTTCCAAGTTAATCCTGGACTAGTAGTTTGCCTTTGGGATGACCAAATAAAAGACTCTCCATTACATTTTGAGACATTCAATAGTGAATGTCAGATAGGCATGTCAGGGGAACTAAACAGGCAGGGTCTGAGACTTTTCAGACTTAAATTGCCAAATGATGTGGGCCAAAGGGAGCATACATAAAAAAGTAATGGGCCTTAAAGTGACCCTACCTACCTTGTGCTTGTCATATTTGATCACTCCAGGGTCACAAAGGCATCTGTTGTTTAGATGCTGTAGCTGCTAACCGTGACTTTTTTTTTTTTACACTCACATGCTTATATTGTTTAGGAATAAGCCACTGAAACTTTCTGACCTCATTTGAAGTCAAGTATGTAAATGCTAATCACAAAAATCTCCCAGAAAAGTGGCTTCAAATGTAAAATACTGTAATTTCAGGATTTGGGCCTGTTTGGAGTCTGCCCATCCAGTAAAAGCTTGATCAGAATGGGTTGTGAAGGTGTTGAGCATGACACACACTTTTCCCCACAGGACCATCCCCTGTGTTTTGCTGAAGCCTTGTCTGCTTGAATCCAAGTCTGACGCCCCTTCTGACAAACATTATTTAACAGTCCTTCATTTTCAGTGCCTTGGGCTTTCTGTCTCAACTCCTCCTGTTAAGCAAAGCCTCAGTGTCAGGGGAGTTAGACTGAAATTCACTTTGCAGCAGGGATATAGAGGAGGATAAACCCATCTAAACTCAGTTTACTCACCTTTTGATTTGCAGAATAGGGTTTTCCAGCTTTTAGTCTGACATAAGTCTTCATATCTCACATTCATAGTGTCAGACAAAAGTATTCTATTTTAATCCGCTACTCATCCAGAGGAAGTCGAATGAGTTCCATATGTTTGCTCTGAGAGCTTCATCGTACGACCACAATCTTCCCCTGTTGGTCAAAGGCAGCTGGCAGAACAGGTAGGGGTTAAATACCTTGCTCAAGAGTATTGGCTGAAGAAGAGTGTCAGTCAATCAGGCTCCCCACCCAATGCCAGCTGTTGAGAGGTCTTTGGTTTAATTTTGTCTGCAACCTCTAAAAGTTGGCTTCCACCAACTTTTAAAGTCAAACTAAAATGTGAAATCTCCTCACTTTTGTGTAAAATACTGTGCATATATTTCAACATTAAAAAATGAACATATTTATAGAAACAGCGTCTAAGCTTCAATCATCTGGGTGGGCATTTTTTCATGACAGCAGCTGATTGATATGAGAGACACCATTGCTAGTGTCACTTAACAACCGTACTGATTTACTATGTCTATCCCTTTACTGCATTCAACATTTAGCAGGACCCATCGCGCTGTTTTACAGCTAGCAAGTTAGGCTAACTAGAGTGCTCAAAACGTGGAAGCTAGTTAGCCAAGCTTCCACCAAATTAGTTCTGGTTCTTGAACAGATTCTTGGAACCTTGGTGCTATCTATCGAACCAGCCGCGTTTCCACCAGTTTTGAGCAGAACCACATTGTAATCAAGGATTCGTCATCAATGGAGGGCATTGCACAACGCACAATGGAAGTAAACAGTAGTAGTAAGATGACAGATCGCATTGATTACTTGCAAGCTTTTGTTCTGTTATTACAGTTATTTGTTTTTATCCAAAAAACAAACATGGACCAACTATTAATGATAAGAAGACGTAGAAGACTTTTACCATAGTAGACCATAGACCATTGTTGCCTTCTCCATCCTCTCTTTCCCACCTGTAGAATATGACATGCCCACTGATGTCATCAGGGTTTGCACTTCAGGTCAAGGAAAACCTGAAATTTTTTGGTTCCAGCTGGGAACCAACTTTTCAGGTTTTTGGTCGAAATACTCGGAAAGGTTCAAAATTAGGTGTGCGAACTGGAACAGAACCTGTTCCATGTTGGTGGAAAAGGGGTGTTAATGCTCCTTGAACTATAAGACGAAGCTCCTAGGATGGTTTTAAACTACTGACTGAACCAGGTCTGAATAACAGAGATAATGTGCTGTGTTAGTCACACACTATTAAAAGGAGGGGCGTCTAGCTAGCGTTAGCTGTCTCCCTTTCATGGATCCAGCTGTGGTGATGACAAATGACCAGACGATCAAAACTCACAGCAACGAGTCGTCCTGTAACCTCTCACTCACATTACTCTGTGATTCCAATCGCTAAGCAACAGATCACAAAATCTGTAACTGCTGGAATTGAAGTGATAAAACGAATTATTTTTAGTGCACACACTGATATTGAACAAATCAAATAGTATCAAATAAAGTGTCAGTCAGTGCCATAAATTCACACCCTGGGAAACTGTACTGTAGGGCACTCTGTCACGGCACAAAAACAAATGAAACTTCAAAATGAAATTTCTTGTTTTTGGTAATTACAACTTTGACCAAATATGTACACAAGTCAAAGCAAACACCAAAGATATACACTCAGTGATCACTTTATTAGGTACACCTGTACAAACTAATGAAATTCAATACAACTGTTCTCCCATATAGTCCAGACCATCACCGACCACACCATACTTTTATAATGCCTATGATGCTCAGTTTTTAAATGTCATGAATATGAGACTGGCCAATGATGAGTTCAGCGGCATCTGAGGGCCAAATTAATTAAATCCCAATTCCTTATCGGTCAAAACAGAATCAGAGAAAGACAAAATGTAAAACTACATCCTATTCTTCTATCATGTATACATGTTAAGTATGTGAATGTTAGAAACAGAAGTAAAATGTGACTAATATGAAGCTTTTTGGGTCAGACACAAAAATATTTTACTTCTGTTGTGGTCCATAGTACTAAAGTAGTGACTCCTATCCTTCTCAGGTGTTTTTGCATACATAGGAAATATTTCCAGCAGTTTACTTAGCAGTAACATAAAAATGAGTAATGAAATTATGAATATAACATCGAGACTGGAAATGCTTTATTTCATTTTTCATCTCCTCTCTCTCCTTCTCCAGATATTAAATGATTCTGCCCCCTCTTGCAGGTAATTTTGATCTCTAATATGGAGCAGTCTATGCCGGTCCTTATTTTTTAACTTGAACCTGTGGCAGAAAACCCATTAAAAGCACCACTTAACATTGCTGGAGTGTGGCGCTGTGACACCAGGTGTGACCTAAAAAAGGTAGACGGCATAATTAGACACGGCAGATTCAGGTCGGAGAGGGCATCAGTCTCCGTTTCACTCTCCTACAAATTAGCGACAGAGCGGATGTATTCAAATAATGAATCCTTTCTCCCTGACAAAGTTAAAAGGGATGAGCTGGAGGAGACCAGAGGAGAAAGTGGGAGAGAATCAGAGTATTACAAAGAGCCTGGAAATCAGACGGTGTACGCTGACAGAGTAACATTGCTAGTTTTTGAATATCAAGTGAAAGCTTTCTTCCTCTGATGAATACATATGGCCTGGGAGAAATGATGTATCCCTCCTTCATGACTGCAATGATGATGCCCAATGAATGTGAAAGGGAAGCAGATGGTAGCCCGCACATAGACAGACCACTACTGTCGTTATTACATATGATGGAGTGGGAGACGGATGAATCAGTACTCACGAAAACCTAAATCATCCTTTTGAGAGCAGGTACTTCAAAACATCTGGGAATTGTTACAGTTTAACAAAATATTAAAGGCCCTGAAAACATATTTTCTCAGTCGGCTTCTCACAATGATTGAAGAGGTCTTACATGAACACAAGATTTTCTGCCTGAGTTGTAATGGTTGTGTTTAGTTCACATGATAGATTTCTGTTTTTCTGTTTTTGTCTGTGCCCTTCTCACCGGTTTGAGGTGGGCTCAGTTGGAAAAAGGTGATGTCACGTACTTCCATGCACCAATCAGGATTTTGCAGCATTTGAATCAAAATGTGATGAATATGTAGGGTTGTCTGCTGATGTTGGCAGCACAGGTTTTGAGCTTTCTGTTTTTAATAAATAATACTTAAGGTGGGTTGTTTTTTTCAAGCTTTAACTTAGATTGTTGCTTATTTAGTCATAAAAATAAAATGCTATAGAGAAATACTTAAATTTATAAACCATGTTTTCAGGTGCTGTAAGGAAAGCATGGTATGCCTAAAATACATCTTTTTTTACTTAAAAATAAATGATTTGATCCTCGATTTGGTTGTGAAAATTTGAATATCTTTAAATGGTTAAAAACTAAAATATGAGATTAATCAAAGAGATGTTTAAATGCCATCTTACATATTTCTGGTAACAAGACAGAGATAACCATATTATTTCACCATTATCAAAAAGAAATATCCAAAAGAAAGATTTTCTTGAATCATGTTGATTTGCAAGATTTTACGATTAAAACTTACTTTAATTAATTTGATTTAAGAGCGTAACTAAATCACATTATTTTACTTGTTGCATGGTCTGCCCTTTTTAACAATGGAAAATAAGTCTTTTCTGTGTCTTGACTTTTATGTAAAAATACACCTGTATAATTTGCCTGAATCAAATAGGGCTGCAGAACAGAGGAGCGTCCCACAATCACTAATTAAGACCCCATAGATTTGCCCTATTTACGCAGGAAAAATGTGAATTTTAAACAGCCCCCTGTTCAGAGAAATCTTTTTGTCCAGAAAAATCCAGAGAGGTCTCTCTGACTTTGTCATCTGCCCCGTTAATATACATCTTTTCTTGGGTTGCAGCTCCAAGCAAAATATTATTATGTCTAATTGGAAATATATCAGATATATATCCCAACTGGCAGACACGATTAAGTTATCAGAATTTTGCTGCCATCACCTTACCTGTTACTTACTATTTGTATCAAAGTTTAATGTCTTTGATATTACCTCTTGCTGCCGGTGTGCACGATTACCAAATGCTGCCACCTGCATGGCTGTGTACTTGGGTTTAGTCATCCGTACCTCCATCTGTGTCGACCTGGAGGATCTACGGCCGCCAGGCCGACCCATGTCAAGAATCCTTTTGGTCACTGTGGTCCTTATCTGTGGCTGGACCAGATACAGGGAAGAGATGCAGTGTCGGTGAGCTCCACTGGCATTGTTCCGGTCCATCGGCGAGGAGATTGGAGAGGCCTTCCTGTATCACTTCAGACACACTGGTGCTTGCATTCAGATCTGCCTGCAAGACCAGTGGAGTATGTCAGAGCGATAGACTGTGCCTCCTGGCCTATGAGATGTAAAATTCAAGAGATGCAGGCAGTTTGGTGGCTTAGCCCAGTTTAATCTTTCTGCTCAGTGCCCCTTGTTGAGTCGTGCATTTTTATTAAGTCCCAATGACAAGAAGTGGAGAACCACGGCATGCATATTCACAGCCAGAGACGCTTCTCTGTCCGCAACTAATTGTTACTGTGCCCATCCAAGCACTACTGCCCTGATTCCCTGTGCATTCACGTAGCTTTACAACAAAGCTGGCCTGCTGACAGGCTAAACTCTGCTACTTAGAAAACGCTTGTACTCAGGTATGACTGTGTTGCCTCCATGTTGAGCTGGATTGTGTCGAGGAAAGTGTAGATAAACAGCGGGGCTGGAGAGGGCATCAAGCACAAAGAGATTCACTAGCTGACTAGAATGGGGCGTGTGTGTGTGTGTGTGTGTGTGTGTGTGTGTGCGTGCACGTGCGTACGGGGCAGCTGATTGGGAGGATGTGGAGGGAGCAGATGCTGTTCTGAAGGGACCCTGAACAGCATACAAAACACCTGCCTGCTATGACAGATCACCTGTGATCTCTGCGAGATACAGCAGCCATTCAGCCCCAGTTTGAGATGTCACAGGAGGTGGCTTTGGCTGACTTTTTCACTGATAGATTTTTTTACAAAGAGATGAAAGATTGGGCATAACCCATGGTTTAAAATAGCCCTCTGACGGTATCTACAACTTTTGTTTTTGTTTTGATTGTGGCAGAAAAACATATTTTATCGGCACCTCTCCGTATATACTATGCTAGTATCCCTTTCTTTCTCCAAGTTAAATGTAAGACTTTATAAGACCTTTTTAATACCACTAAGAATGAAATTTAATGTCAACGTCACGGCCATACTGGCAAAAGAATGAAAAATATAATGGAAAATCAGGACTGAAAGTCCAGGACATGTGGATTTTAAGCCCTAGAAAATAATTATTTACCAAGTACATCAATTTAACATTTCATTATAATACATCCAACAGTTATTTATGATGTTAAGGTATTTAATTAATCATACGAAATGACAAGAAAAGCATTTAAGACCTTTGTAAATGAAATTTAATACTATAAGGTCTTATTTTGAGGATATTAAATTCAATGCTTTTTAAATACTTCTAAGACCCCGCAGGTACCCTGATCCGAGTATTAGTGCTTTGTTCTATACATTCATATATGTACTGAATGTTTGCTAAGCCCTGGCCCCCTTGATTACTGCTGCAGTCCAGTTTTCCGTTCTTGTACGGCACATGTGCAGTTTACAATGATAACGGTGGCAGATTTACATGAAACTCAGTCATTTTTGAAACAATGGATTCTTGATTTCAGACAAGGGTAGACAAAAAACAAGGTTCTCATTTCCAAAACCTTGGATATTGCCGACTTAAACGACAACTGTAGCTGGCAGCTCCAGCTCCAGCTCCATAAGCTGGTTGAAAGTCTGACATTTTAATGTTTGCCGATAACTCGTTATAAAATTGAGAATATTGAGAAAGGGGTCTTAAATATGCACTACATACATAATATTGTGCTAAAAAACTGAGGCTAAAGCTGCATCTCCCAGGCAAAAAAGTCAGCATCCGATCACCAGTTGATGATCCATGTAGAAGACATGGAATTAGAAAAACAGCATTGGTCTTGTATTTGGAACTAGTTAGTCCTACTATTATAAGTATGAGAAGGAAAACTGTAAGATCAGACTGTTGTTCAGTTCTATCATCACCCTGTTTGTCTGCTAAGCTTACATACATCAAACACAAGAGTTAAGGCTTGTAGGATGAGGACAAACTCGTGGTTCTAATGTGATTTGGGTTTTTTTGGGTAACGTTGGCCGAGGTTGCTGGAGTGTAAACTTACAATGAAACGCAGTACAGAGCTAATGTTAACCTAAATTTTGATAGCATCCAAGACCACCTTTCACTCAGTGGGGAAATACTACACCGTCCAGTTCCTTATATATATTGACGCAATAGCGGATTCAGAACGTTCTACATCAGCGGCAGCCATCTTGGTTGTTTACGAAAATGCCTCAATGGCGCCCCCCTGTACAGTCATCGTATCAAACCCACCCCCAGATAAATGGTTGTGATTGGCCCGACCCGGGCCAGGTCTGCTAGAAATCTGTCTGAATGGGAGGGGGACCAGACGCATCTGCCAGAGCAAATAAAGCATGAGCTCGCAGATTTGTCTAGTTCCCAGGCTATGGAAGTAATGCTCAGTTACTACTTTAGGAGGTATGCTAATTAACCAGACATGCTAAATTTAGCATCTTCCGTTAGAGCGGATACACAGTTTTGGAAAGGCTAGAAAAAAACACCACCACCCTCTAAACTCTTAAAAGATCTTACTACAACCCTGTACACAACAATTAAACATGTGGACAAATCCAAAGCTTGACAGGCCTGCCATGCTCAAGTTATGATTGGACAATCAATACTTGGGGGAGGCGTTTAGGGAATGGTCAATTCGACTCCCACATGGATATTTTTCTATTGTGATTAGGTGCAGGTGACCCCGCCTACATGTCTTGTTCTTTGCAGCTACCACTGTACTGCAGAGGCAAAGCTGTCCCCCTCTCGCTGTCTTGAAGGTTATTCACCAAGGTGTCACAGTCAATCAGATCCACACCATGCTCTCAGCATAGGTGACAGATCATTACAGTCCCTTACAATGGCACCTCGCCATCCTTGTGCACACTACTTAATTAGGTAAAAACAAATTATGCGCTCAGAGCTGTTCACTGAGCAAGAGAAAAACAAGCTGAAGCATTGTGTCTTTGCTTTTTGTTTTCCTTCTGTCTTTTTCTCCTCTTGTCTATTGTGTCTGCTTCTCTTTGTTTCTGGTAAGCACGTCTGAAAAACACGACCTCACAGCGTGAAAGAAAGACTGACATATTGAGTATATACATACACTGAGTGTACACTCTATGCATGTGAAATCTTGGAGACATGAATTCAACAAGCTGTTCCATGGGGATCTTTGTCCATTTTGGCTCAGTCGTATGACACAGTTGCTGTAGATTTTTTGGCGGCACATTCATGCTGTGAACATCCTGTTCCACCTGATCCCAAAGGAGCTCTGTTGGGTTTAGATGTGGGGACTGAAGTGAAGTCACTGTCACTTTTCTGAAACATCTTTATCCTGCAGGAAATCTCCATGTGAGAACAAGAGTAGACTGTGGATGTCAACAGTATTTAGGTACCACTACCTTCTTTATACCATCATAATGTTCTATATGTATGTTTTGCACTTTTTCCTGTATTCATACCTGACTGTCTGGAGGAGCCAGCTCTTTGAGTAAACTGGGAGTTGTGCCTTATAAAATGGATTTTCAGTATATATACAGAGAGAACAGAGGCAGGGGCTCTGCAGGGGGAAGCGACGGCTGTGTGGCTCATTGAATTAAAAAGTGACACTGTACAGCAATTGCGCAGCCCCCTAGGGGTGATCAGGCCACTCACATTATTGATTAACGCTCCCCACCTCCCCCTCTTCTCCAAATCTCTCCAAAGCAGAGTGCTAACGATCAAGATTTATCACATGGTATCCAATAATATTATCTCCACAAGGAAGCTATCAGAGGCCTTGCTGTGTGGATTAGCCAAGGTTGAGTTCATAAGAACCTGCGCTCAAGTGGGTAAAATGATTGCAGCTGACAATTTCAAGAGTACAGAGATTGAGCCATGGGGTCTGGGTGAAACCAGCACCTCATCCGCTGCACATCCAAGAATAGAGACATTTTTAGAGAGCACAGCGTACAATTTCTGACAGATTCTCCGAGCATTTATTTAGGCAGGGCATTCAGTGGTGTGACATGGATGAGATGAGAGGGAGGAAGACACAAAAGGAATGTTGAGAGCAGCGCTGCAAGTGATGTCTACAGGCAGAGCCATGCAGCTGTTGAGATAAGTATCTTGAATGCCAGTTTCATTATGGTAAGAGGCTACTCTGAGAGACACCGTGCAGCATGTATAGAGCTCTTCTCAACGTCACTCCATCTAAATTTACAAAGATTGTGTTTCCATACTAAATGGCGGCCATTTCCACCACCCACAAGTGTGCCAGAGCATTCTTGAGCTTGACAGCTTGAGGCTGAATTTGCAGAAAGATGGCACGGGGCCTGATTGGGCTGTAGTTTGGACAGCTGCCCCGACAGACGCTCTGCAGCCCAGGTTTTGAAGAGGAAGCGGGCCAAGCACTGCGCAGGCTTCCCTATAGGCCTGTCGGACAAAATTCTCCGCATATGGACGTCTGTCCTGATATTTAGCATATTTATTGTTTAGTTTGTGGCTCCAGAGCCTCAGCCTGTACCCTTGAACTTGCGAAATGTTTTTAAATAACGCTGGAACTAGAATACTTTATTGGATTTTGCAAAGTATTATTGGATACTCCATCGTCATCAGTCTTGAAATTGTAGTCAACATTGATTATGGACATGGGCCTGTAATTATGTTACCCCCTACCTCCTCGGTTATAATATTCTTACTAATGGTGGCACAACATTACCAAGAAGTATCATTTATTCCTCAAGACATTCCCAACATGTCTCATACATCCTGTTGAAAGGTAATCGTGTGCAGAAGTTTGATTTAGATCTACAGGGGCAATCATCCTGGTCACCTTCTGCAATCAAGGCTGTGTCATTTTTCTGCTTTGAAGGGGAGTGAAGGATGTAGTGTGCAGTCAGTGGAGCCTGCAGCCTTTCTGCCCTACATTAGAGCTGCAGATATTAACAGGCCGCTGGTACCAATAACCTCGAGTATGAACTGTCAGTGACAAGTTAAAAAGAGCAAATGAGCCAGCGATCAGTGTCACCTGAGGCTGTGGTGTAAGCACAAACACCCTGCAGGAAAACACTCTGGCGTCACACATTTGATTACTGGAGACTCTTTTTGTGTGTATGTGTGTGTGTGTGTGTGTGTGGTCTCCACTTTTCCGTTGATGGATTCCAGTCAGGAGCATTGACATTTTTCAAAGTGTGTTTTTAAAATGCTTACTGAGCAAGGTAAAGGCCAAATAGCAAGGTTCTGCCAGGTGAGATGAATCAAGGAGCGGAGGCGCTGCCAGATGTTCTCGGAGAACATTAAGGAGCCGATCGGATTAGCGAAAGGAGCAGCTGGTCACCCAGATGTTTCAGGCATGTGTGTTAAGGTGGAGCCATAAGCCTCAGTGTCTTTGATTAAAAAGTCAGTAGTTATTTACTCAAAACTCTTCAGATGGCTGCCAGCGCAGTAGACTATCAGACTGTAAAAGGGAAAAATTAAGTCAAGTCATATTTATCTATAAAGTGCCTTTAGCAAGCAGGCCGGTCACTACATGTTTTCAGAGGAAGCAAACTGATAAAAAAAAAAAGAGATAAATAAAACAGGAAAATCACAAATAGAGACAGAGTCACAGCCTCACTATGTGTGTGTGTGTGTGTGTGTGTGTGTGCTACTTGGGTTTCTCCCGGTTTGTTATTTTAATCCAAAGACAGCCATTACACTGTGATATCTGACATGGACAGATTAACCTTTATCACAGCTATGCAGCTGAATGGGCAAACTTAGACAGCTCACCAATACAGAACAAGGAGAAAGGGCATTAAAAGTGCCGTTTCAAATACCACAGCCCTTGCCTGTTGAGCCTCACGGCTAGCCTTTTCAAATCAAGGTGATGTTAGTTAAATATTTTGCAGCCCTTTTCTTTCTACTTCTGTTAGTCTGAGTGCCTTCGTAAGCCCACAGGACTTGACAATACTTCAAACGCAGCAGCAAAGCAGCTGTGAAGGTCAGTCTCTTTGCAAGCAGGTTCTTTTTCATACAATATTCATCAAAGCTTAATTTCAAATGAAAGAGACATGACATGTAGAGCTTAAAATAGGGAATGTCAAATGTAAGAGGATGAACAAAGACTGTTTCACCAGTGGGATGGTGGAGAATTCCAGAAAATTATATTATATTGTCTCACTATACAAAGGTCTGTAAACAAACTTCCATATTAAGTGAGATTTATACACAGTAAGAAATCCAGTTTATGCTCTGTACAAAATGTACTGTTTGTCCTTCATGGACAATGAGGTTATTCTAGTGCTTTACACTCTGGATCGAAAACATTTCCTTTGATTATATTTCTTTTACCTCTCTAAAAAGAGCCTTACACTGCTGCCTATTGGCTTCGTCTTGGTGATAAAAGAATTGAGGCTTATTTTACTGCACTCTCTCTGGAAGTCTCCCTGGATAAGAACATCAGCTAAATGCATAAACTCAGAAGCCGCATTTGGACTGGATTAACTACACCTGTATTTGTAGTCCCATCCGTATCTAGCATGCCAGTAATTTTTACAGTCACACCAGTAAAAATCCATTCTGTTTTTTTTTAACCCTTGCTTAAATACCCAGTAAAAATAACTTCAGATGAAACAAGACCTGTACAAACTGACATCCCCGAGGTTGTTGGCAAACTTCTTCCCTCCCAAAGCATATGGTTGAGAGCCATCTGCTCAAACTGCACCTGAAAGTGCAGAAACATTCAGTTCACCCCAAACTGAGATCAGTGTTTTTGCTTTAGCTCACTTGCGTTCTTTTTTCTCCATCCTCCACAGCTGTGCTCTGGTTTGTTATTGTTCAAGAACCTCAACAGCAAAGTGGTCAAGTAATGCATGGTAGATTTCTGCTCTGAAAATAATGCTTAAATGGAGTAAGCGCTGCCATTTCTCTTATGAACTAGGGGTGTAACTCAAAGCTGCTATCTGTATCTGTTTAGGTCACAAAATCCAGCACAAATTTTAACAGAATTTCCAGGATATCGGCAAAAGAAAATGCAAATGAATGCGCATATCCATCCACTGCCATTATGCAAATATCAGGAACTGAGCATATGGAGATAAACTGCTGGTGGCGCTTATTCTCCAGTCGGAGCGCAACGAGATGACATACTTAAGAGCGTCAATCAAACCGAAATCAAATGAAAATGATGTCAAAAACGAGATAGAAAGATGGGATTTATGTTTGTCGCAAGTATTCATTGGAGGAACGTCTCCCATCTCTCCACACGGTTCTGATGTTTTCGTCTGCCACAAATTTTTTTTTTCTCTCTTCTGTGGAGCGGAAGCTTCATGGGTCACGTTTCATACATGTGATATACATGATTTATTCGTTAATATTTCCATTGCACTTTCGATACACCAATAATATTTTTATTTTTTTTCCATGAGTTTTTGCTGTTTCCACAGGCCTTAATCACTTAGCCATATTATAAGTAGGTTGTGCATGGAATGGGAGAAGATCAAGACAAAAATAAAGTTGGTTTGAAATCTCGATGAAAAAACAAACAAACCGAAAGCTATTGACAAAAATTTGAAAAACTCTCTTGGCCTTTTGGCATGCACTTTTGAGACGGTCCCTAACTTTGGCTTGTCAGGAATATTACTGGAAAAATTCAGATGTTGTTTGTATCTGTTCAGAGCACATTATCTGTTCATATCCAAAAAATGTATTCAAATCCGTTTACATCCCTAGTGTGAACATTTATGCACATAGTCCTAATCCCATCTCAACAGGGTTTAAGTGAGAATTGATCCAAACACCTTAATGTCATGGGATGTACAACTAATGTTGTAAAAGGCAGCTACTCGGCAGTTCTCTGTTTATGTCTCTGAGCAGAAACATCCAGCTGATTAAGTCTCCAGCTGACGTAGATGATCATCAAAGTCGTCATTCCTGACAAATGAAAATAGCTTTGCTGTATGTCCACTCATATTGAATACGGACACTTTGCTGCAGGCTGAATTGACACCCGAATCGCCTTTACTGACGACTTGCTTCGTGACATGAAGGTCAGCAAGTTTGCATCCATTAAGTAGGATCGAAAGCAGCCATTCAAAGGTAAATTGTTTGTTTCTGAGATTATGATGACTGAAATGTTCAGCCGCACTGAATGGATGGAGGTAAGTGAGTATTGAATTTCAGCCCACGATGTTCTATTCACTGTCTCTTTTCTGTGATATTAACATCAATAGCTAATAAATTAGTCACAAGTCACATTTCAAAAACATTCAATAAGACAGCAAATGAAAAACAACGCAATCAATTCAGATATAACAAATGGTCAAACACACAATAAACTGTGTTAAAGGGAAAAATATAAGATATATTAAGTTTGAAATGACATCATAAAATCATTACACTTTTGTAAGACATTCTAATAAATCCACAGGTTCAAACATGTATTTTATTTATTTATTTGGATCCCAATTAGCTGCTACCAAGGTAGCAACTACTCTTCCTGGGGTCCACACATGTAAACATTACAATATAATTGTATAAACTATGTAAAGGTTGGAATCTGAGGTTTCCAGTGAAGAGAGCCTATAATAAACACCAGTCGTGGTCCGAGTTTCTGAGTCTGGCTTTTAGTTGATGTTGGTAAATCATATTATTTTACTGAAGGAGCTTTCCATCAGGAGGCTGGAAAGATCTGGATCAAACTCCACACAAAATATCACATTCAGTTCCTACACTATATATATATATGTATGCCTTATATTCCATCCTGAGAATATATAAAACATGAGTGTTGCAATGACCTTTTATATTGCATTTCTACTGCACTTCTTTTCACTTTTTACATCAACACTACAGATTCCATGGATTCGTGACATGATGAACATGAACTTGCTCAGTACACAAGTAAAATATTGCATTGCCTGTAGAAATATGATACGTGTGCATTTACACAATAAATTACAGTACATTCAGAGAGGCAGGTCATCCTTAACCCCTCCAATATTATAGACCTTACTGGACCTTTTCATTGACATTGTTGTTTTATTATTTTATTATTCTGGTGAATTCATGTACACTTACAATCATGCAATCATGCATTATGATATCCAAAATAGTCTTGGTACAAAATAATACACATGTATGTGTACAGTTAATGTTCAAAAGTACACATACAAACAATTAAATAACAATTGTGCAACCTTACATCCTGTCTTTATATCCTGTAAAGTGTTCCCTCTTTCCTCCCCAACAGATCTGGTTCAAACAGATCAGCATGTTTTGTGTATCTGCATAATACATTACAACCTAATGTAGCATGACATAACATAACACACATCAAAGACTATGAATAGTAATGAGCTGTAACATAACACATAGAACAATGCTCCCTTCAGCAACAGCTTAATCAGCAGTGTGGTTTCACCACCATGTCTGACCCACATCATCATCATTTGAAACGAGTACTGAAGCAGCAGCAGAGCTGTTTGTTAGCCACACTAGTGGCATGACTCTAGGGATGGAAATGTCGGTCTGTCGGTCGAACAGTCCCCCACTTTTGTGCAGACTGAAATATCTCAACAACTATTTGTTGGATTGCCATCAAATTTGGTACAGACACCCCTCAGGATGAATTGTAATAACTTTGGTGACCCCTTAGCTCTAATCTTAGCTCTCACCAAATACCTGCAAAAGTAATGACATTCTTATCAGCCTTAGCTATACTTGTGTTTAATGCAAATTAGCAAATGTTAGCATGATAACACGCTGAACTAAGATGGTGAACATGGTAAACATTATACCTGCTAAACGTCAGCATCTTAACATTGACATTGTGATCATGATTCATATTAGCATGCTGATGTTAGCATTTAGCTGAAATCACCACTGTACTTAAGTACAGCCTCGTACAATGGCCGCTAGCAGGGCTGTAGACTCCTGTTTTCTCCAGATAAACATGCTCCAAGTTGCCCTGAATATTGGCGATGACCAAACCTGGACATCACTCACACCAGTGCTCGGGCTACTGGGGACCATTTTGGACCAGGCTTCCATATTAAAACCAGAAATTCATTTGGAATAGGCCTTTTGTCTTTAGGCTCCACATCAGCCATTTTGTCCTTTCTGTGACCATGTTGCATACTTTGACTTTCTTTTCTGTGTGACAGATGTCTGAGAGACAAAAACTCTATTCAAATCACCCCCCAAAAAAGCAGATATTACCAGAAGAATGACCACCTGCATCACAATAACATCACACGCAGAAGGGAATTTATATAATTGAGGCTTGGGTGATTCAGCACACAGACTGAGTGCCAATAGGAAATAGGACCCAGAGGCTGTGTAGTGTTGGTTCAGGTCTTTGGGTTTGAGCAGAGCAGAGATGGGGGGGGGGTTGAGTTAATGTGCTTCCTACTCTATGTAGACCATTGCTCATTGATAAACATGATCTGCATTCACTGCCCTAGAAAATGTCAGAAATCGACCAGAGAGCTGACTCAGGAGCCCCGGCCACACAAAAACGCAGGTAGTGAAAGGACACATAATCCATTTTAACACAGGGATTCAGAACTTCAGTATTTGGAATACAGAGAACTGCTGCTTCTTTGGTTCCCATTTCATTTCCCATTACATTTCATTACTTTTCTGAGGTTGCTGATTCAAGAGTTCACATTGAGCAGTGCTTAGTGGGAAGAATAAAGAAGAGAACAAAGAGGCAACGGATTAATTATTACACTTGCAGTTTTATCATTTAGAAGTTTTGTGAAACTTGTGCAGGAGGTCAGACACTTACGGGCCTGGTGGACAGAGGTTTGCTGATAACTGGACACAGTTGATGGTGATAAAGCGGTAATACAGGTACCAGAGGTAGTAGTAATGGTAGTAACCAGTGACAAAAAAATACTCAATGTCAGCTGAGTTTAGCTGTGTTAAACTAGATTTTACGTGTAACTCTAATTCCTGGAACATCAGTGTTAGAGGAACTTTTTCACTGTACACAATCACTTAGATTCTTGTTGGCATATGATGTAAATACAGGTGATTTTTCCAAGAAAATGAATGGTGTGTAAAAAAAATTGCTTTATCTGCCTAAAATTAGCTTGTATTCCCTCTGAACACAACAACGATAACTGTACTGTATCTAGAGCTTAAAAATGATAATTAGTCGCTACGAACATCAACGTTAACCATGTAAAAACAGCATAACTATGGCTATGTACTCACACACCCCCACATAAACAGGTAGTAGAGCCACTAGCACAGCTACAACACAGGTACCCACACAGTAACTGTTTCAAAGGGCCATAAATGTACTGCTAGTGACTTACAAAGCTATGTTGGACTCCTCATCTTTCCAGCAGAGAAATGGAGAGTCTGTAGCTTCTCATGGCTTGTTAGCTCTGACTACCAGCTCTACATCGCAACAAGGCCGAACTTCCTACAGTCGTTGCTCCCTCAGTCCTCTGTTGCATTTAAATATGCTGGGAGAGAGGGTTCTTGCAAAATTTGAGGGTTTAGTTAGAGTGACCTTTTCCTACATTTACTCCAAAAGCTCGTATTTTACTGTTTTTGAGAAACATGTTTTCGAGAAGTTGTTTACTGGGTCGAGTGTTGTTTTGAGCAGTGCTAAACTGCAATGTTTACCCAAGATTTGCAGTCAAAAGTGTTTCAGTGTGTTTGTGTGCTCTGGCAGCACTGCACAGCATTAGCTCTCTGGTTATCACAGTGACTCTGCAGAGTTCATTAATTGTTCCACACCAGAGGCCTTTGAATCACGTTGTCATTTTCTAATTTGGTTTAGCCTGTGTCACTGCTTTTAGCCATACTTCCCCGCTTTGTTTTCCAAATCTAATTAGAGATTGCGAAATGAGCAAATGTAAGGAATGACTCATTCATATACATAATGAAACAGACGACAAAGTGAAAGTCCTTTTCCTGGTGCATTCAACAACACACATTGACCAGGTTTTGGCTGTTACCTAGCATTTGTAAAGATGCAAAAATATGAGAGCATACATAGGCTACAACAACACAAAAACACACAACTGTATGTGCAAAAGTCAGTTAAAGGAATGACCACCAAGTATATTCACATGTATTAGGTTTGAGTACAAATCTGCGTTTGTTTCTCATCTTTTATGTCATAATACATATATATATATATGTAACTGTGGATTTATTTTATACTATTTAGTTAGAGGAAAGAAATAAGTTCTTTTGGACTTTTGTCATCTCCATGCAAATAATTTCCATTGCTATGTGTATGTCATCTGTTTGATTTTAAACAGAGCAAATCAACAAAACTCAAATTTTTTACGTCCTATTTACTGTTTGGAAAGGGGCAGGCACTTTCAAAAATACTTGTCAGGTGATGGGATGAACCATCTGTCTATAACGTCTAGGGGCGTTCTTTGCTCTTCTTTCAATGAAGAAATACTCTACAGTTCTGATATAACTTATGCTATAGCAGCATATATGCTAACCTCTTTAGGAGCCGTCATTGTTGTTTTCGAACAGTCGCAGTCGTCACACCTAAACCACACCCGTTGCTGCCAGTAGTTGTTCAAAGGACGGTGCGTATAACCGCTAGCGCATAACTGGAAGCCTGGCAAGACAGATTTTCGTGTGATCTCACGAATCCAGCTGCCTTGCAAGGTAAGGAATGTATCTATCCGCAACCTTAGTGCCAGACAAGAACATCAGTATTCAACAATTCTGCAAAACCACGGATTAAATTCAATAATATAATTTGTTATGATAATAAATATAAATAATAAACTATGGTTAAGGTATGGTTAGGCAACTAAAACAAGGAAAATATTGTGATTAGTTAGTTACAATTTGGATATAATTCCTGGGATACTGGACTGCATTCTTACTGTGTATATTAGTATTCCTGCTCATGCTTTGGGGTTATGAAATAATATAGCCTAATAAAATGTGTCATCATATCCAGTGAGCTGTTATTTCTCTCTTTGTGTTTGGTATTTGAGTGGATCTAAAGAGGGATGGAGAAGCCCAAGTATAATGTGTAATAACATAGCATTATGCCATTTGGTGCTTTTAGCCATAATGACTTACAGTACAGAGACATGCAACGGTTTTTGGCCAGGCTGTAAGTGCCTGGCACTAGAGGACTGCAGTGATTTTAACACACTGCTCAGAAAGAATATTTATCAGTCTTTAGTGAATCAGGTGAGGTTTCCTGGGGATAGAGCTGATTTTTATTTGTGCACTTAAATCCCTTTTAAACAATACTACTACTACTACTCCTACTACTACCATTCTACTTTAGGGTTAACTGCCTGGCTTAAGGCTCTTGCTCAAGGGCACTTTGATGCTAGGAATAGGGAGTGCTTCTCGTTAACTTTCCTCGCCCACATTTCCCCATCTGGTGTTCTTCATTCAAACCTTTGACCTTCCAATCATAAGCCCGCTTCTCTAACCTCTACCGCACAGCTGCCCCAATTTAGATAAAACATAATGTCCAAAATTGTCCCCTGCTGGGAGATAATCTAAAGTAAATTACCACTATCATCTCTATCAGTCTTAATGTGGATTCATCCACACTACTGAGTGATATTATAGCTGTTGTTAAACGTTACAGTCATTAATGACACGCCGTAACTCACATTGTGCTGCTTTAGAACCGCGCTGATCGAACTAGATCATTTGTTATGCTCATCATCTCATCAATCACTCCCTTCCTAGAGCCACACAGCAGTAGCGCGGGCTGTCCCAGCTTCAGAATAGCCACTATAACACAAGACAAGCAGACGACTGACTGATACATCTTTGATAAATCACCCTCTGACTGACTGATTGACTGACTGGCCGACATGTAGATGGACTGCCTGACTGGAAAGCTGTCTAACTGACTGACTGGCTTGTTTATTCGCTGGGTAACTGGCTGACTAACTTTTTGAACTCCTTGTTTAGCAGATGCCTTGCTGGTTCACTGACTGACAGATACTGCTGCCCTACCAGCTGACTTACTGAATGGTTGAGCAACTGACTGACTGACTGATTGGTTTACCGACTGTTCGCTGGATGCTGAGCAAATCAATTTCAAGGAGAGCAGCAGTTTCTACGGTAGAGAACTGAGCCCAATTAGCAGAAAGAAAACTAATTACCATCAGGAGCCACGGATACATGTTTTGGTTGGACGTCTCGATTCCTCGTCTTCCTCTGAATGCTGATTACATTCCTGCGCAGGAGTAGACCTTCTCGCCGGCCTACAGATGAGACTAAAGCCTGCTCTGTTTTGTTCCAACATCACGATCCTCAGAGAGCGGGATGAAAGATAGATGGCGGGGAGTAATGGAGCTGTTGACTTTGTTGTAATTAAAGAAGACAATGACTGAAGTTGTTAATCAGGCAGATGAATGTCTCCCGCTCTTTCCTTTGTGTATGGATAGGAATGCTGTACGCACTAAGCTGATGAGAGAATTACAGTCCTCTCTCTGTGCTACTGTAAATAGGATCATAGAACGTGCACGTTTTATCAGGATTATACTCCTCTTTGAAAAAAGATCAACCCTTTTTTTTACTGTCTGTCCACATGGCTATTCTTAGAGCAAAATACTTTACAAACTATCAATGTTGTCATGGAATCTTGAAAATAATCCTCTATATGTTTATCAAGGCCTCTGCATATAATCTGAAAAGTAAGCATATGCTGTTTGCTCGTTTGACATTTTTCTTTGGTCTGTGATCGATGTGTAAGAGCGTAGTGATTAACTGTCAGGCATTTGCATGGTGTCCTTTCAGTCCATCCCTCCGAAGAGAGTGGGGCCTGAAGCCTTGTTAACAGGAGATGACTTAATTAGAGAGCAGGACCAGGGAGGGAGTGTGATGATTATGCATTTCAGCTCTTTCTACCTAGAGTTGTACTGAGGGTTACCTCTGTGTGTCCCTCGCCCTCCCCCCTCTGTAATTGATGCTTCTGCCCTTTCCAGTGCCAGCACGGCTGCTCTGCTGCAACTGGAGCCTAAACTTTACTTCCACATGTACGGGGGTTCTATTGCTCTCTGCTGGTTTGAGCTTTGTAGGATTTAGTTAGGGTTATGGTGTCTTATGCTAACCACTATTAAAGATAGCGCTAGTGACATTCAATATTTTTTTTCTTAGTATCAATAAAATCCCATGAAAAGACCAAAACCAACAATGAATGGCTCCTTCTAACAAGTAGCCTATTTCCCGAGTAGCCAAAGCCCAATATATTGAGCCCCAGTGTGCTCAATATTAAGTTAATTAAACATTATGAAATAAATAAACACATTTGTGTCAAATATATTTCATTTCATTGTTATGAAATGGCAATAATAGCATTTTCCCCAATGACACTTTTATTTCATGTCACTTTTTATTTAACAATGTCACTTTTCAGTACAGTGTTCAGGATCTTTCAGCTAATACATGTGCCCTGTCTCTCTTAGCAAGCTCAACTGCAACCACATTTAGCCAGTTAGCTCCTGCTAGCTAGAGCAACAACAATTTCGAAGTAACTCTGAATAAATCACCCAGAGGCTGCTACTGTAAATAAACACAGTATACAGATACAGAATCTACCTCTCCTTTTGTTTAACTAAATAAGGCTACCTCTCTAGCCCGCTTACTAACTAGGCTGGGTTATGAGCTTTGATTATTACTCAGCATCAACGTGAGGAGCCAGTGTTAACGGCAGCTAGCTGGTTAGCAGCAGCCTGAGATAACTCTGATTTAACCAGTTAACTGCTGCCATTAACATGAGTTTATTTTAAGTCAGTTCCAAAAGTACCGTCCTGCTGCTAAATACTCAATACTGCATCCACAAATGAAAATAGTTTCCAACAAATTCACTATTTACTTCTGTTTGAGTAACATTTGCTAAAAACTACAGTGCCCAGCTGTTTTAGGAAAATACTTAACCTTTTTTAGAAATGAACAATATATTTGTGACCAGTTTTTAAAGATCTAAGTCTTCAGTAGGAACGAATGGGTGTTGTCAGAACTGTACGCTCTTGTCCATGTAACCACACCTAACAGTGATGTCATGGTGTGCTGTAACACCTTGGAGTACACTTCTACATCACTGCAGCAAGGTGAGAAGCCCACCATTAGATTCTAAGAGGGTGTTAAGTTTAAAAGAAAAAACAGTAACACAAGAGACATAAAAGCATCTTATGAATTGGTTATTATGCATGCTTTTATTATTCTTTGTTTTTAGTTCATGTTAGTTAGGCAATATCTTCATTGTAACACTGTCTGAAGGCAAGTATATGTATATGTATACAGTATAAGTAACTGTATATATATTTATATATATATATATTATTCTAATTTTGAATATTTGTAAATATGTTCTGTGTGTGTAGCGTGAAGGAGGCTACAACTTTCATTTCATTGTGCAGCCCTGTGTTGTAGAATGACAAATAAATGTACCTTGAACCTTGAAAATTTAAAGATGCCCTTGTCAATATTGTAATGTACCAGGTAATGTGCATTCATCAACAACTTGACCGTATACATGGAGAAGACTTCAGACATGACATTTGTGGAGGTCGTGGTGGACCGATATTTTACCGGCAATGAGTTTTTGCAATGACTGTAAACCATTTCATACATCATACATACTGCAATGACATTATATCTTAGACAAATAATAAGTTTATATCATCAAATAATTTCTATATAAAAAAAGAAATGATGTCAGTTTCGCTTATTGAATATGTCATAAATCACATTAATTCCTCATCATTGTGTAAGTTGAAGAAATGTATTCTGAGTCTGGAGAAAAGAAAGAAAGAAATACAAAACACATTGTGTTGAGATATACAGCACAGTGGGATGGATAAAATTAGGCATGTGGTGAGAGGAGGGGGGTGAAAAGGAGGGAGAGATCCGGAGAGATGGAAATTGAGGCGATGTAGTGAATCAATGTGCTTGTCACATCTCTATCCCTTGGGATCCATGTTTTTAATCTAATTAGCCAGCCGGGTCTTTGTGTTGCCTGTCTATCAGCGGTAGCGTCTCAAGGTCAGATCCTCCTTCAGAGGTCTGAGTAGAAACACCACTCCTGTTGGTATTCAATTACAGCTTAGCCTCAGACTCTCACCCTCCACATCAGACCTCTCTGTTCAGCAAAGCATCCCGTGGAAGCTCTCAGTGTGTGTTCATATGCATTTCAGCTCCAAACATACACACAAGCGCGCTGTTGACACCATGATTACGCTATTGCACACTCATTACGGTTTAGAGGGATATCTCAGTGCTGCATGTAAATCTCAATTAATCAGTCAGTGAGAGTCAGAGTCAGAGTCAGTCAATTAGTCCAAGCATCATCAGCAAATATCTCTATATCTACATAAATCTGTCTGTATGTCTGTCTGCCATTTAATGCATGAATGAACAAATTAACAATCGATCAGCTTGAAAATACACTAATCAATCACTGAGTTGATTGCTGAGGTCATAAAGACTGCTTGTTGTTCTTCCTGTGATGAAATGCTCTGCGCACTGGTTCATCTGTGGCCTGTTTGTCCTGCTCCTTCAGTATTTGTATGCAAATGAGCCTCTTCAGTAACATAGAGCTACAGTAGCTTCTACTCACAGTGTTAAGATGACAGGGTTTGATTCCCACATGTAGTGAAAGTGTGACTGCCTGTTGTATTTTAAAGCATGCTAGCAGAACCATTGCTAAATGAAAGATCGCCTCTTCTATCGATCTCAGCGGGCCAAGGAGAGCGGCCAAACATCAGCTCTGGCTCCAGTCTGGCCTGGCACATTGATTTTACAAGTACCTAATACAATGTCCCTCATGTCATTGCCAAGCTTGAAATGCATCATAAAACAGTTACATTGTGGAGGCATTTTCTGCCTCATAAAAAAGCCAAACAGAGAGAAGCCCTGCTAAGCCAGTGTTGGAGATGTGACTGGCGCCCTCAATGCTGACTGGGTCTGTGAAGATCTGCTAAACACCTGGAGACCAATGGATCAAACACCTACTAAAAAGTTTGAAATACAATGGAAAAAAAGCTTAGTGGATCTTGCATCTTGGAGCCCCTTAGTCATAAGATTAGATGAAACAATAATCCCTGTGAGGAAATCGGGTTGTTACATTAGACACACTCAGATAGGAATAGCACATAGGCGGTTTTAAACATAGGCAACCTTAACGCCCATCACAACCTCAAATATATACTGTCAGGGTGTGCAAAGAATAAAATGGTATTTAAAAAAATTAAAATATAAAAGCTAAGGCAGAACTTATTGAGGAAAATATAGAATACACTAAAATGTGTCACATATTGTAATGTATACAGAATGTATGTATTTATTTAAGCTAACTCTGGTACAATACATCAGATGTAACATTTATGTTTAATATTATACATGGTCCCTTACAAATAAAATAAATAAATAAATGAACAAAAATAAATTCTGGAGCTTTCAAGCCCATCTCACAGTTTTCATCAGCAGATGGATTTAGCTCAGTTGTAGGAAATAAATATAGTTTAGGAAATAAACTATGTAAAAAAACTATGACTACAACATAGAAACAGAATGTAGCATATAAATGTAATGCAAATATGTGCTTGAATATACTTAAATAATTCCACATAGGGTAAAACATACACCGTGTCTCTGTGTACAGGGATTTATATTTATTATTATAAACCTTAGCAGATGTTTTCAGATGCAGTTAATGTATGCATGTAGGTTTGGATGTATATCATCAACTCTTTACGTTAACAAAAGGTAACGTTTTGTACAGATAATGAGGAAGACATGCAATGGGAAGGGATTCTTTGAATTACACAGAACAAATGAAGTATTTTAGCTCAAAACAGCAGGTCAGATTTGGGAACATTGTTGGGACATTTCTTAGAGCTGTCTTGAATAAGTCACAGGTTTGAAACAAACAATGAACAAGGAGACCTGTCAATGTGTCTTTCAGCCATACACTGAACCCCGCTGTGGAAAATGATCTTTCAACAGCAGTGAGTCTAACTGTCCTTGAGCAAAACACTGAACTTGCTCAATGATATGAGGTTTATAAAGCAGAATTTACCACTACTCCTCTCTGTTAATATGAATCTCATCCAGTCACAGTCAAGTGTCTGGCAGATGTTTGTTCTGTTTAAACCACCTCAGGCAGAAGAGTCCTTATCTTCCATCATAACCCGGAACCCTTTCTAAATATGGGATTGTCCTTTTCTCCTCTAAATTGCATCTTTTCCCCTCATCTTCTTCTTTCATCCAATCCTGTTGTGTTCACTAAACATGCATCCTTCTTCTTTTCTCTACTTCTCATTATCCATGATCATTCTAGGATCACAGTAATATATCAGAGTGGTGTGACTTTTCACTTTTGATTTCTTCACTATTGGCTGTTGTTGATCTAAAGACTGAAGCTGACTAAATAATATAAAAGGAATTGATTTGCATGCATTGATGACATTTTGTTTTACTGTTCATTTTTTGGGGGGTGATGCCAATGTTGGTCCACCACTATCGACCAAACAGAAATATCCCAGCAACTATTGGATGGTTTGCCATGAAATCTTTACAAATATTCATGGTCCCCAGGGGATAAAACATAGCCTGGGAACCAGACGAATCTGCGAGCTCATGTTTTATTTGCTCTGGCAGATGTGTCTCCCCCTCCCATTCAGACAGATTTCCCGCTGACCTGGCCCAGGGTGGGCCAATCACAACTATTTATCTAATATGGGGCGGGTTTGATATGATGACTGTACAGAGGAGCGCAGTTGAGGCATTTTCATAAACAACCAAGATGGCTGCCACTGATGAATCCACTATCGAGTCAGTGTTAAACAAACAGGACGGTATATTTTCTCTAAAAGAAGAACAAATAACTGCACTTAAAGATGTGTTCACTGTACTTCCGACAGGATTCACTCAGCGCTACGTCACACGTTTCATTACTCTGATTGGTTGTAGGTCAATCAAATTACGTCCTGAGACATTTTGGTCTGCGCCTGTTGATAACGCCCCTTGGAAATCAAAAATAAACTGAGAGGTTCCAGACTAATTTGCATTTGCGAATTGCTCTGCCAATGTCAGGCTAGATAAAACCCTCAGACTTTGGCGATCCCCTGACTTTTCCTCTAGCGCCACCTTGGGGTTGACAGTTTTGGTTCTGAGTCAAATGTGTCAACAACTTTTGATTGGATTGCCATTAAATGTGGTACATTCATACGTCTTTATTCATTCAAGAGATTAGTATAGACTTTTGAGCCGTTTACATTGGTATTATCTAACTAATAAATCCTTTTTCTTCTTCTCAGTAGTTGCAGTGATACAGCATCCCTCTTCACTGTGACAGTCCTATCCTTTCAGATGCAAAGCTTTATCTGATGGATGGGGGGCAGCCAGGTAGCTGTGACTTCATCTGAATGCTACAAACATGGCCATGTTCACACATGATTGAATTTCTTAATTAGTGTCTCATTCAGATGCCTGTGCCTCTTTCCTCCACAGGATCAAATCACTGTGTTATTACGAGCCAAACCACGGGGAATGAGGAGGGCTGGGATGTGTGGTTGGTCTCCGAGCTCTCTAAAAGTTAGCAGCACATGATTGTTGTGGAAGTTTCTAAACTAATTGATGTTACTCTACAAAATAGGGCCAAATATTCTTTCCTATAAGCACAGTGTCTATACAAGTCTCCTATACTGACTATGTAAATGAATGGAAAAGCATCATATAATGACTGCATGTTTGGAAACAGAGAGGTAATATGAGAAGTGCTGCTGTGTTTTGAGGGGTAGTTCATATTTGCTTTAAAATCTGAATGGCTGACAGGTGTAACAGGATAAGGCTGAACAGGATACATATTCATTTTCTCAGCATTTGTGCTGAAATTCTGAGTAAAAAACAAAACAAAAAAAAAACATTTCTTGTGTCCTCATTAATTTCTCATGGTAACTGAATAAACCAAGAGAATGTATCTGTTCCTATTTGCAGAAAGCACTCTGCCTCACCCATTTCACAGATGACAACTTCCACCTTAAAAACCATACTTGCTTAAAATGGGCATGTAAAATAAATATGGTGAGTCCACAGGTAATGTGTGCATTGCCATCAATGAAATATTGAAACCTTTTTAGGTATAAAATCGGCTGTTTCACCTGTGGGCTTTTACGGCCACAGTGATCCTGGTTGGCTGTCAGAGCAGAGCGGCTAATGGAGATCACACACGCAACACTACTCTCTCTCTCTCTCTCTCTACAAGCACACTTTCTCTATTTCTGCTCTGTTGCAATTTCATTTCCTGCAATAGGCCTTTGTTTTTTTAAGTACCAGGTATGTCACAAGTATAGAGTTTTAATCCTTAAGTTACAACAATGTAAAACCAAAGCTTTATAACGGTTGGCATCACTGTAATAGAAACAACATTCTATGTCCACTGTCCTCAATTGCATAAATGTTTAAATTGTTTTGCATCATTAATTTCCCTCATAGACATTATGCAAAAGCTCAAATTAAACAGAACAATAACTGTGTCCCAGTTCAGTGACTGAATCCTTTGCACATGTTCTGCCAGGCTGAACCAGAACCTCCTCCCAGAATGCAACAGTTGAGCCTGACAGACACCGAAACTAATGGTGTGCTCAGGCAGTCCTCGTCAACTTGTAAATGCAAACATTTCCAGCGTTATCATCAAGCAGATGGCAAAGCAGTGGATATCAGGGACAAGTTCCATGATATTGAGCTGTGGTCCTTTATTTTCACATTTTAACCTGGTTAATGGTTACTATATCCACAACTTGAATAAATTAGCAATATATTCCGACCAACTGTAGCCCTGAATGAAAAAACGCAGCCCTCTGGGTGCCAAAAAAAGTTGAACCAGGCTCATCTTTTGCCACAACGTGACATCATCTGACAAAACGCTGCGGTGGCCAATTATATGCATGCCAGCACACAATCCTTGTAGATTACTTTGTAGCATGAATGAAGTATTTATACTATTTACCTGGCAACTGCAGTGAAAGAGTCTCAGAGTATTATAAAGCTGACATATGGTACATGAACCAAAAGGTACACAAACATCCATGAGTTCTTTGCTGGTGCTGAGGAAGAATTTCTCTGAGCCTTTAAAATGGGGGCAGCCCTTGTTGGTCTAAACTATTGTAAACTATTGCACACTGAATATCACAGCAGGAGGGGAGACAAAGTACATCCTTGTCAAAGACGTATGCCCACCTTGAACACTCTGCAGTGCAGGCACAGCTGTCACTCTAACTGTACAGGGACCAAATGGATTATAGAAGCGACCCTGGCAGCCCATACTTCCTTGACACCTCCTACAGGAAACCTAGAGGAACAGCTTGAAATCCACAGAACACATGTAGACAAGAGTGGCAAAGTCCTGTGACCTTGATTATGTAAAAACAAGTAAAAAGCTGCTCCACTGTTTGGCACACAGGGCAGTCAGTGCTCTTCCTGAATATAGCTCTTCTAGCACATACACATACTGTGTGGACAACAGTTAAAGCACATCCTGTGGTGACCTTTTTGTGAAAATGGAAACCACTCATCACCCAGTCCAAAGCTATGTATTGTGTCGTGACACATAAAGGCTGTGTGTTGTGAAAGTAAACTTAGTTGTAAGCTTATAGTTTATCATTTATTCATATGTTAATCATCATTTGCTTGTATACTTATTCATATTTAGTAATTAGATGCTTATGTATTTGCATTTAAGTAGATGGTAGTTTTAGTTGAATTCTTGTCTCCAGTCTTGATACTCAACCCAGTCTAACATGTGTGTATGCTGAGCAACATGACTCTTCTATAAGAGGTCAGGTCAGCTATATGGTGGAGTATAGGTCCTTATATGGAGATGTTTTTCTGCTCTCCAAATGTATGTCAAGGGTCCTGATATGTTTTTTGGAAAGTTCCTGTAGGTCTAAACCTATCGAACTATGTAACACTGACCAATGGAAAAGAGTTTCTTTATTTCCAGAATACTCTCTTGTATTTTCTCTTGGAGATGGCTGATGACTTCTGACTGTCTGTCTCCTATTGTACAATACATCTTTGTCAACGACCTGTAAGTGTTTCCTGTGTTTTGTTCAACTTTAAGAGTATAGGCAGTTTTACACGACAGTGTCAAAAAGCAAGTTCAGCACAGGCCGACTCCTCACCTGCTATATTAAGCCTGACATTTGTAATACCAGATGCACTCATCAAAGTGGAGAAATTGGACAAATGGGTTCAAATGGCAGAAAAATGAATATGATTCAGTAGGAAAGTGAAATATAATACAGTATTCCGATTAAAAGCATGTAGTATAATGATAATTAATAGTCCTGACTGTAATAGTAGGAATTGAAAATAAATAATTATTTATTATTTAAAGATATCACAATTATCAAAAGTAGCACGGTTTCCTTCTAAACCTGGAAAGTGCTGCAAACATATCTCAGATTCTGGTATAAAAAAGCATCGTGGAAAGTAAAGGGATTCTGGTAGTTTGAAATCCTGCTGCTCTGTAAATAAGCCCTATTACTATGTGTAGATGCCACTGTAGCCTACTGTGCTCTGTATAGCCCACACTGTCTCGTCAATTTAGGGAGTTGGTTAAACTTAACCTGCATCAGAACCAGACAGACCTGCAGCAGAGAGGAACATTTCACATGAGGAACATCATTTGGTTTTTAGATTTTTAGTGTTTATTTCTGAGAAACTAAATGGGATTTTGTCTCCTGTTCTCAAACTGTAACATTATTGGACTGTACCACACATGTTGTTTGCTGCTGCCAAATATTGCAATTACCCTCCTTTGTGTCAGTAGCTATTTTTGGGTAACCTATTGTTAAACCAGAGATGACTAATGCAGTTGTTTATGCAACCTGGTGTTTCTAGCCACCAGGTTGCATAAACAGTTTCTGCACAGAAGTGACTGTATTTTTGAAAAGTCTGGGTACAAAACAAACAAACAAACACATGGGAGGAGGCATGTGTAATTGCAGAATACTTGGTAAATGCACAACATGCAGAATGCACTGTACCTCTCCTGTTACTTTCTACAGCGACTTCATACACTGAAAAATATCAATCTCTTAGTTTTGGTTACAGTATTGGTAGATAACTATTCTCTTCTGCCTCCACATACAGCAACATAACACATGTACAACTTTGTCACAGTTTATACAACACATGTCATAAATGATGACATTAATGTGAACGTAAATGAAAGTACTTAGGCTATGTGTGATTTATCATTATTATTATGATTAAGGGCATAACTGTATTATTAGAATCAGAGTGTACTGTTTACATTGGCTCTGCCCTATTTACATTGTTGTCTTAGTTACGTAATAAGCTTTGATGTGAATCTCTAACAGCAACAGGGCTGATCTCTCTCATCTCTGTGAACAAGTAGAAAGACACTTACTGTACCTGAAGGAAACACAGAATTGTATACATTACATTGTAATGTGAAATTCAATAACCATTTAAAGTAACAGAATTCTCTTTAAGACCATCTTACAAATCTACCTTACATTCAAAATGTTCTATTCACATATTCAAAGCATTTAATTTAAAGGTTCAGTATGATCACACTCAAATGCTACAACTAGCTTGTATAATACGTTGTGAAATGGTCACAGTTTGGTTAGGTTTAGAAAAAGATCATAGTTTGGGTTAAAATAACTACATTAGTTACGTAAGTTAAGACACACATTAGTTAAAAAAAGTCAACGTTGACTTTTGGTTTCATACGGGACACAAACAGCGGTCTCCTGAATGAAAGTCCTGTGTTGTTTGACCCATCTATCCGCCCCGACCCCCTACTTATGCAGACTTTATCGCTCTTTGGTCGCCGCCTAACAATAAACGCAAATATGGGTCGTAATAAGCTGCTTGCAGAAACAACCTATACGGTTGTATTTTTTGGGAGGACAGTCTCATAAGTAACTATTTATATTGCTTATATTTTTATTCTATTCTAATTTTGATTATTTGTATTTATGTTCTTTGTGTGTGTAGCGTGAAGGGGACTACAACTTTAATTTCTTTGTGCAGCCCTGTGTTGTAGATATGATGTACAAATAACTGTACCTTGAACCTTGAAATGTAAGAGAACTGATCTCTTTCCATACACTTACTAAACAGGTTCTGTGTATAAATATTGATCATGGAAAAAGTAGTTAATGTTTTATTTTTCTAAAATTGACATTTTGTTTATACTTCAAATAAATTACTGGCATATCTAGTGTTACATAACATGCATAAAATCAGTAGGTGCAACAAGCATAGGACCTTATTAGCTCTGCCAAAGTAAATGGAAAAGTTATGCTAGCTGATTGGAAAGTAAAAAAAAAGATATTGCAATTCATAAATGGAACACTGTCAATTCCGTACATTGACTGAATAATTGAATAACAGAGAACTAGCTAAAGCCGCGCAGTTTTAAATAATAAAAAAAATAAAATAAAATGTGCATTTACAGGAGAAACTTGCCTTTTTATGTGAGTGCATATACCCACAGTATGCACGCAAATGTGTCATTTTTTTGTTCATGCTGTATTTGTATGTTTGCACACATTGATGTTTGTTTTGTGTGTGTGTGTGTGTGTGTGTCTTAAACCCATTTCTTGGCCCTTTCCTAAGCCGCCCCCCAACAAAATCACATACTCAGCTGTGGAGGGCACTCTACAGTAATGCTATAAATAAACAGGTACTGCAAACTGTGGGATGCACGCGTCCACGTCATCATGAATGATATGGTGAACCCTCAGCAAACAAAAGAGAGGTGGACAGGGCAAGGACTTTGTAGCTGGAATAAGAACCTCCCTGTCTCTGAGGTAAGACCATGTGTCTGACCTCTGACCTCCACAGTGAGAGGGCAGACAATAGGTCAACTCTGGGAGCAGATCACTCTTCAGGTTGTGATGCTGCTCTGTGCTCTCCTTGTGGGGACAATTTAAGATTTGCTAAAGGAAAAAGAAAAAGAGATTTTAACACAGAATCGTATGTTTCTGTGTTTTGTTGTGGTCACGTGTTGTGTTGTTTGTCTACCATGCAAACTTCCCTATTAGGGGCAATACCATCTTTATCTTGACAGCCCTCTGAGTTAGTCAGCTGCTCCAGTTCACCTGGGATTGGAGATATGATGAGGTCGTCTGTGGTCAACAAGAGACACAGCAGCAGAGGAGCATGCTGATGTAGGCTGTGTACTGTATGGTGCAGTGGGAGGACAGGGAAGGACTCTAATAGAGGAGTCTCACACACTAGAACACTGGTCACATTTTACATGATCAGGTCGGTACACTGGTAAAAGATAAGGTGAAACTTTAGGATGGAATTTTAATGATCTCTGTGGTAGGTAGGTACTGCAAAAATATGTAATTTAAAAAAGAATAAAGCAAACAGGAGAATTACACTAATGACACACCAACAGAATGTATTAAATAGACAAATAAAGAGTATTAAAATGAGTTACAGAATGTACTGTATGTACCCCAATGTGTAAAGTAACCACAGTAGCACATGGGCTACAGAATTTCTACATGACATTAAATACATACAAAATTGTGACAAATGTATGATATAAATCAAAATTAACAAATCTATTGTACATTGACATGTCATTTTCAACATACACAATGTTAATATATTCCTAAAGTTATGAAGAATCCTTTTACTTGGTGTAATATTTGTCTGTTTCAGTGATTCACCTGACACTCTTCATGAATGACTGACCCTCTTCAAGTTCCCTGACTTGAAGCCATTGTCAGCGTTCATTGTTGTGTGTTTTGTTTCATATATTTGTGGAGATAATTGTACAGCGGAGCGAAGGAACAAGTCAGACAATATTTTCCTAATAAGGCTCTCTATCAGCCAGAGGGAGCTGAATCTGCAGCAGACGAGATTTTACGTTTTTACCTAAGAAGCGCGTCTAATGACTCTTTGCATTTGCCCCGCAGCGTCAAAGCAAATGTACGCCTCCCAATTCAATTTCAAGCACACTAAGCACATTTCATTCAATGATAATACATATCAATAATCATTAGGGCGTGGTATAGTGCTAAATTATCATCCAAAATTGGAGGAAGCTTTTTGGTATGCAGGGATGCTAAGTGAGAGAGACTATCACGATTAGGAGTAGTTTTAAAAAAAGGATATTTACACTATAGACATTTACCTGACACACTCATCAGGTCCAACTTAGAGTGTGTAGGCTCGGGATGCTGACGCCTTGCTCAAGGACACTTTGACAGGAAATGTTAAAGGTGTTAAGCAAAGCACAATGCTAAAAAGTGAGAAATCTGCTTTTTTGTATCACAAATTTCATTTAATTTTATTGATTAGGCTCCTAATTAGCTCAGTCAAAGTAGAGGTCATTCACCCATTCACACACACACACACACACACACACACACACACACACACACACACACACCAATGGCAGTGAGCTACCACAAAGGGTGCTGGCCAACAATTGGGACACTTGCCCAAGGACACTTCGACATGTGGACAGGAGGAGGTGGGGATCAAACCGCCAACCTTGTGATCAGTGGACAACCCGCTTTACCTCCTGACACACATAGCCACAAAATTAAAATACTATGCAGGTAAGTAATATAACACTGTCATCTATAAATAGACCAAACAGTTCATCACTTACAGTAAGTGGGAATGATATAAATCCTAAGCATGCATTTTAACTTACAATTATATCTATATAACATGATAACATGAGCCAGGAGATACAGTTCAAGAAGAGAAAAGTTTAAGAAGTTTAAATTGATTTGTTTCCCTCATTAGCTTCCATAGTATAGTAATCATGTTCATCCAATAAGTAAGGTGTTTCTATAAAATTTCCAGCAATAATCACTCAAATGTGGGCACCAAGAGGCAAAAATAACGCAAAACAAGACCAAGAGTCTACAGCCATGCTAGCAGCTCTGTAAGGCTGTATTTAGGCATGTGCTTTGAGCCAAATGCTAACATGCTCACACAATGCTAACATGCTGATATAATGCCGGTAAAATGTTTACCATGTTTACCATCTTAGTTCAGCTTTAGCATGCTAACATTTGGTCATTTGCTCTAAACACAAAGTACAAAGTACAAGCTGATGGGAATACCATTAGTATTTGGTCATAAACCAAAGTGGTGGACAAACAAAGGTTTTGACCTCATGATGGCGCTACATGAAAAGTCAGGGAATCACCAAGGTTATTGCAATTAATACTGAGGGGAACATTTCATGACAATCCATTCAAGACATTTCCCTCTGAAACAAAAATGTCAACCTCATGGTGGCGCTAGAGGAAAAGTCAGGGAATCACATCAAGTAATTTCATTCAGATTCATCCTATGGGATGGGACACCATGGATACAGTATATGTACTAAATTTCATAGCAATCCATCCAACAGTTGAGATATTTCAGTCTGGACTAAAGTGGTGGACCAATTGACCAAAAATCCAACACTGCCACTGCCAAATGTTAAAAGGTCAGTCTTTACAACAAGTGCTGTGTTTTTCTACTGTCCAGGGGTAAGACTGGATATGCATCCCAGTTACAGCTAAAGTCCATTTAAACTGAGACAGAATAAGCCTCAATTGCTAGATTGCCAATATTTTAATCAACCAATACTAAGGGGTCAATCAGAGGTCCCACCACACGTAATATTCAGAAAGGAGAAAGGATAATGTCTTTGTTAATAAGACAGGCTTATGATTACACTCAAGAAAGTCAAGGAGGACAAGGGGAAAGGAGATGGCATTCTGGGGAGAGTGGGACATCACAATGATTTCCAGGTTACATGGGAAAAAAGGGACTCTTCAATAAACAAAACAAACAGCTGCCAAGGCAGACTCAGTGAGATTCATATTAACAGAGGGAACACTAAAGCCTAATGCATGAGTTTACAATAGTGAGCAGACAGGGGTAGAGTGTTATGCTCGAGGGCGCTCCGCCACAACACATGGCTGTTGATGGACACGCTAACTGCTGTGGGGAAAGACATAAAAGGCAGTGAGAACAGAAAAAAATGTACATGCACCACGCCGAGCATTATCTGAGACGATTAGCTAGTTTTATAATGTGTCAGTTATTTCTCTTTGAGTTCATTTCACTACAGATGACATCCTAATTAATTGCAGGCGAGCCGATAACAATAATTTGTCTCTTTTAAGATTTAGATTGTTTGAAATGTCTCTGGACAAACGTTTGATGCCTTATCGGGATCTGAGCTTTATGGCTGAAAATAATCCATTGTGTGGTGATGAAAGAGCGGCTAAATCTGGGGACTAAATAAATGGTGAGAAAGTGGCATCAAAAAGAATGGGATCTTTAATTGAGGGATTTTATACTAAAATCATTTTAATTGTGTTGGGGAGAAAATAGTCATTACTTTAGGTTGAACTCGGTACTTCTAAAATATAATATTTTCTTCCTTTCAACATTGCTGAAATGCTTTCTTTACTTACTTTAAAAGGATCTTATTAACTCTTGGTTGTAGACATCAGATCTTCTCTTGGTTGTATAAAACCACACTGACCTTGTCCTCCTCTTCCCACTGAATCATATCCACTTATCTTCCTCTTGTACTCGCTCTAATATGCTCTTATCTGGGTAGAATAACTCCTTTACCTTTCTCAGTAGTTCAATTTTCTTTTTTTCCCCATCCATTTTTCCTGGAACTTCCCCCTCGCACGATAACTCATAGGCCTCAGTGCCCTACAATAATGGAATATGTTATGACGTTAAGTCCCTGATTATTACAGTAATGTTCTTGATGTAGAAATGAAGCATACTCTAGTCTCCCATGCAACCACTTTAGATAAGAGTCAGATATATGTCGACCAAATATGAGCATCTCAGTCGCGCAGAAAGAGACTTGTTTTTTGATTTGATTGATTTCAGACTTGGACTCATTCTTTCAAAGACTGGTATGGCACAGTAAGGCATTCTGATTTTGTCAAACCTTCTTTGTCCTTTAACACATTTCATTGTATTTCTGCCAGCCACAGACAGGTGTGACCCTGAATCAACAAACACGACAAGCTGAGTCGGTCTCAGAGGAGCTTCCACAGGATCTGATTCTGCACCGCACACTTGGTTTCAGTGACTTTAAAGCCCTTGAGCTAAGGTGAACAAAAGAAGTGAATTGTGTACAGAATGTGGGAAACACAAAGAGTTAGACTAGGAGTTAAAGCACATTCTACTCTATAAAGCTCCCATTTTAGCTGTTAGCAATAGCCTTTAGCTACAATGCTGCTGTTGTCTTTGCTTTGTCACACGTCACTGTCAATCCAATTCTGTTATTTTGTTATTTCATGACCAACATTTATTAAAGGAATAGTCATGTGGCAAATATGCTTACTGTATTTGCTTTCTTGCCAAGAGTTAGACTAGCTGTTTACCAGTTTCCAGTCTTTGTGCTAAGCTAAGCTAACCAGCTGCCAGCCGTAGCTTCATATTTAGCATACAAGACATGTCAGTGGTATCAATGTCCTCATCTAACTTTCAGCAAGAAAGCAAATAAGTGTATTTCCTAAAATGTAAACTATTTCTTTCACATCATTCATTCCTGAAAATTGAAAGCTGCTGACTTTATTGCTCGACACACTTGTTCTGATTGTTTTGCCCTCCTTGCCTTCAGTCGGCCCTGAATGTATTCACTGCCTACATCCTTCTGACGAAGATTCCACATCTGCAGATGAAGATAATTCGACAGAAGAATAGTTGAATAGAAGTGGGATCATTTAGCACTGAAAAATACAGTTTTAAAATATCAAGGTTGATTGATTGTGTGTTTTGCCTCAATTTGAAAGCATTTGAAAGTCATGTACTGAAATCCATAGGCCCTGATTCATTACGAAATCATCATATAATTTTCAAATCTAACTCTAGACTAGACCTGATATGAACTCTAACTCAAATACTTGACATTTGACTTGGACTTGCATTTTGTGACTATCTCTGCAACATGTACAATGAGAACAGAAGTTGCCAAAACCTGGACATTTACTGTATGTTGCCATTTCTAGGCAACATAAATGTCAAGAAATTGCAACATTTGGTTAAATGTCTAAAATGTAAATGAAATCAATCTGTCAGTGGTGTTTCTCAAACAACATCCTGTAGGAAAATTTAGATGAATATATTATGCAAATCCTAACACTTCACTTCTGCGCTAACAGATAAGTGATACACAGAACTGAAAAAATTAAACAGATTATTTCCTGATATAATTATTGCTTATGTCAAAAAACAATAAATGGTTTGTAAAACATTGTGGCTAAACACCGGCTTTATCAGCGGTCACAGCAACAGATTTATGAATTAAGCATGGCAGGGTTAGCCACCTTCATTTCCATGTATACTGTTTCCCTCATTGGTTGGTCAGGTTGGAAGTGTGTGTGTGTGTGTGTGTGTGTTTTACGACAGAGTCATTCATCTCACTGACACCTGTCAGAACCCGGCTGACCTACAACCATACAAAGGTTTTTAATGAGCGAATCCATAATGTGGCCAACCTCTGCCAAGGGCTGCTGAATCCCCATCACTGATTAGATGACCCCTCATATACTTTGTCATGTGACCTGTGGCCCACAGCAGAAACCATCAGGTTGTGGCCATGGTCAAAGAAGCCTGCACTGTCAGACGCACTAAAGTCTTTATTACTACATCTGAATGTTGAGATTAGGACAACACATATTTGTGTTACTTTTCAAAATAGCATTTACTGCACATTATTTTATAACATATAGTAATACACACACAGTAATGTAACACTGCAATAAAAATGGCTGTGTGTGAATACATAAAAGCAGCAGGAATCAATGACTGTAAAGTTCCAGTGTCACAGGGCCAGCAGTGAGTCACGTTATTTTGTCACAAACATTCCCACTTGTCTCTTTTTTGTTCCTATCATGATGAAATCTTTGAGAGGTGAGGAAATTCAGTTCTGCCCAGCCGAAAAGGTTCTGGGGACTGAGAGACGTACTGCCGCTTTGAGCTTTGAGCTTTGAGCTGAAGTCATTTCACAACGATAATTTCCCCCTTTCTCTGCGAGCAGGTTACCTATAAGCACTCTGTCAGCTTTCTGAAAAATCCTCGGCAGGGCGATTGCCAGCTATAAAGTGTGCATTGAACAGATCTATCACGAAGCCAGATCATTGGTTGGGACTGGCACTGGTGTCCAATAATACTGTCTGCTTTCTCCAATTTCAAATGACAGACAGGGAGATGGGGACAATAAACACATTTTACCTCCTCAAACACACACTCTCTCTTTGTCTCTCTCAGACCACGGCTTCTTGTTACGGTTCAATCACCAGATCTATCTCTTTCATATTGAACACTGAAGGTTTTCAATTTAGCCATGCTATGATTATGTTTCCTATTTCTATTGTCATGAGAAGAAGAAAAAAAAATCATAAGTGTTGATGGCCTGTTTTGTTCTTTTATTGTATCACTGCACTCTCTCTAACCTCAACACCGGGACTGATTTGCGTATGAATGTGTTTTTCTGTTTCACCATTTTAATTTTGCAGCAGGAAAACCTTGGGCCCTCTGAATTGAGTTGGTGGAACATTTAGAGGTGTGTTTCTTCAACAAAATAATGGATTTGCACAGGGGAGGACAAAAGAAAGAGCTATTCCTTTCAGGTGAAAGGGAGCAGGCTGTTAGAGACAGGTTGCTTGGAGAGCTGTGGGATTATTCCACTGTTTCATGTTGAACGTTATCATGGGCAGGCAGACTGATGTGGGCTAAAACCAGCAATGCATCACAACACCTAACCAAGGTCAAGCACTTTTTCTCTGTCTCTCTCTCTCGGCCTGTCTCCTCCAGTTGTAGGGAGATTTGTTCAGGAAAAAGTGAGATGAAATGTCAAGAGCGGAGTGATTGCCTGGCAAAGGGAGATCCTAATTAACTCTCTCTGGTGGAGATCTCCCTCTACCTCTCTCGTACCGCGTGCGCCTGTATGAATCTTTCATCTCGTCCTCCTTGCCTCGCCTCTGAGGACACGGCTCCGCTCGCAAAGCCGACCAAAGGACAGACGGATACAACAAATGCAAAGGTCAAAAAATAAACAGTTCGGCTATGAATGACAGACTCTCTCTCGGGGATTGAGACGGACAGCAAACCGATCCCTGCAGGACTCAATCCAAAGCACAAGCGAGTAGCACAAAGGAAGAAGTGACATCAACTAGTGGCCTGTTAAAGAAAAAAATGGATATCGACCAATCCATGGTCACTTTGGGAAAGGAGCACTGCTGGAATTGATTTGTGCTGAAGTGATTTGCTTGTTAAGGCCTTAGAAATGTGTGTTTACTTGGTTTTCCCCTTTTCATATACTCTAAATATACCTTTGGATTTTCTCGCTTCTCAATGATCGGACAAAAAAGGCACCTTTAATACTTTACTTTGTGTGTGATTGTGCATCATGTAATGTTTGGGAAATGTTGGCATTAAAATAGCCAGTGGGCTGCGTCTTTTTGCTGTTCAAAAACACCAACAGAGTGGTGTGGGTCTTGTGGTAGCTTAGCTAAATTAACTATGTGTTTTTCACACAGCTAGCTAACATGCCGTTTGAGAATACTATCATGATTTACACTCTGTTGACGAGTTGTAAATGACAGACAGCTGATAGAGGAAGCCGTCAGAACTTGTCGTTCAACTTTTAAGCTTATCACCTTAAAAACTTTGAATCGGGAGCTCCAGGATTCAGAGTTATGAAGCAGTCTGTCTTTTCAACCTGTAAAGTTAACGTCAACATTAGCTTAAGCCGCTAAAATGCAGAGCTGTCAACTGTAATCAAGGTTTGTCAGTTGGATATTAAACATTATCATACAACATGGTTTGTCTTTTACCACTGGCAAACTATGTAGCACTTATCAATAAGTATAATGCTATAATGATTATATCTGAATATTATTGACTGATTCGGTAGAACTGACTATAGAAAAATAACCAAGTTTACTTGGAAGTTGACTTTTCTTTGGTTTGAAAGGGAACTCTTGGAGGATCAAACAAAGCAACTGCATTATTTTATCTGCCTCTTTTCGTGTAGAGACATAATAAATTTGTGATTACGCTTGGTACAAATGTATCTTGTTGTGGACCACAACCACTACAACCATGGAGGTTATTTTATAGAAAATAATTGCAATTTGAATTGCAGTAATGGTCAGAAAAATGTTATTTAGATATTTCCTCAAATTGTTCGGTCCTTGCTTAGACCCTAAAGAAAAAACAAGGAAAAATTCAAATGAAAACATCAGCAGGGGAAAAAATTGATGAGACATTCTAGTTCCAGCAGGAAAGTCCCGCCTAGCATAGTCAGGAAAGAAATTAAATACCGGTGCAAAATATCAGCTACGGAGCTTCAGGCCAAAAAACACAGTTATTGACCTTCAAATATCAGTCAAACCCTTACATCAGACTGAGCTGCCGGGTGTGTTCGATTCTGGAAAACGATGAGAACCAGGAGGTTTCGGATCCATTGGAGGCCCACAGAGGAGGTCTCTCCAGGGATGGATCATAAGAAACCTCCTGCAGAGTTCAGAGATCAAAGCTAACCAATTATAACAGAACTTACACCTCTCTATATTCATGCTCTGCACTAAATGACTGTAACTCCACCACTACTGCTACTGGCTGGTAGCAGATATTTGTATTACTCAATGGAGTAGAGTGTCACACCGCTCACAAAATATGTGCAAATGCTACAGAGGCTATATCCAGTGGCATAATGAGGCAGCGCAGGGCCTCAATGCAAGATGGTCAAAGCGGTTGGCCCATCACAATCAGACACAAGATAAGTAATGTCAGTAGCGAATGAAAGAAGTGAAAGCATGAAGCTTTAAAACGACCAGCAACAGAAATACACTGCACAGCTGACGCCTAAATGAAATTATTACTAGGAAAACAGACTGCCATGGTATAGAAGAGGAGTGGTAATAGAAAGACCAAGACAGTGATAGGCTAGGCCTTGACAAAATCTGTTGATGGCACCTTGACAAATATGAAAACATTAGCCTATTTGTGACAGCACAAAATAACACAGATAAAAACATGATTGGTGACTGCGCACCCGCACATTGACAACATTATTCATGTCTGACTCTGCGCATAGGCCTTATAAACACAAAACACAACTGTGTACGTTGATTATTAGTCAAATAAATAATAAATATGTTCTACTTACATCAGTTACAAACGGTGGTGTTGCATAGCGCGCTGGTGCTAGCATTATAGTGATGTATCAATCATGAACGTATATGAACAAGTAGTAACGAGTCGTCTCAGAGAGTAATTCATTCACTACACAAGAACGAAATGAATGACTGATGCGAAAAAAGAGTAGTTCATTTTACTGAACGAGATTTAAGGAACTAAGTCACTAAAATGAACTGGTTATCCCATCACTATAGCATTAGCAGGTGTCTGATCGGCTCTTGCTCAGTGGAACAACTAGTGCTATCTCGTCTTACCTTTTAAAGAAACTGCCTTTTTTTGGAAGCGTTGCTTTTTCTTTCTCGGCTGCTTCTTTCAATTTTCGCTTCTGAAACCCGCTTTTGTGTTTGTAGTCCATTGCTCGTCTCTCACTTACTTTCTGTCTTGAAACTTCGCTAGCTAGCTTAAACTCTTCTATGTGGATTTTGCTACACGTTAGTACGCATGTCCATAATTAACCATATCCCAGAATTCCGCGGGCACATTTTTGAACATGAAATTGCCCATTAATCCTTATTTGAACTTAATTTAGAAATGTAATATAGACGTATGAGTCAATAAACTATATGCTTGTGTATGTAAAACAAAACATGTTATTGTGTTGTTATTTTGTGATTGACAGCAATTATGAGACACCATAGAGCAGGTGGCCTGGCCCTTTGAATACTAAGAATACTCACCATTCACCTTTGGCAATTTATAGGGGATTGTACACTACAGACACTTGGCTATAGACATTTTAATATGACAGTGGTAAGTTAAAGAAGAAATGCAACTGCATTACCTGCAAGGTAATAGTTTTACCACTGGCAATATCTGTACATGTACTTGTCAAGCATTTGTCTAAACAATTGCATGGGCTGAAATCATTGACCTGCATATATTGTGGGTGTAAAAACACTAATCTTTTATTCATCTTCTTCTGTTTAACATTCTATTCATCTTATGAGTTCATTTAATTTAATTCATTTAGCAACATGCTAATCCTGGCCACATAAATCTAAACAGATCTTCACTCCTGCTTATCGCAGGCTTTTGACGAAGCCAATCATGCATTAAATTGATGGAGCCCTTCATTGCTCAGTATATTGAAGTGGGCTGTATCGATAAAGGTCAAGTGCTTCACTGAAATGTACTGAGGTGCCAAGACGTTATCCATCAAACAAGACATGGATGCTGCATGCATGGTTAATGAAGGCAGGCCTGCCATCACATGTATCATCTGGGCTTTGTGTGGATGGATGGGAGCTGCACAGATTCCTGTTGAAAGAATCTCTATTGTTATTATCATAATCAGTATAGTGGAGATTATTACAAAGTAGGCAATAAATTGGGAAAAAAGAGTCTCATTTATATACAGGATTAGATTTAGTTTCCTTAACTTCGTAGAATTTGGGAGGGTTTGTTATATTGATCTGCACCTGTTTGCATGGATTGGCAAATCCATGCAAATTAAGACAAAATAAACAGTAAAAACCCAGTAAATTACTGACCACCTTCTTGTCTGAGGTAGGACTTGATTGAATGAGATGCTGTCTGGAAAGCGAAGAGTCTTCCACTGATGTTTATCAAGGAGGATATTGAAACGGGAATGGGTTCTGTATTATTTGATTTGCTGACTGAGCCACGTTTTCCCCCTCATGGTAAAATTGCATTTCCTGCAAGTGTGCATACTTTATCGAAATCTTGCCTTTCAATTTGCATCAATGTCCATTTTCAAATCGGGCAAAGTCTGTACATTTACAATAACTGAAATGAAAAGTCACATTTACATTTTCCTAGACATTTTTTCAGTGTGGTCATGGATGCCTTACAAAATCACACAAACAAGCAGCACAGACCAAATGTACAGACACGCTGATATACTGTATATTATAGTATATGCCATCCATACAAACATACTTATTAGCATGAACCCTGTGTGTGAGGAGTGCTGTGTGTGAGCAGCACACTCTTGTATTGTGTATATAATACAGGTAGGTAAATCTTCATACACAGCTTCAGCAGCTGATATGTGTTGTTTCATGTCATGTCACTTGTCTGGAACGGTTTCTTTAGGTCCTTTAGTTCCCACACCACTGCAGGACTTCAGGAGCTGCCAGCTCAGCCACAGCCTTCCAGGGGATCTTCATATGTATTTTGTAAAATTCAGCACCAACAAAAGTATTACAAAAAAGATACTTACAACAAGAAAAACTGAATAAAATATAGTATAGTCTTGTAGGCTTTGTTTACCACTGTATATGCCTTTAGATTACGGACTGAATATACTAAAAATAAAAAATAAAATGCAGACACCTTTTTTTTAATCTGCTAACACAGTGCAAAGTGCTTTTATGCTTGACAAAACATACTGCTCTAATGCTTATTCTGTTAATGCCAATTCTCTCTGTGTCTGTATTCATTTGTCTTAGTGAAATACCATCTCCAGTCAGGTTTTGGCACTGTGCCTTACACTTCATCATGCTGGTAGAGCCCAGTTTAAATTAACTCGACTGTGGTGTATTTGGTCTGTTGGTGGCTTTTAGATTAGAGAGCTGGGCTGGTGAGGAGGTCGCCAATTAGAATCCACAGACAAATGTGGGCAGAGAAAGCAAATGTTCCCCAGTCTTTCTTACATACCGTCATTAAAGTCAAGGGGACTAACACTTTCATATTGCTTTAAACCAGTGGTTCTCGATGATTCTGTCATGCCCTCCTTCAGAAGCAGAGAAAAGTTAATGCCCCACCACCACATGTTAACTAATTGAATTCTTATCAATCATTAACAATATTGGGGGAGCACCAAATAAATAGGAACCAAGTTGAATTCAATTGAAATAAAAGAAATGATTCAGGTCAATCATGTTCATTCAACTTAGTTCCACTCCATATTTTTCCCCTGGTCACCCACTCCGCCCCCTGCAGTGGCTCTATGCCCCCCAGTTTGAGAACCACTGCTTTAAATCCATCTGATGCTCTGCCCTCTGCAGTAGAAGAGGTTTCAATATCAGTTAGGAAAGTCCCGATCCCGATCTGACTCTTTTAATATTAGGTTTCTGCCATTATCCGATCCGATACTTATATTTACATAGCAGCAGAAGATATGCAGTGTGGATTACATATGTATCTGACACATTGAAGTAACAGGTGTAGCCTACTAAATTTGGCACACTTTATTTTTCACAGGCTTCTTGATCCAAATACCGAAGGTCCTGATTCAAAACTATTAAATTGATCATCTTAAATTATTAATATGATATGAATGAAAGATTAACTGGGAGAATGTGGCTCCTGAAATGTATGTGACATGATCTACTAGAGAGAAGACAGTCTGTTAGAGTTGTGGGAACTCTAAAAAAAATACTCTTGGTGTTACGGAGTTAAGGTTCTTCCCTCACAAAAGATCTTTGGCTGAGTATATATGCCAGCATGCAGAAAGCACATAACCCGACAACAACCAAGTTTAATTTTGCCCTGTCGTTAAGTTTTTTCTTTCTTTTTTTCTTTTTTTGTTTGTTTCACATGTCGTCAAGTTACTCGAAGAATAAACTAACTAGCAACAGCTAACATGACCTGCCACTGGCGATTTTAACCAGCGACGGTGAGCGCCAGCTGAAAATGAGAGGCTGCTAGTTCTGTATGCTGCTTTTTGCTAATTAGGACGGCTCGGGAAATCTCTAATGTCAGTTCAATAGAATCAAGAACCAAGAGATTTTCTCCATGTAGTGTCGTGTCTGTAGCAGCGTGCATCCCATGTTACAGTGTCATTCTTGATACTACCACTGGATGGTGCCAAATAAGAACATTTCAAATCCTACACAAAGTGGCTTTTACCTTTAGCTAACATACGTCAATACGGATATCCAATTTGACAAAGCTGAACGTGAAGGTAGACATGTTCTGTGTGATAAGCTGTTTAAAGGAATAGTTTGACATTTTGGGAAATATGGTTAGTCACTTGCTGAGAGTTAGATGAGAAGATTGATGCCACTCTCAGCCAGCAGCTGGTTAGCTTAACTTCGCATAAAGACTGGAAACAGGGAAAACAGCTAGCCTGGCTTTGTTCAAAGGTAAAAAATCTGGTGGAAGAAGAAATTCTAGTTTCTCCTTCCACAGAATCCTTAAAAGGTGATAACTCAGTGCTGCTGAAAGGGATTTTATGTTTTTAGAAATGGGTCGTGGTTGCAATCTTAGATGTGTCTTAGATTTGCTCATATACCTTTCTACCTTCAAGTTCATACCTTGATGAGCTATGAGCTGTGGAATGCCATTCTGTGAAATGAAAGTGAAGTAGAAGTAGACAAGGCCATTTAAGGAACATTCATTCAACACTTCATCACACCAAGAATGCAATGGCCATGATACCAAATGTGTCTCTGAGACTGGAACTGTCCTTAAATGAAAAAGAGCATGAATGACAGGAAGTGCTTTATAACTTCCTGACATGAATGTCTGCTGCAATGGACAGAAGCATGTGGCTAAAAGAAAAGAAAATGATACAACAAAAGGTAAAATCATGTTTCAAGTGTGTTAAATGGGATTGAAATGCAGACTGTGGTAGCCTAACCAGAGTTGTGCTGTTCCCATCCCTGATACCCTCACCAGGGAGGACTGTTAAGAATCTGCAACTGTTTCTTCTCATCTTCCTTCCCTGTCTTTAATCTCGACCTGAGTGTTTGGTTTTACAGTGAGAAGTGTGTCTTCTAAGCCTTAGTGAAGGAGAGACAAGGTTCTTTGAGTCCCAGCAGATCTGAGATGGTTCTGATGATAACCCCTTAACAAACTACACCCTTATTTGAAGCTCCACATTAAGTGAGATCCTGATGTCTGCAGGATACAGCAATATGCTTCTCTATAAACCTTTTTTGGAGTTTTGTGCATTCGTAATGATTATTTATTACCCACATCCAAGACAAAAGATGAGACATACAAATTTTATTATTATTAAATCAACAATAAACTGAGCGTGATTGCATTAGAATCATCTTTAAATGTGTTTCGATGTCATAACATATGGTTTGTTTCATTTCTTTGGAATTAAATTTCTACAAACTTCAGCAAGAGCCACCTGTACAGTATGTTTTGAGCATTTCAATTACGAATATTGGATTAAGCACAGAGACTGAATGAAGCGTCTCCCTGTTGCACATCTGTCCTACCCAGTGGCTCATTGCCTTCCTTTACAAGAGAGGAGGTCTTACAGTAATGAGGCCTATGTACCCAGGATGCTTCAGGCCAACGTTGACTTTTACCTGTTTACTTGACTTGTCTTCCCCTAGAAAGCTGTCAGCCCAGACAAGACTTTATGATGTCATTAAACGTGTTAGCATTGGACACTATAACTGAGGGCAAATTAGCAGCGAGGCAGACAATGAAAATACTGCAGGGCTTACCAGAACTTCGTTCAGGTGACTTACGTACTGGCCACAGTAAAGGTTAAGGCTCTTGTGCATAGTGGCTTCAATATAAAATGGTTCACTAAACTGTGTTTTTGACCAGGAACTGGCAAAAATAATAGGATTTAGCAGAGCAAAAAGATTAAATTAGACAAAACTGACCTGATTTTAGAGGGGAAGACTGGAAATGTAAGAAAATACAATGAATAATGTTATAACTACCACTCCAGGTAGTCATACAATGATAGACTTTATAATGAACAACAAGTTGCCTCACTCAGTAAGGAACCCGGCGCTGATCATGAATCCAGTTATGTCAAAAAGTAGGACACATTAATAAATGTCCCCCCAAACACAGCGGATGCTGTTCACGCTCATTGTGATGTTGTGAAATCATTAAGGACAGGAGTTCACAGAACTCCTCTTCCTGTTTTGGTTGAAGTCCTTTCTTTTCCTCTTCCTCGTGTTGTATGTCAGTCCTGCACATGTCACAGATACCAGAGAACTGGGACAAGAAGAAAACAATAAAAAACTGCCCAGTATCGCTAGGAATTACATCCATATTGAACATTATCCCATCTCACAATACATCCAATGCCAACGTTCAGTTCCAATGCAGGAGATAGTATACCCTATATGTAGCAAGGTGCAAAGTAAGGGTGTGGAGGCTGTGGTTTTTTTCCCCAGGCGTTCTGATTTCTTCTCACAGTCCAAAAGTCATGAATATCAGATGAACAGTTAACTGTACATTTCAAAAATAATGTGTTGGCCTGTGATTGACTTATGATCTATCCAGGATGTTTTCCTGTCTCTTTGCCTATGCATGCTGGGATATACCTCTGACCACTGCCATCCCACACACAAAGCTTAAAGCTGCACAGAATCTGGACCTCAGTATCCAGAAATTACGTAAGACAATGTCATCAAAGTAGTCGTCCTCACGTTTAACATCCCAGCCAATCAGCCTTGAATACAACAAATATTAGAGAATCAATCTTGAAAATTGTCTTTGATGTCACAGTGAAAACACAGTCAGCATTTGCCCATGCTCAGACAGCATGTCATTGAGAACATGTTTTCCTGGTTGATCTGTTAGCAGCCAATCCCTTGGGCCTCTTCTGATGTCCCTCTGACACTATCTGCTAGACTGCAGTCAGACAAGCAGACTACATGACTAGCAAATCAACCAGGAGAGACGATTTTTTTCCCCCTGATAACATCTCCCTGCCACTTTGCTAGCCGCCATAGTATTCAGCAGCTGCTATTCAGCACTCAATCCTATTCATTCACAAACCCACAGAGGATAACAGACAGACAGAGAGTGTGCCACATGCATGTGAAAGCAGCTGAATGTGAGACTGATCTGATAATCCGCTCAAAATGGTGAGGGATAGGCCATGTTTGGTAATACTATACCAAGTAATACTACTCTATGAGCAGAAGTGGATAAAGCTTAGGCAACCAATGATGAAATGTGGCAGCAATAAAATTAATAATAATTAAAGCTGCAAGCAGCGATGAACGGGCCCTCGCACACCTGCGCACGTCGGGGAGTGCAGCGTCCGCCGCCTCACAACATGTCAGGCTACGAAACGTGTCATTTCCTGCCGGTGTCATTTCCTGTCGTCAGTAGGGGGCGCTATGACTGTGGGCGAAAATTTGCATATAGATGCCTGCGGGGCGGGGGGGTCACGGAACATGGGAAGTTCGGGGCCTCTAGGACAATGTACAGTGAAGTTATAAACCACTTCCTGTTTGGCGGCGAACGAAAACACGAGACAGTGTGAGTGTCTGTGTGCGCGCACGTGTGTGTGCACGTGTGTCCAAGATATCAGGTACAACACACAGACACACATAGAGGAGAGGAGAGAGAAGTTGCTGCATGTGAGACTGTAAAACGTGTAATTTCCTGTCAGTAGGTGGCGCTATGACAGTGGTCGAAAATCGACATGTAGACGCCTTCAGGGCGGGGGGGTCATGAAACGTGTTAAGTTTGAGGCCTCTAGGGCAAAGCACAGGCCAGTTATAAACCACTTCCTGTTTATGGCGAACAATGCGTTGTCACGGAAACGCCGTTTGATGAAACGTCACAATCTTCACAGTCAAGCGTCATGAAGGTCTTAAGTGTATCCTCACCAAATTTGATGTGGATCTGGTTAACCTGCTAGGAGTACTGATTAAATGTATTGGGACCTATGACTTCCTGTTGTCAACAGGTGGCGCTATGACTTTGATTCGATATTGACCCCTACATATGTTCAGGGCGGGAATGTCATCACACGTGAGGAATATGAAAAAGATCCGATCATTTTCAGCCGAGTTACAGCAGTTTGATTGTTCCTGATGGAACACCGAAATTCGCCGCGCCGCCGTGGCCACGCCCTCTGGTGACCAGTCACAGTTTTCACTGTACAGCATCATCAATGTCTTGCCTTCCTGGCCAATTTTGAGGTTGTTCTGCTCAACCCACTCTGAGATGCATGTCAGACTGTAAAACGTGACATTTCCTGCCTTCACTAGGTGGCGCTGTGGGTGTGGCCGAAAATGACCATATAGACGTGTTCAGGGCGGGGGGGTCATGCCACGTGGTAAGTTTGGGGCCTCTAGGACAATGTACAGTGAAGCACTTCCTGTTTGGCGGCGAAACACCTAAATTCCACACCACCTCACAGGCAGACCGTTGAATTTTAAAAAAATCCACGAGTATCGTTTGATGGCCATCTTGTTGAGAAGCCATGGTCCAAGTTTGAAGGCGATCTGATAAAATGTGTAGGACTAGTTCGCAAAAGTATAGAGGGTCCAAAAGCCATAAAATCATGAAAAAATGGAAATTGTATCATTAATAACTCACTTCCTGTTGGGTTTGGGCGGCACAGACTTTTTTGTCCGTCTGGACATGATATACATGTATACCAAATTTGGTGCATGTAGGTGAAACATGGCGGGGGGGTCCAGTTTTTCAAAAGTGTGATTCTTTCGGACATAGAATAATAATAATAATTCCTTCAGTTTCAATAGTGTCCTTGCACGAGTTCGTGCTCGGGCCCTAATAATACAGAATTGACTGTCAGCAGATTTACCACTCAAACTTTTTTTGGTAATTTCTGAAACAATGGTTCCTTGATTTCAGACAGAGGCAGACAAAAGCAGTTTTCTCATTTCTAACCAGAAACTATCAATTTTGCTGTCAGAAATGACAACTGTCGCTGGCAGATTTTATCAGCTGGAGCTAGCTAGGTAATTAAGCTAACTTCATGAGTAAGTTGAAAACGCTGTCTCCGGCTGAGTTTTTAAAAAAAATGAGAATCCTGTAAAAGGTGTCTTAAATATGCACATGATGGCTATACATACATGATATTGTGGTAAAATGGTAAAATAGGCTGAAGTTGCATGTCCTGGGCAAAAAGTCAGCATTATCACCAATTGATGATTTCCATGGCTATTCTAAAAAAGACCAGCATTGTTCTTGTTGGCAGTGTAGAGCTAGTTAGTCCTAGTATTATAAGTACGATGAAGAAAAATGTAAAATCAGAGTGATATTTCATTCTAACATACACCTGTTTATGCTTAGCTTACATACTTGGACAAACACGACAGAGGTTAGATGTATGCTGTATTGTTTGTATTTTTAAACCAGATGTCTCACTTTCTTGGCTAACGCTGGCTAGGGTTGCTGGAGGGTATAAAGAGCAGGACAAAGATGCTAATGCTACACTCCACACTGGCTTCCACACATTGGGAAAATACTACACAGTGGATGTGCTGTTGTGAACGAGGCTTTATTTTTAACTTATAGCCCCACAAAATGTAGTTAGCTAATGAAATGCTCCCTGGCCTTCGAAGTAACGCTAGGTTACTTTTGTAGGTAAGCTAGTGTAGTAAGCTAGCTTTTGTGTTTAAGCTAGTTAGCTGGGCATGCTAACCTTTGCAGCTTACATTTTACTATGCACACCGCTTCGGGATGTGAAGAAATCCAAAACCAGACAGGCCGTGCCTAGTTGCGGTTGTTTGGGGAACGGGTTTAACAAGTGGTCAATTACAGAGGTGCTCACATGCTCAGCTAAATTTCTCTAGATGAAAATAGTTTGAAAACCCACAGAGAGAAGACGAGTGAATGAGGGTTATCACATCAGTACACAAACACACACTGGGCTCAAGTCTCTAAAGTTTCAACTGTGTGTGCTACCCTCAAAAGTGGCCATTGTATTGAGGACTGCAAGCCCAGAAGAGACAGCACAGGTCTTTGGCACTGCGTTCTGACATGGGACGAGATTTTTGACAAGCAGCACAAGTCGCCAAAGGCTTCCAGAGCTCCATGAGCCTCTCAGTTGAAAGCCACAGCTTTTTTCCCCAGATTATTTCCAAATTTAAGAAGGTATTGTTGCTTGTTCCTGACAATGCTGAGAGCTCAGCATGTCTTTACCACTCGGAGAGCCAAGTCCTAGAAGTTAAAACTATTTTAACTTTTAGAAAAGGAGTGCTGCAAACAGGATTTCAGTAATCGTAGAGCAACAGCAGGAGCCACAACCAGAGTTTCCCGCAAGCACGTCTTAAGCATTGCTAGACATTCACATAAAAAAAACAGATCTTGGTGGATGCAGCTTGGTTTTTTTATTTGGGCTCCATGACCCTGTCACTCCCCTCTCTGCAGACCCTCCCTTTCAAACACATGTAAACTGCCTATCTCATCTCTAACCAACACTCATCCCTTTGTACATCAGCATGTTTATTCATGACATGACTCTCACTGTGGCACATCAAGAGGGTGCTGGAGGAAGAGTGGCAGGGTGCTGTGAATTTCCACACTGACAACATGTCAAAGGCAGACAGACACAAAGGAATAAAAAATGCCCAAATTCAATTGCTGTACAACGCTTGGGATTGTGATATGAAATGAACACTCGAGGCATTAAACTTGATATGTGCAGTGGCGGTACATACAAATCACCTCATTCAGGTGACGGCTGGAGCACCGCACATTTCAGAGAAATAAACACGCTCTGTTCTCCATCGCTGATTCACAGAGACAAGCCAACATAAAAAAGACAAGGCAGATCAAAGACATGCAGAGCAACAATGTCACATCCTGTAGACAAATATGGCGAACCCTGGGACTCTACTGCCTGTGGCAGTGCATGCTATCTGTAGCTTAAAGCTATGAAATCTCGCCTTAGTTTGCCAAAGGAGGGCAGAGCAGGAGACAGAACATACAAAGAGGGAGGACATATGACTCACAGTGGGTTTCCACCTCCTGCCTCTATGTTGGTCCTGTGTTTGAACATGAAGAGCTGAGGAAATAGCTCTACTTCTCCAACGCTAATGGGGCCTAAGGTTCGACATGCTGAATAAGTAATACGGGAAAAGTAACACCACCATGGCCAGGGAGTCTCTTAAGCCTGTATACATAATTTAATCCAAAAAGAAAAAAAGAGGCTCTTTTCTGCTGCAGAAGGTGCTGTCAGGTTGTTGCATGTTTTCTTATTCAGCTAACTTTGGCAGTGACAGAAAGCAGTGTTCTCTCTCCTAACAAAGGGAAAGTTGGATTGTAAATTCCAATCTCTGAAAGAAGAGGGCAGTTGAGGATAAAAGATAAAGTGTGTGTGTGTGTGTGTGTGTGTGTGTGTGTGTGTGAGTGGCGGGGGTGTTTTGGCTCTGAGGAGGGCGGCTGGCTCTCTGAGTCTGATGTACTGCTACTGTATCGCTACTGAAGGATTTACAATAATGTCACAGCCCAGTCTGAGAGTTGTGGAAAAAAAGAGAAATTCATAGTTAATGCAAAATCTTATTATTATACTGACATAAACATATGCACACATGCACAGCCACACACACACACAAAGTGAATGTGGGTAAGGCACTGGAATTACTGAGCTGTGAGGCTATTTAAATTTAGAGCATGTCTAATCTGTATATCACCCAAAATATGAACCAGCACCTTCACGGCCATACAGAGTGGGCAGTTTGCTGTGCACAGGCACGCACGCACACACACACACACACACACACACACACACACTGCATGGCAGAATATCTAGCAAATGCCTGTGAGCTGTCGGAGAAATGATTTGTTGAAAATTCTACTGTTAATGGACTATAGATCTTAAAAATATTTGCACTAAGGCACATGGGCAACGGTGCTCCACTCCAAAGAGGCTGAAGAAAGAGAAGAAAAGTCTTCAAACATCATCATCATTCACAGCCCTCAAGTTAATTGGGTCCTAATCCTTCCATCACACATCCATAATCCCAGATCAAAATGTCCTTATAGGTTGAAGGCCTGAACTTTTGCACAGCAATAAAGTTGAGCAGATATTTAAGGCCAGTGTAATTAGACTCCAAACTTTAAGGTCTGGCGCAGGTACATATATTAGAGGGCCAAAATAAAGAGAATAGTCTCTTGACATGACCCTACAAGACGGTATGGTCTGTGGGCTACAAGAGTGATATTTAATCAACTCAACGTCCTGCTCTGAAGTCTAATATTCATAGTACACCCCTGTCTTCAGTCGCCACTGGAGAGTATCCTTAACACTGTTTGATCTTCTGCTCCCCCATCACCGAACTGAGAAACACATGCTTTATCAAACTTTGAGGGTTTTTTTTTTTTTTTTACATGAAATGGGTTCAGTGTTGCTAGGGGGATTTAGTGTGAAACTTCCACTTCATGTCGTTCACAGCGTGTGAGCAGCCAGTCAGCAGGGTTACAGTTGAGTAAATTCACCACTCTGTTGCAAAATTTGAATGTGAATAGCAGTGCACTGACACAGAAATTTTTAAAAGTAACAGGAATACGGAGTGGGTCGCAGAGAGTTTTGAGATGGTGTTTTGATCCATGTTAGAATGCTGACAGAATACAACAAATCCCGATCCCTACAAATCATTACCCCCATCATCCTACAGTAAATTAAACCCTGCCATTTTCAGCGCCTCTCATAGTGCAGGCTGGGCAGCCAATCACTGTGCCTGTGGTAATTTGGTGTATTCAGCTGGCTAATCAGGTTTCAGTCGACATAGGGGCAGAGCACTTGCTGCTCACACAAGCCAATGTCAAATGCTTAATTAACTATATAAGCTAATATGAGTACCAGTAAAAACAAGTAATGCCACTAATTTAATTTTAGCATTTCCAATGTTGGCTGTCTCTCTCAACAAGTATATAATGTATATTATATAATGTATATAATGTATATAATATAATGCCTTCTGATCACAATTTCAGATAAACTCATATTAATGTTTTAACGTGTAACCTGTTTTCCAGACGTTTCTTCACTTTGCTTTTAGACATTTAGCTGCCAAACACCTCAGTTCAACACAGCTAGCAGTTTCCACGTTTTTGGTTGAAAGGGTTTACTGACTTATCAGAAGGGGAAAGCTGTGTTGTTGTTTGTTGTTCTACAGAAACTACTGGAGTTGAACAACAGTTGGAATCACATGCTCGGTCTGGGAATAGCACAAAAAGTGGTATAAAGACAATATGACAGATACAAGGTCTTTTTAACATTTTCACTGTTAAACTGGACTTAGATCAAAGGAGGTTTGGTTTTGACCCTCTGGAATATCAGGGCAGAAGTCTGCACTGAGGCCTTGGTCTGTATTGATCAATACACAGAATATCTGATACAGTGAGTGTTTTTTTTTTTTTAGATAAAATCTGAGCCCTTCCAAACTGCTGCCAGAATCCATCAGGGCTAAACCAAAAATTTCAAACTTGTCTTATATTTGTGAGAATCTGGACAGTAATGTCAGTGCTTTCTGAGCAAACCCATCTTAGCCAATAGGTGACAAATAAACTAGCAAGGTGACATGTTTACTTTCAGTGTCTCTTACCATCCACCTTTGAGCTAAATATGTTGAGTGCATTTTCTTTCTCAAAAAACATTTGCAAATCCAATTTTTAAAATATTTTAAATCCTTCATCGTTTATATCCATGTTTGCTACCTAGCAGTCTTCTTCACTGCCTTTGTTGGTACATTGCGATGTTTGTTGGTGCATTACCGCACCAAACTGTCAGCAGTGTTTCCTGATTGGACTGACAATGTCAATTATAGATATAATCTATGACAGAATAATAATTGGTAGCCCAAAGGATCACAACCTGGCCAAAACAAATTTCACCCGCCCAATTAAATAAAACGTAGCCCAATTGGATGGTAAACCGCCCAATCCAACAACTCTGTCAGTGGAATATTGTGAAATAAATTGGGACCCACTTGTACAAACATTGCTATATAGCACTACTATTAATCAAAAACCTCACATGGTAACTTTACATTAATTATCAAGAGTTTTTTAAAGGCCTTTAAAAGGAACAACAACTTAAAGGAGAACTCCAGTGATTTATTATTGCACTTCTATAAAGTTGGGGAACTCACAAGAGACAGATTAAAAAAAGAATGCTCAAAATTGAAGCAGCAGAGGCCGATATATCCTGACTTTTAGTTTCTAGTATGGGTCAAGCTCTAAAAACCCTGTATACTACATTTCCCATAATGCAACCAGTGGCATCATTTCTGTTAACCCTCCATGGCTGGTAAATTTCCATGCCCCCAGTTTGTAATGCAAGCTTTCTGTTACAAATTTCTAGTCTCCAAGCTCAAGCTCAAGATACTGTAACCCTGATGACCTCATCATGGTTATTTTGATGACAAAGACATGACAAAGCTCCCTGCAGAGCCACAAAAGACATCAGAGAACAGGCTGAGTAGGACTCCTCATGACCAGTAAACCGACCTTTATCTGTTCCCCTTTAAGTTGCATCCACACCACACTCGGCTGTGGTGGGAAAAGAAAAAGAAAGGGTGGTGTAGTCTTACTCTATAGAATACACCTGAGATCGTAAAAGGTGAGTTTAATGTGTCCAGAGCTACATAAACAGGTGTGTCTGTCACGGCATATCATAATCACCAGGGGGAAAGGTTTAGGATTTTAAAGCTCATGAGTGTTTGTATTGCCTCTCAGCTATTTCAACTCTATTCCTTTACCACTGGACAGAGAAGTTCTCTCCTCACAAGAAGGATTTTTATAAATTCTGATTCATTTCTTCTAACTATAGCCTCCACATTTAAGCTCTTAGAAAAACATATGCTGTAACCTTGTTTTGAAATGTATATTATTGCTACTATGCTTTATTCATCCTCATGAAGAAGGACAGAATATAGTGTTGTCCATACTTATCAGGACTGATCAACATCCCCATCTGAAATGCCATTTTCTCAGAGTTGCTATGGCAACAGCTAGTGTAACTTCCACCGTGGGACTCACGAGTCCCGGAGAATATTAATTCAGTTTTGCAAGTTAACATGGGTGTTGTCAGCTGTACGAAAATGGTATCTGGTTCATGGTGTATGGGTTAATTAACAGACATATGGTTACACTGTGAAGAAAAAACAAAGCTGATCGTCTCCATGGAAATATCTGACATGTTGCTCAACAAGCCTATCCAAGTTGTGGGTGAGAGATACAGAGAGGGCTCCATGTCAGCCTGCGCGGTTTAGTTTAGTTTACTTTTTATTAGGAGCCCCATTAGCTACAGCACTGCAGCAGCTATTCTTCCTGGGTTCCACACTGTGGTTGCTTTCAATAAAACAGCAGGTCTTCACAAACAACTCTTAGTCACGTGTTTCTGCTCAGGAACCGTGGTGATGAAATGATGGAGGAAAGTAACTTCACCTCAGCTAATAATTCCTGTGACGCCATGTTTCTGTCACATATTATCATTATTATTATCATATACAGTACTATACTCATACATATACTGTCATTTGTCACTATCATTATCGTCATCATTATTATTGGCCGTTTTCCGGTACATAAACCTGTGCATTAGTGTCAATTTTGGCACATGATTTTAATTTAGTTGTTGTCTTTAAATGAAATGTATATTAGTTTTAATCAAATTCAAAGTCACTTGATTTTTGATTGTTTTAGTCCAGTTTTAATCAACAAAACTAAAGATGATTCTGTGAGATTTTAGTCTCATTTTTGTCATGCGTGTTTCATTTTTATGTCTTCTAAGCATTTTGAGGCTACAGCTGTCGTCATCTTTGTTATGTGCAGTTACCATGGTTACAGGTGTCTCGCCTATGGCGAGGTTAGTGGGAGAGACACTGTTTACTCTGCTCTGCAGTAATGCAACAGACTGACTCTCCTCAGCAAACCCAGTTGTCATTTCCAAACTCGACTCAAACAGAGCTGCTCTCTCGCTGTCATTCCTGCTCACCTAACATTACCACAGCTGCCTGTGCTCTCCACTGCAGAGCAGCGAACCATTCAGAAGCTGATTCTGATGCATGTTATTAAAGAAGACTTTGCATTAAAATAAATGCAAACTAAACAATAATTCGTTAATTTGTCCATTCGTCCGTCTTTCACATTATTGTTTAGTTTTTATTGGCTGATGAAACATGTAACACATTTCATTGTAGTTCTCGTTTTCTTACATTTTGTTTAGTTTTAGTCTCGTTTTTGTCGTGAAAAACTGTTCATCAGCAAATATTCTTTCGTTGTAGTTTTCGTTGACGAAATGAACACTGCCGTGCATTACCTAAGGTGCTGTATTGTCATTACAGTAATGTTGTCTAAGTAATCCGACTACAATAATAAGTCTTTAAGTAAATGCGTATCTTGTTTCCTTAGAGACTCAGGGCCATGTTACACGGGTCTGGTTCCAGACTAGAGCTGAAACGATTAGTCGATTAATCGTTACGTCCACAGAAAATTAATCAGAAACTATACTGATTAATGATTAATAATCCAGCTGCTTTAATGTGAAGATTTGCTGCTGTTTCTTTGTCCTTAACATCAAATATCTTTGGGTTTTGGACTGTTGGACGGATAAAACAAGCAATTTGAAGACAGCATGTCAAATTTTGATTGAGGTTTTTCCCTATTTTCTTACAGTTAGATCAAACAACTGATTGATTAATCGCAAAAATAATTCAATAAAAATTATCCTTAGTTGCAGCTCCATTCCAGATCTCTAAATCGCTGCCCACATCAGCACTCCAGTAGAATAAATAATACAGTGACATGAAATGGAAATTCAGTTTAATCATCGGGCTACTGTTACATCCCATCTGATTTATTCATTTTGTTCAGATAAACCCTGAACTTCCTGCTTTTCCTGAGAGTATTTGTTTTGAACAATTCTCTTGTGTCAACGTGTCAAAAAGCCATTGTTGTTTGGATGTTTTTCTCCAAAAAGTTCATAGGGTCAGTTGTGAACCAAGGTATGTGCACTGAGAGTGACAGGTACACTGCAGAGGAGCACTTGCTTTGATTTAGGAGGGTTCTGATGGCAGTAAGTAAGGATTATGTCTTTGTGCCAAGTAATGAATCAAATAGTTCAGAAGCAGGAATGGAGCATGAGTATAACAAATTTAACTCAGCTGACATGAACTTGACTGCAGCATAGTGGACCATAACCACGTTGCAATGACCACGAGACAGTGACTGTGATATGTTGTTACTGTGCTGAATCATTTGTGTGTATTAAGTGTCTGTTACCGAGCAGATACAGCAGCCTATGTGTAACACAGTGAAATATGTACATAAACATAAAATATGTTGAAATATTTTCATCTTTTGCTGCAACTGAGCTAGACAAGCACTTGGCCACAACAGCATGTAGGTATGTTTGCAAAATACCCAGGCATTAAGGATTAAGTTGCACATCATACTGAGTTTACTTTGTGGCCTTGCTCCCTCATGAATGAACTTGATAAGGTCCTGTAGGAGCAGTCATGGTAATATGAATTAGGAGAGACTCAGTGATTGTTGGGTTAAAAGTCCCAGCCAGCTTCCAAGTTTCCCACGTCCCTGCAGTAATGCTCTTATGACCCTTTGATTGACAGGCCAGCGAATGAGGGGCAGTACCTGGGAGCCTCAGAAGCCAAGGATTGGATACAAGCTGTCTGTATGCATTCTAATAAGACACTGCCTTCCAGAGGAATTGGACTCACAGCAGTCCAAGGTTAATCTAGATGTCAACACCTGCTGAGCGTGCAGCGGATTGCTGTGGGGTGACATCCCCCATCTTCCTCTCCGCTGTGGAAACTTAATGTGGCAACTGATTCCACCCTCCCTGCAGGAGGAAGTGTAGAGTTTGGTATTTCAGTGCTGCCGTGCAGGACTGTTCCTCCTGGCACTTTGGCTGCTGACCTTCTAACTTGCTTGCTTGATTGCTTCCTATCCACTCTGGCCACACTGCCAACCTCCTCTATGACATTCTCAAAAGCACATGAAGAGTTCATCTTTTAGGATGGCGTAAATAAATTTAAGGGGAAAACATTCATTCATTCATTCTCTAATTCTATAATTCTAATGAAAAAGTTCCCCCCACCCTTGTGAAAACATTGTGTTTTTGTGTACACACCATTTGAATCCAGCAGGTGAATGGCAGACTCCGCCACTGACAATGCAAACTACTATATAGAGATGTTAACTAACGAATGTGAATACATTTAATGGCTACAGCAGAACAAATTCCAGACATAAACTGTATCAAAAATTGGGTTTGATATGATGAAAATCTTCAGGATTAGAGCTTTAATAAATTGTCATATGCAAGTTACACAGCATTATTGCGGTGCATCCATGTGGTTATTATGCCATTCGATCAATTTCCATTCAGATATTTTCCAAAATAAATGGTTTAATCAATATCTAACATTACAGTACCCACCGTCTGTCAACTACAGCACAAAGTAACACATAAGCCGGAACAAAATGTTAGTCCATGAAATTACATGAAAATAACAGCTAGTATTTAGGAAATTAGGCCTTCTTCCTTAAAGGGACTATACACCTCAATCAGCATCAGCACAAGCCCTCTAGACTACCACCACCCTTTAGTTCTCAGTTAGAATGAGGGCATCCCTAAATATAATATATCAGCAGCAAAAGATGAAAGCCTAACAGGGTAGTAGACACACTTTTAATACTGTACACATCGTAGTTTGCCCGAAGTGCAGAGGCTCGTCAAGAGATGCAAAAACAGCCAAAGCATCATCAACGAGTGTCACCTACTCGACCCTGAACAATTACTTTGACCAAATACCGTATTTAGGGGGAACCTGAAGCCATGAAATCTCATTTCACTGGTAATTGTCAGCCATTCCCCAACAGTGGAGTCACTTAACCCCCAGAAACCTTCTGAATCGCACCCCCCTCCTCCTGTCACACTCCCTTGTCTAATCCTCCCAGCGCACCACCTCTTTTGCATTTTGTCAAAATTAATTTATTTTCTCTGCAGATCAAGCTAATTAGAAGGAAGGCTTGTGGTGAAAATACGTCTTTATTGCTGTCATCATCAATATCACACTCCTTATCTGGGTCACCGCGCACTGATTGGCTGCATGGCTAATGGAGTAGAAATTTTCTATTTTGTTCAGAGCCTTTCATGTTTCAAACGCACGCCCATTGGGGAAACGATGTGCATATTGGAGGGTGTAAACAGTTAACAGGTCTCCTTTTTCCCCACAAACACCTTGTTCTGGAGAGAAAAGAAAGAGATGCAGAAATAGAAAATAGGCAAGATAAAGGTTAGCCCGTCTTCTGGGGACTGAAGGCTCTATTCAATCACACTTGATAAGACAGCCTTGGGGATTAGTCAAAGGCATTCTCCCTGGGTGGTGAGGAAGCAGCTCTGGGTTCAGGTACTCAACAAAAACAGTTTACAATGTGATAGCACCGAGACTGCTTTGAGGCAAAACAGAAGATTATGATTTCTCAACTAAATCATATGGAAGGAACCATTTTTGACCAATTGGCAGTGGGCAATTTTGCATTCAAGGTCAGTGCACTTGCTTGCGTGTCTGCGGGTAAGAAAACAGCAAGGTATTGGATTATATAATGAGCTTCAGTGTAGCTTCTTTTTTTTGTTTGTACAACCTCTTCGTCACAAATGAGCTCGCCTCCTCATCTTTGCACCAAATAGCGGATGCAGAGAACCCTCAGCCCCCATATCCTGTCCTTGTGCTTTCCACAAAGCCGCCACAGTTATGAATGAAGTTCAATACCTGCTTTCATCCAAGGCGAGCTGACACAGCTGAATACAGTTCAGGATTATTTTGACGAAATAAGACAAACCGTCTCCAATGTGACGAGTGAATCATTTCCTATGTCATGCTTTTAAAAGACACAGATGAGGGTGATTCAGAGACTGAATACTTGAAGGTGAATGCACTTTTAAAAGCAATTTAGAAATGATGCCTTTTCTGTATATGTTTGGATTGTTGCTCAAATGGCTTGGCTGTGTTGCAGCACTTGATGCTGACAAGCAATACTGGAATACCGAGAAGCAATCTGCCTGACAAACACAACAATATATTCACTTTAAATGCACTCTCAGCAGGAGCTTTCACGTCACATGCATGGAGGACTGTTCACCGCAGCAGTCAGCTGGCATGTATGACAAGAAAATATCTCCTGTACTTCAGCAAATGAATACTGTTTGGCAACTGAGAACCAGGACTAGCTGTGGATTAATTATACTATTAACAATTTTCATCACATTGGTAGAACACATGTTGCTGGAGTTGTGGTCTACACAACGCACTTAAAAACGTGAAGAATCTCAGGCAAGTTCTGGATTTATCTATGGTGCATAAAATATTGTTGGAATCACCAAAAGGTCTTACTTTAGATAATGCTAGTGTCTACAATTCATACTGTATGATGTCTACATTAACAAACTACTGTATATACCTATCTATGCATTAAATGCACATGAGCCAAACGTCATTAAAACAAGAGAACTTTGGGTAAACAAAACAGTACACTTAAACAACAATGAATAAATTATGTCAAAAATAAATTTAAGAATAACTAAATCTCCTTAGCAAGCTCGTATTGTTGCCAAATAGCAGCACTTATCTTAACGCTTAGCAACATCTTATATAGCGCGTACGTACTCAGTACTCTTTGTACCCACAAAGGGTGAAATGCACCCCTAACTGCGCTGCCAAGCAAATAGCGTCTCTGTGCTCTGGTGCTATTTGTCCCTATTTAAATTAGGTAGAATATGCTACATTTGGAGCAAAATTGTCCCCTTTATATGCAAATGAGCCTCATTGTAAAAAAAGTCCAATTCACAAACACCAGCACTAATAGCCACACGCAGTTAAAGTGAAAATTATTAGCATCTTCAGAGAGTTGGTGGTAACTGAAGCGACTTTATTCATTCGTTTTCTTTCATCTAAGGGGCATCACGCCCGACTTTCCAGTGATCATGGCAGCAGTGATTGTAGCAAGGTGAAGGAATCGGCATGCCAGGCGTGCTCGTGAGCGGATATTTGGAAGGAGAATATCACTTTATGATTATAGCTCACGGTCTGAAAATGTCAGTTTTCTCCTTCTCTCTTCCTACTGTGTTCTTTGCCACGTGGATAACTGCAATCAGAAGCAAAACAAGGGCAAGTTGCACTCAGCTGCAAACCTGTACGAGAGTGTTTGCGCTACGATATCATTAGCACAATATCTTTGTGATCAGACCTCGGGGCAGATAGGGGTTGCAAGTGAATTCATGGTGCTATCAGCGGCCACGATCCATTCAATTTGCCCATCAGTGTCTTTTTAATTGTAGCTTCTGACCAGTGTTTCTCTCTGTTAATGCAGTTTGTGTGTTATTTGCATGTGATGTTATTAGTTGCAAGGGTTAAAACTGCACCTGCAGTGTAGGAACAGATAATTTAGCCTTAATGATGCTCGGTTGGATGTCTAACATTGCATATGTGAAAACTGGGATAAGAGCGTACTGATCGTCAGAGCTCTTTAATAGCTGCCAGACACAGCTACAGTAATTAGCATTTAAGGTAGCAGTGTGTGTGTGTGTGCGTGTACCTGTGTTTACATGACTTTTAGTTAAAAGGCTTGACCGTGATGTGTTTACATTTTGTCTACCGCTGTGTACATTTCTCAGGCTGATGTTATAGGCTACAGTTAGAACACGCAGAAGTTGAAACTGGACACTTGAGACACTCCAGACTAAACCACAAATATGAGCACGCACACACACGCACACACACACACACACACTCAGAGAAACCCAAACACACAACACACTGTGTAATTGTAAATCAATAAACAATTAAGGTACCACCGTCATAACACACTGCTTACTGACCTCAAATCCCTCGGCGCTGACTGTGTCTCCATTTTCCCGTTGTTTGTAAGAGGGCCGCTAAAACAATAATGGGATGGCTGTCGTCTCATATGTGGACACTCGCCAATGAAGCCTCTAAGTATGTAGCACAGTTTCAATGTCTGTGTTCTCTCTGTGCATTGTCAGACTGTGAAGTTGTTTACATTTCCTCTGGAAGCTATTTGAAAATCTTAACAACATATGAACATATGTTCATACCTATGGGCAAGTTCTAATTATACATCATGGTGCGATTTAACATGGAGTAACAAGGGTTGTGGGGCGTTCTGGTACAAAATGGTTAAGACACATGCTAATTTACTGAATCGTCTCTGTTCAATTCCAGCTGTCTGTCTCCATACTATCAGCTGTCCAATAAAGACAATATATATATATTTTTAAATAACTAGGGTTATCAAGTAACATGTTCTTATCCTTCAAGAATAGCACATAACGCACCTCTGAGCAAAGTGCTTAATCTGCAGTGTTCCAGTGCTTGGTTAGCTGGTTAGCTTAGTTAATTAGACAGGGCCTGATGTCACAGTTCCCTGGATACATGTTACTACTAGTATTAGATGTGAGTGTAAATCAGAGGTGAGGAGCAGGCCAGCTATGTTGTTTGTTTTTTTCATTTTGAGGAGCAGGTAGGTGTTATTTCATCAGGACCACAGCACTGGTGAGGCAGGGCAGGGACGGCTTAACAAAGGCCTTTGGCAAAAAAACATGCTGGGTCAAACGACATGGCTTAGGTATTTTCAGGGTAAATTGGGCTTCTCAGAATGTGCATGTGAGTGGTACCATGCATGTTGTAGCACAATATTTATGAAAAAAAAAAGTTTTATGCAATTAGAGATTGTTGTAGTTTTTTGCCTATATGACTACAGGTTTGTGATATACCACAAATATGAATGGATAGAGGAGAGTGTGTTCCTTGGATGTAGATGTAAGAACCATGTTGATGGGACTTTCTAAGCCTTAACAATGAAAATGTTCAGACATAAATGAACTGGATTACTTTTGATACTGAAGAAAATATCAAAAAATTATGATTATTAGGCAAGATCCTCAAGCTATAGGGAGCACCTTTTTTGTATAATTTTAAGCTGATTTATGGATGTTTATCTGCGATGGACACCTGATATGCCATTATCAGTGGAGAAAGGGACTTGTGCCAATCTGTGTTTGACTTCTGTGTTCAGAATTGACCAACCACAATAAAAAAAAAAACACCTGTTGACACGTATTGATTGGGCCACAGAAACAAAAAACAGACGGTCTTTCAAACTGTGACATAATATTTAGAAAGGTTGTCCTGCTGAAGCAGACAAACACTAAATCAATACAGGCTTCACAGCTTCTGATCTGTAGCCGGTCTTGACCTCTGACCTAAGAAAAAAGACATGTTTCTATCATTTCTTTCACTTCAGGAGTGGACAGAAGAACAGCAGATAATAATAACACAGAATGTACACCCAACACATGCCGTTCAGCTTCCTCAGAGATTTAGATGAAGACAAGATTTTGTCAAATTTACACATCTTTATAAGACAGGACAAAATGGAAAAGGAGATCGTCTGATTGTTTGAAGACATTTTCTTAAGAGAGTCACATTAATACAAAGATCTATCATGGAATACCAGTATTTTATATACTGCAGTTGTTATACCACATTTTTATATTCTGTAACATGTGTACATGGTAATATGCCAACTTTGCTTTAAAAAGTGTTCAGTTAGTTCATCCAAGAAAAGAAAAAAAAGGAAAACTTTTTAAACAATATTCAACTCACCATGAAAGGATTACGATACCCTGCAAATGCTCACGGTCTGTGTCATAATGTCTTTAAGCGTTTATCTTTACCACAAGAGAATACACAAAAACTGAATGCTTTGGGTAACTCGTTGGATTTGATCCTGCCTTTCATATAAAATACTTGAAATAACTGAATGCTCATTAATGATTTACATAGTCCCAAGGGGAACAGAGACAACACTGTGATACTGTGAGAATTCATGTCAAGATAATAAGGAAGAGATGTGAAGAGTTCCACTCCAAAACGCTATATATCCAGATACGACGTAAAATAAAATCGTTGCCTGAGGTTTATCATTCAGTGTCTGAGAAATCTACAGGATCCACTCTGTAAAAATGAACTCAATTTGTCAACTGAGCACTTAATTACCAACAATTCTTTAAAAGTAATATCATTTGGTTTTAGTTTTTTCTTCTTTTTTTTCTTCTTTTTTTGCTGTTAAGCTTTTTTTGGGGTCATGTTTTTCTGTCACATTTTGGAACAAAACTCTTCATGTTTTCCAGTTCATTAAATACTGCAATTATCAAAAATATGGAACGCGTAATACCACACAATTAGCTGATCCACTTTAGTGATTTTTATTTTTGATGTACCGACCATAAATTAACACAATTATCTAACTGCGTCAGTGGCTCCTCTCTGGTCGTGACAGAAGAGGTTTTTTATCAAAGCAACAGAGGCGTAAAACCTCATCGTTGCTAAACATGCAAAGGCCACGAGTGCGAGGAAGAGAAGAGTGACTGTGAGTCATGTACAGGTGATCAGAAAGAAAAGATAGTGTTTTTCTTTTGTTGTTCTAAATGAAATGTGAGGGGAAGAAGCCATCATGTTTCTTTTCACGGCTTGTCAAGCGACAGGATTTTTATGGTATTAACCTAAAATGTTATAAATCAACAGTTCGACATTTTGGGAAATACGCTTATTCACTTTCTTGCTGAGTGTTAGATGAGAAGATCGATACCACTCTCATGCCTGTACAGTAAATATGAAGCTACTTCCAGCAGCTGGTTAGCTTAGCTTAGCACAAAGACTGAAAACAGGCAGAAACAGCTAGCATGGCTCTGTCCTAACTTAACAAAATCTGCTTACCAGCACCTCTAAAGCTCACTAATTAACACGTTATATCTCATTTGTTTAATCCGTACGAGTTTCAGTTTTTCAGGGCTTATGTACTGGACTATTTCTTGTCCAGGAGCAGTAACTTCTCTTCTAGTTGCTTGGCAACCTCATGGTCACTTGGTTTATGTCCAGATTAAACAAACAGGACATTGGGAGCCGAGGCTAGCTAGCCCGTCACATCCCAAAATATTTCCTTTGGCTGTGGTCCAACTCGCTCTGAGAAAAACTGTTAGTATTACTCAAATTACTAAAATTATGATATTATAATCTTTAGCATTTATCTAATTAGTAATACATCAGGGGGCAGCAAACACGTTCAAACAAAAAGGAGTTGAAGTGATATGATGAGACAAATCAAAGACACACAAAACATACACGAGAGAGAGAGAGAGAGAGAGATGGACGGAGCAGGTGGAGGTGGAGATGGTGTCGATATAGATGTTAGATAAACGCAGCCAAATGCACACTTAAATGTCTTGACAAAACAAAAAGAAGTTTAGTTGCAGCCTGTAGTGATTTTACAGTTCATTCATGGTTAAATTCAAGTTCAAGTTTGAGGAGCACAAACCACAACATCCGTCTACCATTGGTTTGCGTTGTGCAGTAATCAGATATCGTGTTCATTAAGAACAGAACAATTGCTTCATTTTTGTGTCTAATAATCAGGTTGTAGTTACAGGTAAGTCTATATTTAAAGCATGTTTATTTCCGCCATTACAACCTCCCCTGTGGCTCTTGTAAATTCCATCTGCGCTATGTCTATGGAGAATTCTGACAGTCGCAAATAGCATGACCTCAGTAAATCTAGCAGAATACATAATCAGCTTCTGTTAACATGTCTCCTCCTGTTATTTGTGCGATCCTCCCTTAAATGCATATGCAGTGAGGAGAGGGGTGCACCTTGCAGACATTCACACAAATGACGACACACAAACTGTTAACCAACTGCGACTCCAGCCTGGTGTGTCTGTTTGATAAATACAGCAAGTGTTTGGGGATGAATGCGTCTGATCCGCGCCTGAAAAGCAGGCTGTTGAGTAAGGCTTTGTTCCAAGGCTGGGTTTTTAGTTATTTGCATTATTTCAAACGTCAATGTGAATGAGGTTTAACGTGTTAATTAGTGAGCTTTACAGGGGCTATTAGGTGGATTTTGTTAGCTTTGGACAAAGCGAGGCTAGCTGTTAACCCCTGTTTCCAGTCTTTCTGCTAAGCTAAGCTAAGCTAACCGTCTCCTAGCTGTAGCTTCATATTTAGCTAACAGATACGTGAGTGGTATTGATCTGCTCATATAACTCTCAGCAAGAAAGGGAATAAACCTTTTTCCCAAAATGTCTAACTATGTTTTATAAACTCTTTTCTTAGGCTGTGTATGCGAGGCACACACCTGCGGCTAACAAATGATTTATACGTCCAGTTACAAAAATGTTTTTCTTTAGAGTGGAAAAGCAGTTTCACACCAAAAAGCCTGAAAATGACACAACAGTTTCTCAAAGCGTGTGTATGTGTTTGAGGGGTGTGGCGTAAGATATTCTTTATCCACGCATTATCCTTGCCATAAAAAGCAAATGAACTGGAAAGTGAATATGAGGTTTCATCACCTCTTTGGAGAAGCTGATGGCTCCAAGTCGTCCCCCTATTCTGCAGAGTCTCTGTGATTCAGTGTCAGCAGACTTTTTCAAACTGTGTTCACTGCCATTCACCTTCACCACATAAGACAATTTACCAGCACTGACACAGGTAATTCCCAAGAGAAATCTCCACTAGATTAGGATGAAAACAAATACCATAGCTTTATACTTTAGCCACCCAGATCACAGTCAGAAAAGGAACCAAAATAACACCCAAAAAAATAAGTTAACATAATTTTGACACATAGAATTTTACAATATGTACATTATTTTTTAAATTAAAATAGATTTGTCGGTTGTCTGATTGGGTAGGTCCTCTACAGGGCACTCCTTTTTTTTTCAACCATCCAGTGTTATTCCACAGAAGCAGAGTTCCCATTAACAGCTCATTGCCAGCCAATCAGAGTGCAAGTAAGGCTACCATCGTCAAGTCCCTGCCAATAGTTTGTCAGTGACGTCTTCGGACAGGGCCGAGCCCTTAGCGACACACATGGCAGACCCTTCAACACCCTGACAAAAAGAAATAAATATAAAATATATGTAATATTTCTATATATATTCATAAAACAAACCCAGGATAGATTTTAACTCTGATGTGTTCTCTCCATAATATAATCAAACTGTGGTCATTTTCCTATTGCCAGTTCACTTTACTTCCCTTTTTGTCTCCATTTCTGTGTATTTTTGCAGTTTTTTCGAGAAAAAAAAAAGTCTTCTTCAAACCTGTACATCTTATACGCAAGTAAACAAAATGTAAAAGTGCGTGTTTTTTTGAATACGTTTTATCCACTATATCCAAAAGTGTTGCAGGCACTTAAGTCCTTCCCAAACATTGTAGGTGTTTTTTTTTCGACAGTGGAGCAGGTTGGTTTGGTTATTCCTGGATTTGTGTGGGTCGGTCTGTCTGTATGTCTCTGTCGATCTGTCTGTCTGGCGAGGAACGGGCCACCCACCGGGCCGCTGCTAGCCCAGGATGTCCAGGTAGACGGGCGTGGCTTTTCCCATGGCGAACAGGACCTTCTGAATGTCCTTAATGTTCAGTCGCTGCTGCGGTTCCCTCTGCCAGCAGCCCAGCATGATGTCATACACCTCCTTGGGACAAATCCGTGGCCTCTCCAGAACCCGACCCTGGGTTATGCACTCAATAACCTGCAGAGGAGAGAGGGCAGTGGAGTGAGACAGAAGATTTTCTCTGACTGATTGCTTTGGTTTGTTCATAATGAGAAACCAGTGACACTGTGCAGGCTGTCCTTTTAGGTTTGAACTAATGGAACTGAGATGAAAGAAATAAGCAGTATGCATTCAGTCTTAAATTTGTCCAATATTAAACGGGAAACAAGATTTTTTTTCCATCCCACAGCACAAAATAACAATAATACTGAATATATGTGGGGTGGATGTTTGAGATGCTGCTAAAAGGGTGACTGATCATTTCTTTGCTGGACTTGGGCTCTAATTAGGCAGATTACTCACCGCTGTGTGACAATTTGACTTTGTTATTTGTGTCAATTCCAGGCCACAGAAGCTTAAGAGAATGGATAGGGGACTATTTGTATGTAATGACTGTGGTTGCACTGAGAAATGGCACAGTTCTTGTTGTTGTTATTTTTTACTTGTTCTTTTAGCATTGTCACCACATACAATTTATTTACGCTTCAAACTTAGGTACTGATTCCAGCTCAGATATTATGTCCTTATTTAAAGTTTTTCAGTTATTAAGGCGTAGAATAATTACCAACACAGCTGAGGAGGAAAAATGGAAACTCTCCCCGTAAGATTATTATGGTGTCATGCAATTTCATGCTCTTGCAAGCTAGCAACACAACAACACGTTGTCAGAACAAAGCATTTGATAATCTACTGCTATCTGAAGCCTTGTTTTCTGGAAAGGATGTACGACAAACCTAATCAGTGTTTAAATAAATATGATTTCCCTGTGGTTTATACTCAATAGTGTCAACAACAGTAGAAACCTGAAACAATACATAATATTAGTACAAACCAGTGGGGGAAAAACTGTTCTGTTGTTCCACCTGTTGCACCTGAAACACTGCCTTCTCTCTGTTGTTGTATTCTGTTTCTCATGTCTTGTCACCAAAGGATGGCCTGGCAGACAAACTACTTAGACTGAGGGGACAGAGCATCAATTCTTACAAAGGCTCCTTGCATAAATTCTCAGATCACAGACATTACAAACAACCAATAATAAAGGCTGCAGTAGGTATAACGACAGCAGCTGGCCAAACAGATGTGAAAAATTCAGCTATTTTACATCTGTACTGGTGTTGTAACCTATGGGAACATTTTAATAAATTCCCAACCTACCAAGTGATGAGGTTGAGGTTATATATTATGGTGGCAATTTAATTTCCTGCTAGTACAGACTTATAGTACCAACCCACGATATTATAATTACATCATCTGACATTCCCTACTATTTCCAGTCAGTCATCACATTAAAACATGCCAACATAGGCTAAGGGTTGAAGTTAACACACACACACACACACAAAACCCATAAAATCCAATGAGGCAGCAAAATCTGAAAAATTATAATAGCAACAATTGACATTCAGCATAAAATCTTCCATGCATCCTAATTCATCCTTTCTTTTTTACTAGTACTTAGCATTGCACTCCAGTAACATTGTTGGACTCATGATGGTCAGTTTAAAAAAAAAAAAGGACCAAAATCGATGCAGCAGAACCAGAGATATCATCGTTTTTATTCAACACATTCTTCTTCCTTGTCAAGACCTGGCCAAATCTCCGACCAACAGTTTGGTCGGAGATTTGGGTGTGTTATGCTGGTAGTGCCTAATGTAGCCTCGGGCCTCTAGCCTCAAGCAGAGATGAGGATCGGGCTACAAGAGGTCTGGTAAGCTCACTAGTTTCTAACTCCACAGACCCAGATTTTATTCATTTTCAAACTTGTAGTCTTCAGACCCAACCGACGCTGACTCAAGTGACATCACTTGAGGCAAGTTATCAGATTTCACACAGCTCCCTCTGGTGACACAAACAACTTTCTTCATATATGCAGTAGTACGCCCCAAAACCTGAAAACAAAGATGGTGGAGTTCCCCTTTAAGTGACTAACTTAATATCACTTTACTTCAGGTTCTATTTTGTCCCTAGCTGTGTGACTTCAGTGTGACTGTGCTCATGGAAACACTATGAGGCAGCAGTTCACTAACTAATGTGGTGGTGTGATAAGCAGTGTCTGCTGGATAAACTTTGTGCCTTCAAAGTTGACATTTTCAACATGTGCAAATGTAACTCTAACCTACATAACTGTACAGCAGCCATCTGTGAAATGTAATTATGTACATTTACTCAAGTACTGTATTTAGGTACAATTTTAGGTACTTGTACTTTACTAAAGTATTTCCATTTTATGCTACTTCATACATACATCTACTTAAGCACATTTCAGAGGACACTTCATTTATTTGACAGCTGTACTGGTTAATTTGCAATTTAAAGGCCCTACACACCCACACAAGTGTTCTCAATGACCGTTTCCACCCAAAGTACCCGGAACTTTTAATCCCAGGAACTACGTATCAAGAAACTAAAATGTTCCTTCAGCCCGTTGTTGTCTGTGTTTCTACCGCGGTCTAAAAACCTGCGAAGATTAGGCAAATTAGTCCGCTGTATGACAAAGCGTGTTTTTACACGTCATTTTTGTGCATGAGTGTACAACAACGACTACGCCAGATAAAGCGACAGACAGGCATCATTATTTGTGCGACACTGCAACAACAGTGAGCATGGAGGAGCTCAATAAGGCCTGGACTTCGTCGTCTGTCCATCTGTCATGTGCTTTCTGTAACTCCATCGTGTCGAAACACAATCAACAAAAAACAAACTGGTTTGCAGCTGCAGATTTTTAGAAGTGGTGGCTGAAATAAAATGCTGCGAGTACTCGACCAGTCAGAAATGCAGCGCTGCAAGCCCCACCCACAACGTTTCTGAAAGTACTAGCCCCTGAGCAGGGACTTTTTGATGGGTAAAATAATCTCCCCAGAACTTTATTTAGACCCTGGTCCCTGCGGTGGAAACGCGGCTCTAGTCAGGTGTAAGTTGAGTGAAGCTATGCTGGGAATAACTGGTGTCACCATACTCAAAAAGCACAGTTTGTACACGCCCACATTATCCTGGGAAGTGCTTACTGGTACTTAATAAAGAGCAAATAACACTACTTTTTGTGATAGAAAAGGGGCAGTGAAAACAAAGAGTATTTTTGTCACCCTTGTGCTGTGATCCCACCGGTGATCACAGAGCTAATGATAAATGCAGCACGACTCCAGTCCCCCAACTTAACAAGCAACTCGGATGGACAGATAAGCAGCGGGAGTCTGCAGCTGCAGGGAGGTGTCGTAGCTGCTACAAAGAGACCCAGGCAGGAGGGGCCCCGCTGAATAGAAAAAGTTGCTCATCCTTGACCTCTGGTAGCAGCAGTATCTCAGCAAAATGTTAACACATAGTTCCCCCTTTTATTTCATCTAAAGTGGCTTCAAAGTTATTAAAATCATCTTATTTCTCACTGCCTGGCAGCATCTTATATATATTCTGTATCAGCTTGTTCCAACTCTTCATTGAAGCTATGTGATGTTTACTCTGAGTGAAATATAAAAACCCATACCCCATGTTTTTAATGGCTGCACAATTCCATCAAATATTTTGTGCATCATTTTATACACATTTCCCCCAAAATTCAGCCTAACATATTTGGTATCTTTGGAAACTTTGCGATCTCCTCTAGAATTTAAAATAAAGTTTTGTTTGGCAGCATGGCAGTCTGGGCGTGCCCTTGCTTGTTTTTCTCTGTGATAGTTGTTTTGCTTTTTTCTGAATAAAAGTAGAGGAAAGTGGTGGAGCCTATAGAGCCCAGTGGAGAATGAGGCCTGTTTGAAACAAGGTCCTACAGTATCCAGGTGATCATTTATCATTGTCACTGATACCCATTTATAATTGTTGCTGTAATGTATCATTGTGTAATGTGTTAGACAATCTGAATAACTGAATAATAAGTACAATATTCCAATCTAACACTACCTGAAGACAAAATTACATTAGAGAAACAGATCGTGGATTCTCACTTTTTTGGCTGTGACATAATATGGTGCTCATCTTGTTACATTGTCATAAAGTTTCGGCAACATAGTTTAATCAGCTGTTTCATTTTGAGTGTCTTAAAAATCTTTCCGTGCAAGATACACAGAAATGTGGAAATCCCAATTCGTGTCAAGCACCCCAGAACATATTGATGTTTCAATTGAAGCGCAGTGCATTCCACATGCCAGGTTATTCTTTTAGGTCAATTTAATTTTCTCAATATGCGCGCTTTACAAGAGTAATCCTGATTGAATTTTATTGATTCAAAGCAGAGCCTCCAATGAAAAAACAAACCAATCATGGGTGTTATGCAATGTGGCATCTTGTCTGGTGGCAAAGCGGCGTCAATTTATCACCTCGTTGGGCCAGCGTGAGTCTCAGAAAGAGAAAAGGAACAACATGAGGCAGTAGATTAAGATCCAAAATGGCAGTTCATTTAAATCTGCTATTAGGAAGCTCATGCTTTCACTTTAGCCCTCGGTGCTCCGTGAGGGAAGGCCAATCTATTCAATTCCTACTTCTTTCCGCTTTAATAACAACTCAATATCAATTAAATATACAGTTTTATGTGGTTTGAAATAAATATCTTTTCTTGCACCACCCATGAGATGTTAAGAAGCGTAAAAGAAGACTTCAACATTTACCACCAGATAACCTGGAGCTATAATTTTCACTGTGTGCATGAAGGCCTGCAGTACACCTTTGATAATATATACTGTATGTACTGTATCTTGTGAAGGTTTATCTAAATGCTTCAGGCTCTTTGTACCTCGTTGTTACCCAGCTGAAACCAAGGCTGCTTCCCATAGGTAAAGATCTCCCACAAGATGACTCCAAAGCTCCAGACGTCGCTTTCCGTGGAGAATTTCCTGTACATGATGCTCTCTGGGGGCATCCAGCGAATAGGTAGCATGGTATGGCCTCCAACCTGAGGAGAGGGGAGGAGAAGAAAAAGAGAGGAGAAAAGATATTTATAGCAAAGGAAATGTTGTACCTAAAACACAGATTAGAAAATTCAGTCATCAACACAACTCCCAGGCGCCTGGGGATTAACTGTCCTTGCATGTAACTGATACGACAGGCTTAACATCTCGTGAATGTCTGCTGTGCTGCTGAATGTTGACACTGATGCAATACAGGAAAATGCTGACTTATCTGCCACCTTCTCTGTATGTATTGAATCGCAGGATGTGAAATTCTTTAGGTTATGGTATTAAACCGCCCCTTTGTTCTTGATGAAAAACAGCAATCTGCAATCCCCTCTCTGCAGAAGTACTGGCATTAAGCAGAGGATCAGAGCCTCAAAGCATGGAATTGAATGTGTTCTAATCAGTTTTTTAAAGAAATCGGTTTCAACCAAGGGGTTAAGAAAACTGCTGAATGGATGCTCATATGGAAGTTCATATGGCTGCTAATGTAAATATGAGTGTTTGAATGTAAACCTCCTGCATTCAGAAGAAGGTTTGCATGAATCAAGGTACCAGCAGGGGCAGAGGAGATATCAGCTGTAAGCTCTTTAATGTTTTCAAACCAGCAGAACATGAAATGAAGTCTTCCTTGCTGTAAATCCTCCGAGGCTAGATATTAATCGATTAAACTATCATCCATTAATCATCCTTGCTCTCAGCTTGCATTAGCAGGCATTGTTTCAGAATCTATTTCCATTCATGTCGGTGGCCGTGCTTTGATCATGGCGGGGACGAGCTGGACAAGACTGATGTGGGAATGAGCGGCAAAGTATTGCAAGTTTCAGCCCAGAATCCTCGGACAGTATTAATTACAGTGATTACTGTGGAGTGGAAGGACACTATTGACAGATAATGTTATTAACATGCGGCAGTGATTTGATGTGAAGCCTGCTGGAGCCATTGCAGTTGTTACAGCATGCTGAACTGCTGCTGCGCTGATTTGTTTTCATCCTAAGAGGCGTGTTTGAAAGTACAACAGATTGTCTGGAAAGTTGACACTCGAACATCAAAATCATTCAATCAAAAAAAAAGGTTAACGCAGTTCCACTTACTAACTTTTTCCAGAGCTTTCAACTGTGTAACTGTATTTGTTATACCTTTGTAACCATGCACACCTGAACACCTGTTATCAAGGGACCGAAGTAACGTCACGCTGACAACATTGAGCGATTTCTTCTGCTGAGGAAGACAATGAGATGCGGTTGAAAGGTCCAGAAAAAAAACTAGTAAGTGGACCTTGAATAAAGTTTTTTTTCCCCCTTTTTTGTCAAGGTCAAAGTTGAGCTCAAAATCAAGTCAGTTTTACTTTCCATATACAAGAAATTTGATGGTGGGTTACTGATATAGGTCACATTTAATAAAACAAACTCCTGAAAAACAGTCCAGGAGTTAGTTAAACAAAAATTAAATGAAAATATAATGAAATCTGGAGAGTACAAATTTAATACCCCAAAGAAAAAGAAAAAATAACTGTACAAATCAGTTGAAATTGTATTTATATAGAACTGATAGGTTAGAATAAACACTTAATATACAGCCAATAGTATATATTTTTTATCATATAGAACCTCATACATAGTAGGCTACATACTAATGTGTGTATGTATAATTTTGTATGTGTGTGTATGTGTAATTTTGCTCTAGTTTATGTACTAATCCTACCTATTTTTAATACCCAGTGTCAACATGTTATTTTATAACACTGGAAATACATTGCAATACTTACACTTATCACTTATTGTATGGAATACATTGTTGCCCATCGCTTCCTTGCTTGGTGATGCTTGCTGTCATTTAGTTTTTGTTATCTGGTTCAGTTTTTGGCTTATTGGTATCTTGACATTTTTCTCAAGATAACAATGAGCTGGCTTTTTAATCCCCTTTGAGGTTTATCTTTAAGTCAGTGGAAGTACTCCTGCAGTGTATCAGACACACATCTATCATCCACCCATCATCACAACCACCCATCCATCCATGCAGTCACTGATCCATCTATCCAACCAACCATCCATCCGTGCATCCATCAATCCTTCTGAGCTCAATTTCTGTGCTTGAGGACAAAACAAAATCAAATACACAGTCGCACATATACCATAAGCTCTGAAATCATCATTAGCACAACCTCTTACTGTAGCTGCATTCACCCTCACATGGTTCCCCCGCTCTGTACCTCTGGGTTACAACACAATCAGATTCATTTAATCATAAGCTCTTCTCCAAACTCCATTTACCAGCTCCAACATCTGTGTGCCTTCAGCTGTGCGCATTGTGTGGCATTTAAAGTATCGAAAAAAGTCGTACTAATTACCTCCTGGTTCCGTAGCACGCTCATTGCACATTTCCTTTGAAAGTCAAACACAATCTCTGCGTGTAAGCTTGATGCAGCAGATGAATCTTCTGGATGTTTTAAAGAAACATGAGATTTGTCAATCAGCCAAAAAGCTGTTCCTTCCTGGGCGTTTATGCAGAACGTCCTCTAGTTTATACACTTCATCAAATTTAGTTGCTGAGTATGTGGCTTCTGTTTGTTTGCCTTAACTTGTCCTTCATCTATAACCTTCTCTGAAGCCCTGGATTGGGTTGCGACAGCTATTCTTACATCCATTACTAAGTTGATGTGTTAATCCTTTCTAAGTTCTCAGTAACTATTAGCTAGTTTCAAAGTAGTTTATGAAATCAGGTTTCACAATTAACACCTAAGAAAATGTTTTAGCTTGTAAAGTCTTTAATTTGTAAATCAGTTGCTAAAAGCAATCAACCGTATTAACAAAAAGTCACTGTAGCATCACGAGCTGTAGCATAACTTCCAAGAATAACAGTTTTAGGAGGCCAAACGATATATTAAACTTAACTGCCAACATTTTGTAAATGTAGGTTTGACTTTCTTCTCTTTATATATGCAAACATGTAGAAATATATGTGTTTCAGAGTTAGTAGTATTCATGTAGTTTAGAATGAGTGAGACATATCTGATTATGCTAACCTGACCAACATTATTTGGTCATTTAGTCTAACATTACTTTTTGGGAAATGTAATTTCAAATCTTCCCACTTATACATCCTTATTAATAAGCATTTTTATCAAGTTGATCATATCCATTACAGTACCTCTTGTACTGTTCAATCTTGCTAAAAGGGTCATACTATATTAGAGCGCTAACATTAGCTTTGCCAGTTAGCTACTTAATACCTGGCACTTAGTATATGTACATTTTTAATAAGTAATCTCTATGTAAGAACTAGTTTTTGTGGTGCAGCCTGTTTCAATTTAGTGATGAGTAAATCTCCACTTAGTAAACACGTTAATGTTATAAATAGGCTTTAAGTTTGAACTTAAAGTTAAACTATGTAACTTTTGAAAGAATGATTAACATAATCTTCCTTTTAAAAATGAAATGTTCCAATTCATAATTAATAAAATGCACCCTTGCTGAATTAAATACACTCATGGGTTGTGCTGCTACAGCCGCTACCAGTAGTTTATGCTGACTAGTGTTAGCTAATATTAGATATTTCTGTGTAACTGACATTTTTGCGTCAGTTAGCTGACTTTATTGCTCCTTTTTATTTGTTCTACAGTAACACAACATTTTAGTCAGGTCAGGTCCCCTAATGATGACGTCTTTAAAGCAACTGACTGGAGTGTGTTGGGAAATGAAAGGAAACTTTATCCTGTAATGACCACTTGTGGCCACAGTGGCCGCTGTTCAGCAAAAGTTACGGAGTCTCACTTTAGACACAAGCAATCTGTTACATTAATCATTCAATATTTATTCCAGCATAGTTGCACTCTGCACCATTGCTCTATTGTATTCTTGTTTGCAAATTTACAGAAACTGTCTGACTTGTTGTTGACATTGTAGGTTGTTGTTCATTGTTGTATTGTTTATACTTAAATTCCTTGTATGTGTACATATATACTTGGCCAATAAAGTGTATTCTGATTCTAATAAGTGGTTAATAAGACTTGTTAAAATGGAAACGTTCTTCAAGAAACCCCATCATCTCACAAGAAGAAGAACCTCAAGGTATCTCCTCTGGAAATTGGATCTCCAGTAAGGTTGGAGTTACTGAGGAACTCCTCAGTGGAACTCCTTGTTTAAAGTGTCCTGAAGAAGTCAATATCTTGTGTGTAATGTGGAACATTTACTGCGCAGGCTGTATGCCTTTCCTTACATATAACACAAATCAATATTGTACACATGGCCTGGAGGTCAACAAGACCATTAGATACAGTTTTCTACAAATACACCTACATGCTGACTGAATCAAAACACACTCCATTAGCCTCCAGAATGTCCAACTTTTGGTCTCAGTAGCATTTCAGCAAAATAAATGGACGGCATCATTTAACTTCCATTCCTCCCTCACTGAAAAAATGTCAATCTAAACAAGTCATTTAATACTGTAGTCAGTCTTTAACTCTTTCTTCTCTTTGAACAAGTGATTCGATTAAGCAGAACTGAAAAATGTGACTTCAGAAATAGTGCTGAAACATATATCAAAATAAGTGTACTCATGGATAATTTAGGTTTTGAATTCATATTGGTTAAGATGTTATGTTGATGTTTTTTTACTCAGCACACTGTGTTTGAAAAACTTTTTATTTTCTAACATTTATCTAAAAGTCCAGAGAGGGTTTGCAGAGCACACACTTATTTTTCAGCTCCACCCTGCTTCACATTAATACATTTACACACATTTACACCTCAGAGCCGCCCAGTACAACCAAAGTCTTCCACTAATCCCACCAGGGGTTAAGTGCTCTGCTCAACTGCATCTCAGTGTAGAGTTGTAAAGTGAGGAGAGTCACACTTTTGTGTCATTTTTCCAGGATCCTCCGGTCACAATTCTGCCTCTCTATAACTTGCCCAAGGGCATCTGAGGTATTAGCAGAATCTCAAAGACAGAAACATCCTTTACCTCCTCATTTCTCAGACTCTTCCCTGCCAGCTCACTCTCTGGCTGAGTCCCAGACTAAACAAGTATGATCCACCAGCCCCCTGGAAGACAATCGAAGCTGTTGGTGTTTTTCTTCAGTGGAAGGACAGATAAAGTAAGGTAAACATACATTTGAGAGGTGTTTCAAGTAAGGTGCCCTTTCTCTATATCTTGAACATATTTATTGACAGTCCCAGAGTGATTTTTGTGGAGGCGAGGAGGGTTAGCAGTAGTTTTCCCTCGCATTCACCCTCAGCCTCATTTGCCAGGGTTCCAGTGCAAGCTAATGGCCAAATGAACACTGACTTATACCCCACCTGGTCTCATTAGACATGCCACGTTTTAGTATTGTACACAACATTAAGCCAATATTGATGCCGAGACCAGTCGCCCCCGTTGTGTAAAACCTCTGGGCTGAGGCAAGCTAGGTGGGCTGAAAGTGAGGTGAAGGAGTCGGCGAGGGGCTGTATACCAATCTGTCCCCCTGTGGAGCTTTATAAAGATTAAACAAAATTAATTAAGTTCCTGTTAGTCTAAATGACTTATCTGAGGTCCACCCAGCCCATTGCACGCAAGGCTAAACCTCATCAGATGCATACTAATGATTCAACTGCTGCTGCCGTGGCGAGGAGCATTAAAACTGGCTGACTCTGCTTCCCAAATGATTGCATGCTATCACCTTGGGTTTTTGTGACAAGGCCATGGCAATTAGCTTGGAACATGGGGGAAAAAGAAAAAAAAAAGGCTAAACCCATAATAAAAATAAAATAATTGCCCCTGTAATTATCCTCATCTTTCTCACTCAATGTCACATCGAGAAGCTGGCAAAGCTCTGCGGGGAGTGAGGAATGAGTCTGGGGCTTTTTTTTTGTTGCTGTGTAAACTGGATTAGTGCTCTGCCTGTCCCACCGTGGCAGGGGAGTGATTGGATTAACGGCGTGGAGAGCACAGCAGCATGGCAGGGGGATAGATTACTGGCCCAGTTGGGCTCTTCGATGGGCGCTCTGCGGCCTGCAGGGAGCCCTGGGAGGCCCCAGACATCTTAAAGGGCCCCGATAACCATCTATACACTCTCTCTCCCTGCTCTAACCACGCTGCTATCTCTGCTCTCCCAGCTCAAACAGCAGTGAACACAAGTTCACTTTTAGAGGCTATGATGTCCATTAGGTTTCTACCTGCTGCGCTGCTGCCAAGTGGAGATAAAGTGGTATCTACCCTGGCTGCTGCATGCCTGTGGGTGGTGAAAGTTTCTGAAGGTTTTCAAAACACAAACACACGCACACACATGCGATATTGCTATCATGCAATTTTGTATTATTAAGCTCTCCAGATTGACTTGTGAAATACAATGTGCAGATAGGTAGCTCCTCAGCGTTGCAGCTGACGTTGTAACTGCACTCTGAATGTGTTAAATGAAATGTAATAATGTTAAATGATATGTCTTCTGGAACAGTATGCATTGGAGAGCCTTCTACATGGGTTATATTTGGTGATAAATTAATAACTAGACTAAGAGCCTATGCTGGCAGCTCTGTGAGGCTGTCCTTAGGCACAGCGAGGCTTTCAGCTAAATGCTAACATCAGTATGCTAACATGCTCAAAATGACATGCTGATATTTAGCAGATTTAATGTTTACCATGTTCACAATCTTAGTTTAGCGTGTTAGCATACTAACATTTGCTAATTACATCAAAACGTACAGTACAGCTGAGGCTGATGGCAATGTCATTAGTTTTCGTTTTTTTGGGTCATAAACCAAAAGTATTGACCTTACGATGGTTCTAGATGAAAAGTCAGGGATCACCACAGTGATTACAATTCATCCTTAGGGGAACATGAATGTATGTACCAAATGTCATGGCAATCTATCCAATTCCTGTTGAGATATTTCACAAAAAGCCAAACATGTCAACCTGATGGTGGCGTTAAGGAAAGGTTAGGAGATCACAAAAGTCATTAGGTGAGTGTTTTCATTTAGCAATGGCAGAGTTTTGATCTTTATTTCAATGAGTGTAACATTGTCTGAATGTAAAGAAGGGTGTTATAGTCTTATTATAGTTAACCTTGACATTTGGGTAGAAAATAAAAATTGTTTTAAAGACAGAATTAGCATTTTTAAATTACTGACTAATGACTATAACCCCCGGCAAAAACCACAACCTGTCGATTTTATACTTTTTAGTATAAAATCGATAGTTTTTGTATGGAGTAAACAAACAACATATAACGTGTTAATAACGTGTTATTTAGTGAGCTTTAGAGGTGCTGGTAAGCAGACTTTGTTACCTTTGGACAGAGCAAGGCTAGCTGTTTCCCCTTGCGTCCAATCTTTATGCTAAGCTAAGCTATCCGGCTGCTAGCGGTAACTTCGTATTCACAGAAATGACAGTGGTATCAGTCCTCTCATCTAACCCTCGGCAAGAAAGCAACTATTTCCCAAAATGTTGAACTAGCTCTAAAGAATGCAGAAAGCTGTGTTTCTTGGGCATCTCCTTCATTTCTTAGATCATGTAAGACAGGAGCGCTAGGCTAAGAGAGAAAGAAAAACAAGACCCAAGGGAGAGGCAGAACAGTTTTTTCATCCCTTCATGCAGCAGTAATAAATATGGCCTGTGTACTCATTAGCACCAAGCTGCATACAGTTTTGAGGGAGCGTGTGCTTGATAAATAATGCAGCAGAGGAGTGTCTGTTTGATCCTTGAAACAGTAGAAACCTGGGGACCATTTTCTTCAAAGCAAGCAGTGCAGGTAAGCAGAGGCATCCTGGCAGAGTCACAAAGAACACTAAGTCCTTGAAACTGAGTCATTAGATCATAACATTGTTACAGTGTTTGACAGTCAGAAATGCAGATTCTGGCTTTTAAACAATTTTTATTTCCTGTGCAAATATTAAGGGTAAGATCGTAATCGTTGTTGCCTTCTTTTACCTAACTAAAGTTAGCTGGACACATGCTTTTTTTCCCTCAACACCATCCTGCTTTACATTCAGACAATGTAACACTCATTGAAATGAAGAACACCACCCTGCCACTGCTAAATGAAAACACTCTGCTGCAAGCAAGCCTCTGGAGAAAGGTCTGAAGAATTTTTAATATTCTCTAGCTAAAAAGTAGAAACTGGAAGACTCTACAGCTTATCCCCTGACAGGAACCTATATGTCACTGTTCATAATTTGGCTGTAATGAGCTGTTTTGAAGCTATTTCTCTCCTTGTCTAGAAGTCTATCACTGCAGTCTACCTGCAGCTTTTAGAAAGCCAAGCTGAAACTTTTTGTAGAACTTCTTTTTTTTATGCCACCAGGAATTGAATTTACCACAAATGACAAAAATACAATTCATTAATCGCAGCAAACCAGGGAGCAGCTTTTTTGGACTCCTGATTCAACATAACTAATGAATATTGTCCAAATATAACTGGGTATTGTGAGAAAATTAGCTGTCAAGGGCCATGAAATTTACTGCAAGGCATATTGCTACGTTAAAGAAGACATGCAATACAAAAAAACCTGTCATTACACTGGGAGAAAATAATACATCTAATAATGATATTTGACAGACCTTACTTGAGCTCCTCCATCTGTCCTCTAGATGCTGTTCCTAAAACATTTCTGGTTAAAAACAGTATTTCACTCAGTCTTCCTACTTGCACCTTTAATGCATAGGCACCTTTAGAGCAGTCGCTGTCATTTATACCTACCTAAACATGCATAATTCAGTGCTTCACTCTCTGAACTCAGGAAAACATTACCTGATATATCGTGAGGCAGTGGTATAAAACACCTACATAGCAGGCACCTGTGCTGCCGTCGGCCTGTGCGCGTTCTGCCGTTGTCTCTTTTGAAACGACACAAAGGCGTATTCTGTGCAGGCGGAGCAGGAGGATATGATAGATGGATGTGATTTAGGACAATATTCATCTCTTTCTTGAAGTTGTTCCCTCCTGCTGCAAAGTGTCTCGGGAGTCCCAGAGGGCAGCAAGCGTCAATACGACTAGTCAGCGATGGGAGGATTGTGTTCTTGGCAGGGCGCTGCTATTCATAATCACTCAACACAGGGAAAGTGTCCAATACTGTTAGGAGCTCCTTATCTCTGAGCTCTGTCAATATTCCTGTGTGTAGGTGGACAGCGATGCTATCACAACGCACCAAACAGCAGCTTCACACAAGGCATGCCACACACACACACACATACATACACACACACACACACACACACACATACATACATCACCCTGAATTTAAACTGGTCTATTTTCTTTTACAAACCATTTCTTTGGTTTCTGCTTAATCCAACATACAGATTTGCATGAACTATTCTTCCTTTCCTCACTGCAGTGTGTGTGTGTGTGTGTGTGCGTGTGTGTGTGTGTGTGCGTGCGTGCATGCGCTGAATCAATAAATTATTCAATAAATTATTCAACCGTCTAAACTTTCCTCAACAAATTCACCACTGAGTTTGATAGAAGGAACCAACGTTTGACTGAGTCCCTCAGACTGGCTCACTTCTCTAATACACTGTTGCTGCGAGGGCTATTTATTCTTTCCTTCACATGTATGTAGTTAGTTGTAATCACAGACACGGACACATGCACACACACAAGCACCTGTTCTGTAAATAAAGTGATTTTAAGTGATTTTTGTACATATTTTTACTGTATCTTTCTACATTTTCCCCTTTTATCCCAATTTGGACTCACCAATTCCCCTGACACTGCAGCCCCTTTCACTGCAAGCTCCATTGTTAGCCAGAGCAGAGTGTAGATACACATGGAGTCACCAGCTGCTTCTTTTCACCTGTCAGTGAGGAGTATAATGTGCCTGGAGGTCCACCTTTTTCGCTTGCAGTTCCACCCCCCTCTGCACAGACACCCTGATCAACCAGCATGAGTCTCTCGAGTAGTGTCAAGGACGTGAACCCTCACTGGCTTCCCACTTATGAATATTGCCTGTGTTGGGCCACTGCAGTCAAGGATTGAAGCTGGGCCCCAGCAGTAGTAGGTGAGTGCTTTTACTCCACACCACCCTGACACTCCCTTATGAATATACAAACAAGTCCTCCGACATAAACGACAGAATATGTCGTTTTTCAATTACTCCCAAAATGACATATATAGGCGTACTGGACCTTCGTCGTCATGGTAACAACAACAAAACGTGGTTAACATTGTGAAACGGTCGCAGTTTGGTTAGGTTTAGGAAAAGATCATGGTTTGAGTTAAAATAACTATGTTAGTTAAGTAACTTAGCTTACATACGTAACTTTAGTTACATAGGCTATGTAAGTTAAAATAAGTCAACGTTGACTTTTGGTTTCACACGGGACACAAACAGCGATCTCCTGGGTGAAAGTCTTGTGTTGTTTGACCCATCCATCCACCCTGACCTCCTCTCTTCGTGGACTTTGGCACTCTTTATATGTCGCCACCTAACAATTAATGTAAATATGGATTGTAATAAGCTGCTTGCACAGACAACCTATACGGCCGTATTTTGAGGGAGGACAGTCTCGAATATAATGTATCTTTCGCTCAGAAATTTACATAATCTATGTGTATAGATTTAAATATGAATACAGTACAAAACCCAGCTCACACAGCACCTTGTTTCCCTGTTAGGTCTTATATCTGTTGAAACCTCTTGCAACTACTCTCTGTCTGTCTTTTGACTACAACAGTTAACTCACAGCACCTATATATTAGGCTTATAATTGTTCAGACAAGAACAATCAGCTGAACCATTTAATCTTTCAGCTGAGCAGTATCTGCCTGCTAAATCAGCTGTGACTTGGTCTTCAGGGACAATTAAATTAACTGTTCTCCTGGGCCAAAACAAGGAAACACGCACAGCTTTGTCCTTTTTTATTTGTCCAGAGGGACCCACCTGAGCTCTCACTGTTCCACAGACATAGTGGGAGCAGCCCAGTACACCCGCAGTCATACTGGTAGGGGAGCAGGGAACATTAAAACAGCATTATCTGCAAAGAAGAGGTCATTTCATCTCTGCATATGTCAAGATGCGATGATAAGCAGGGATCAGACTAGCACTTTGATATTCACTTCAACTATAACACCCATTGTGGTTCTATAATTGATATTAAATCAAGTCGGTTCAGAAATAAAGACCAAAATCTACTATTCAGAAGTCCGATTCAGGCTACTACAATGAGCACAAACATGATTCACAGGCAGCCGTGGAATCATAGCTGTGTAGATGACACATTCAAAAAGGAAATGACACACACAAAATCCATGCATGCATACTCCAATTACTGTAATAGGGAGACTTGATGCTGCAAAATATGCACAACCTACATGCAAAATGAATAGCATAAGATCTGCCATGGTTACCATGAAACTGGCCTACACGAAGCCGCCAGTGTCTAAACATCCAATTATTCTCCTCCACAAAGAGCTTATAATGAGTATTCAAGACTCTAAGTAGAGCATTTATATACCCTTGATGCTAAACCCACAACAAGCTTTGAATATTATATTTCAGAAGTGTGGCTGGAAAGTGAACATGCCATTAAGCTATGTCACAGAGCATGAGAAAGGTCTTTGATATTCTGTAATTTAATTTAATGTTTACATGTGCAACACAAAATTAAATTCAACTGGCTTTAAACTAAGATAACAATGCTACTAATATGAAAATGTACATCTGTTTATGTTGTTTAATTTTATGTTGTTTGGTACAAATACTGCTGCTCTGCTGTGATCCGAGATCTTTAAATTATGCATGACCATTTTTAATAAAGTCAGTGTACTGATTTTCTGTTCCCACTGAAACGTCCTCATCCAGACTTGACACTTTACTATCCACTGAGGGCCAAAACAGTTAGTAAGATTGGTTATACTGACACACACTCAGCCATATCCCCAGCCTGCACTGAACAACACACACACACACACACACACACACACACACACACACACACACACAGAATCCTGCCATAATTCTTTAACAAACCAAACAAAATATGCAGATTTTAATAATACACACACCACACAGATGGTGTGCATGGAGGAGCCATGTACCAAACACTAAAGACATCTCGCTCAAATTTTCCTTACAAATTATATTATGTGTGCAGAGTTGCTCACCCAGCAGGCAAGTACTTCATAACTTCTGGCGTGGCCCCCAGCAAAGTCCGAACTGGCCCAGCTGTCACGCTGGGAAAACAGAATCAGGCGCACCTAAAGTCATTTCACAAGACCAGGCTGTTTAAAGGATCCAGATCTGTAGCAGCCATCACTCCATAATATCCACTTATTTATTCAGAAAAATGCTAAATTCTTCGGGGCCAGCAGTTGCTGCCTGGTTTGCGGCGTTCAGAGTTGCTAATCGTGTTAAACAGTAGAGAGGACATGAATCGGAAGCTATATAAACAGGCCTCTAAGCGTCAGGCTGGAGGCTCAGCAGGCTCATCTCCTACCACACTGCTAAACCTCTCCATCCTCGCATGACTGTATGAGGGCGGGTGTTGGGGGCCTGGGGCTGCACTGGGGAGGGAGAGCGGTTAACTCTCCTTAGAAAAGAAAAGATGGAAACAAAAAACATATAAACAAAAAATAACAGTCTTCACCCCTTAGAAATATAATTTTAGTTAGCAGCCACCGGAGGATATATTTAGGGTTGTTTTGGACCCAATTACAAACAAAGTCAAAACTATTGTGAAGAACTTTTTGTGTGTCAGGTGGAATCTGCTAATGCTTATACCATATGTGCCTTACGTAAAAATGTACAGGAAGAGGCAAAGTGATGGCTAACAGCTACTTTAAAGGACCAAAACATGGATTTGTTACTGACAGTTTTTACTTGTAACATAGTTTTAAGGCAAGACGACTATGTCTTGCCTTAAAATGACTAAGTGTGGCAAAAGTTTACATTTTTTCCCATCTTTATCACTTTGGCAGTCTGAACTCTGAAACCTCTCTAGCTCCCAGTATTTTGATGGCAAATCACGAGCATAAATAAGGATCTTACCCTGTAGTAGTCACTGCTGTAGATGTCCCTGGACATGCCGAAGTCGCCAATCTTGACCAGCAGGCCATTGCCCACCAGGCAGTTGCGGGTTGCCAGATCTCTGTGAACAAAGTGCTGGGAGGCCAGGTAGACCATGCCCGAGGCAATCTGGGTGGCGATGTGCAGCATCTGGGAAAGGCCAAGCTCCCCGTTGGACTGCAGCGGCTGGCCGTCTACCAGGATCATGGCGTCAGGGCCGTGGGCTCTGCGTTAAATAAAACAGCATTGATTGATTTGATGAACTAATATTGATTACGGAGTTCTCTAGTCTGTTTTAAAGTGAGACTATGTCACTTTTGCTGAACAGGCCAGAGGCGGTAATTACAGTCACAGTCACACAAGTAGAGGAGAGTCATGAAGCAACATCTATCTAAAGTTTGCTAACATTAGCCACCATAAGCAATTGGTCATACCAGACCAAGGAAGGCTATAGCAGCAAAACCAGCGCAATTTTATTTTTTATGAATTCAACTTTTCATTTGTAAGATGATATTTGTGTTATTTCCTCTTTTAAAAGTCACATAATCTCACTTTAACAACCGCATGTAGGAACCTTTAATGCCTTTTCAGACAGACAGTTACCTGATTGCCCCTTTAATAAGTAACCCAACCCTCCTTCCAGTGCTAATAAACCCTTATCCTGGCAGTTTTGGTACCCTTTTCTACCTATTGAGGATAATTAGCATAATAAAGAGAAACTGTTAGAAATATTAACACATTAACTATAACCTGCAAGCAACTGTTAAGTGTCTGCACTGTTTTTATTAATTCAGGGACTGTTATACAAGTCTTTGATTTGGCTCAGGAATTTCATCAAGGTACTGTACGTCGTACATTTACCAGAGCAAGTTGTCTCAGGCTGTCTTTCTTCCACTATCTCTCAATTTTAGTGCAATTCAATGTTCTTTGCTTTAAGTGTGTGTGTAATAATTCAGCTGCACTGTAGAGGGATTAGTAGTAGTCTTCCTTAGTGTGTGTCTTTTTGTCTCTCTACATCTGTTTTACTTCACAGAGATCTAGCAGTGGCTGAATGAGTGCAGGCTGCCCGCCGTTTATCTGAAGGTTGAGCTGGACCCGCACATCAGATACTCCATTCATTCCTACTGATTCTCCCCACATCTCATTTGTTAAATGTGACCAACAGGACCAATAGACCAAAAATCAGCCACGTCTTGCACCTCGCATGAAAGAATTTCATCATTCACGACATTGCCTTTCATTTCAGGAATGATTTCCCAACAGAAAGTCTTCACGCACTCTCGAATCCAGACACACACTCACACTCAAACGTAACATGTCATCTTTTCAACTATTGCTCAAACTTCAAAAAACAAGACAGACCACACACACACGCACACACTGCTGCTGTCAACGCACTTGAAACAACACACTTCTATCCCAGACTCCTCCTGTGCACACTGACATCAACCCCAGTGAAGCTTCCCATTACCAAAGCGCTCGCTGTACCGGCATCGTGTCGCTTTTGTTGAGGCTTATCAGAGGTCACTTCCCTCGGTACAGACTGACATTACGGAACAAAAGCACTAAAGCACTCATGTTTGCTAACCCAGAAAGCTGTGCAGTTGGCTGGATATTGTATCGGCAGCAGGAATTTGACAAAAGATTTCTACTTTTCTTGGACTCTTACTGAAGTGTTATATTTACATACTGTCTACATCTCGTCCACCCAGTACCCTGAGTGAAAATGCTCCAATCACAGGTGACACACACACACACACACACACACACACACACATTTGCACAGTAATTAGGCTTTCACCCGCTATAGTTTGCTACTGTCTGTTCATATGATGAATTTCTAATTTGCCCAGCCAGCGCTAGCCTGCTACATTAAGGTTAAATTGACTTAACCTGCAGTGAAAAACTGACCTGAGGAATTTGTTGAGGTCTCCATGCTTCATGTATTCGAACACCATGATGAGAGGGTCTCCGTCTACACACACTCCGTAGAATTTAACGATGTGGTCGTGCTGCAGGTTGGTCAGCAGCTCTGCCTCCCTCTGGAAGTCCTTCCTTGCCGACAGGTTGGGATCTTTCAGTGTCTGAAAGGGAGAATGAAAAGTCAGATTGACTTTTCTTGTAGCACCACCACAAAGTTGCCAGTTTTGAATCTTTGGTTTATGACCAAATACTTGCAAAACTAATGACATTGCCATCAGTAACATCTGTGCTAATTAAAGTGTCAGCATGCTAAACAAACATGGAGAACACGCTCAACATTAACTCCTAAACATCAGCATGTTATCATTGTCACTGAGAGCATGTTAGCATGCTGACGTTAGCATTTAGCTCAAAGCCCCGCTGTGCCTAAGTACAGCCTCACAGAGCCGCTAGTGTGGCTGCAGACTCTTAGTCTTGTTGTCCTGGGTGTGGTGGATCCAAACACTATCCTCTGAACTCTTTTTTATACCAAATCATCTGTTCGCTTTTGTCACTGCCTCCAGCTCATGTTGTTGATGTGCTTGTTTGTCCAACTCCTCCTCTATCCCCACCAGTACCAGCACCAGCACCAGCTAGACTCCATGGAAATAGAGAACATAACTGGGGAAACCAGTTGCTGTTCAATTATCGGGTTCTCCTGATAGTTGATGGATTTACACCAAATTCTGTTTCCTTTATATTTGTCAATAAAGCTTTGAAACTATGATGTAGTCTTTCCTGATTGAACAGCATTTCCTCTATCGTATAGTAATACAGTACACAGTATGTAGCTATGCATTATATCCACCTAATAATCCTGTTCATAGTTTTTAGGGAAGTAATCACTACAGCTGTAACGTTCAGGGAGTAGAGGCACAGCTGGCTGGAACAACTGTACACAAAACAAATTGATCTGATTGGTAAAAGGATCAAGTAGAGAGTGCCTTGAACTCCTTTGAAGTGGAGTACACATGAAATATCAAATCTGAATGGGATGTCAGTTGAAGCCGCCAGTATCCGAAAAAATACAGCAATAACGCGCCTTATTGTAGCCTCTACTGGAGGAAAAAAGACTCTTGACACTTCATCAGCAACAAGAAAATACAAAAAGTTGCTTCTCTTGATCTCCTTGGCCTTGAGTCCTGCTACCTCAGCCTCAGTCTACTGCTGACGTTATTACAGATGAAAAGACCTTGAGATGGAAATACATTTACTCATATGTGCTCTTCTTGCAGTGAAGTGCTGGAGGTGGGTGAGATGTAGGTAAAATGGTCATAAAATTCTATTACAAAATCAAGCTGCACTCTTAAGGAAATGTTTCTTGTCTGGGCGTTCCTCCAAAACAATACCTTCAAGTGCCCCACTTCAATAAATTGAGCAAAAGCGCTGCAATGAATTTTCCCTTTGTTGACCTTTAAGTGTATTCAGAGAGCCTGTTTCTGTTTTATCTCAGACAGGAACATGTTCAGATGAAAACGCACATTGCATTGTGTTTTAAAAAAGAGGACACTGTAGAGGAGGCTTATTATGAAGCAGATTAACATTTTTTTTGTTAATCCTGTAATACTAAGAAAAGGAAGTGACCGCCAGACACTCCCTCATCTTCATCAGAATCGGGTTTATTGCCAAGTAGGTTTTCACAAACAAAAAATGTGCTTTGGTATTTTGGTGTATAACAATAAACATAGTAAGAGAAAATAAAGAAGATTAAAAAGAAACAAGTACAACAAAAGTCAAGAAATATAAATAGAAAAATTGACAAAAATATGAAAACAAATATTATAAAGGTATGCACAATATATCTGTTTTTAGAATGAAAGAGCTTGTGCAGGAATGTGCAAAATATTGACAAAGGAATGTGCAAAAATGTACAGTATGAAGTATAAAGAATATGTGCAAGATATGAATCCAAAAGTTGTGCGTTAATGTAACGAATTGAGACAGATGTGGAGCCTGTACGTTAATGTAATGTATAGTGTCTATGAGAGGGTAGTGCCAGTGTGAGTGGGGGTCCCAGGCCCCTTGTTGATGAGGTCTGCAGTCAGGAAGAAACTGTTGTTGTGGCGTGAGGTTTTGGTCCTAATGGACCGCAGCCTTTTGCCAGAGGGGAGTGTCTCAAACAGTTTGTGTCTGGGGTGGGAGGGGTCAGCCACAATCTGTCCTGCATGCTTCAGGATCCTGGAGGCGTACAGGTCCTGGAGGGGTGGCAGTTTGCAGCCAATCACCTTCTCTGCAAAGCGAATGATACGCTGCTGTCTGCCCTTGTCCTTGGCAGTGGCAGCAGCGTACCAGATGGTGATGGAGGAGATAAGGATGGACTCAATGATGACGGTGTAGGAGTGCACCATCATTGACTTTGGCAGGTTGAATTTCTTCAGCTGCAGGGAGTACATCCTCTGCTGTGCTTTCTTGGTGAGGTCCTGGGTGATGATGGTGCCCAGGAAGTAGAAGGACTCCACAGTGTTGACTGGGGAGTCACACAGGGTGATGGGGGCGGGTGGGGCTGGGTGCTTCCTGAAATCCACAACCATCTGCACTGTCTTAAGAGCAGTAACCTCCAAGTTGATGAGCCCAATGAGGGTGGTGTGTTCCGCGAACTTCAGGAGCTTTACGGACTCATCTTACCTCTTCCACTAACTTCTCCTTTTGTCAAGGTCAGGGTGGTTTTCTGGCTGTGATTTCTTTTCCTGGAAAGGTTTGCTGAGTCTGCAACCTCATATTCAGCATCGCCCTGCTTCACATTCATACAGTTCCTTGTATTCACAATGGGAGCTGCCAAGCACAACTTAATGTTGAGCACTGTGAAAGCATTGAGAGTCACCACACAGGGGCAATGGTTCTAAATGCTTTGAGCTATTTTAAACAAAGCATCTTTGCCTGACAATAATTGCTGGTCCTTCGGCTGATACTTCGACAGGGTTTGAATGGGTGCAAAGACAGGTAGAGATTGGGGCACCCAGCCCCAGATGGGGGAGCCCTCACTCACCTAACAGAACACTCTTGTATCTCTTTTTATCTACATTGTGTCTCAGGTTACAGAGGCCAAAGCTCCCTACTAACAATGTTCACTTTTGACATTTTCATATCGGTAAATGTCCGACATTTGTCTTTCAGTGACAAATACTGAATAACATGGTAGTGATTTAACCTATGGAAGCTTAGAGAAAACAATGAACCTGAACCTTCAGTCCTGTTTTCCCTTACTATCATTTAGAGGAATAGTCTGACATTTTGTAAATATGTTTAATAACTTTCCTGCTGGGAGTTAGATGAGAAGATTGATACTACATACCCTTATATGTGTCCATTAATTATGAAGCTACAATCAGGAGTTAGTTAGCTTAGCCTAGCTGATGTGTCAAACTATGGCTGTGTCTGAAATCACTCCCACCACTCCAGTCACTAACACTCAGTAGTTTACTCCATAGTGAGCAGTAAATTGAGACTTTGGACACTTACTAATTCTCAACATTTCGTGTCATCACTGACAGCAGTAGAGTTGCAGGTTGCTCATACCAGAGGGGTTGCTAACTAGTGGTTATTGGTAAGACTGGTGGGACCAGATACACAGTGATGGTGGTTGGACTGCTGAGCGGGCCATGGCATTCACATGAAATTGCCTATCAAGCCAGTAGGGCCAGCCACTGTAGTTTAGCCTAAGCAGTTACAATGTAGATAAGGCTGGGTCATGCTGCTGAGTACCTGCTCTTTGATTAGGTGAGAGTGGGATTAATGGAATCTTTAAAGGTGCATTCGGTCAGTGAATGGTGTGGAAACGTTTTCTGACATAACTAGTAACTCTTTGTAAGACTAGTGCAGCTAGATAAGCAGGGAGGACAGTTGGACTACTGAGCGGGCCATGGCATTCAGATGAAACTGCCTATCAGGCCAGTAGGGCCAGCTACGGTAGTTTAGCCTAAGCAGATATAATGTAGATATAAGGCCGGGTCAAGCCACCAAGTATCTGCTCTTTGCTTAGGTGAGAGTAGGATTTAAAGGCAGCTTAAAGGTTAGTTAGGTCAGGGTTAGAGAATGGTGTCGCCTGCCAGAGGGATCAGAAGATTTATGATGGCACAGCCTGATACCCACTGCGGGGCCTAGTGATAGGTCAAAACATCATTTAACATGAATACTGGGCTTCCATAGGAAAGCTCACCCAACTTAACTAATTAACTTTCGCGTCTATACAATGAGACACATTGCATTGTGGGGTTGTTAGCAGAAAGTAGTGTGCATGACATGGGCACTGCTTTTTTTGAGTGCACTACATCGTGGATAAATTTACACACTCAGAATGGCAGGGAATAAATACGGTGCACTATATAGTAAACAGGAAGTGATTTTGGACACAGCCATAGTCTGGCACATAACCCTTCATTTAAACCACACACTTTGATTTTTGTACCAATTAAACAAACAAGATATAATGAGTTAATTAGTGAGCTTTCAAGGTGCTGGCAGGAAGTTACTTTTGGAGCCAGGCTAGCTGTTTCCCTGTGTTTCCAGTCTTAGCTTTGTATTTATCAGATATGACAGTGGTGTCAATCTTCTCATCTAACTCTCCACAAAAAAGTGAATGAATGTATTACCCAAAAATGTCAAACGATTCCTTTAATGCTGTTTATACCACACATACACACACACACACACACACACACACAAAACCACACAGTGAAGATGTACCTTGACAGCCACAAGCATCTTGTCCTTGGTGGGGCTGAGGTTGTAACACTCTGCCAGGAAGACTTTACCGAACGCTCCTTCACCCAACTCCCTTTTCAGGATGATGTCTCTCCGCTTTATATGCTGGACAACTAAACCACAGACAGGCAGAGAGAGAAAAGTGAGAGAGACAAGAGTCATTTTTAAAAACTTTTCCTCAGAAGCTTCAGTACATTTTTATAGACACACAACAATGCTAAATTTGCAGAGAAATGTGTTTAGAAGGAGATTTCAAATGAATATTTCGACATTCATCTCTAAAACATGGGAATGAACAAATGCAAAGTAGGGAAAGGAGAGAGAATATGAAGGAAGGAAAGCCTGACAGTGTCAGATTGCAAGCAAAGAGAGAGAGAGATACAGTGTACTGGCAGCTGTATGTGCTTTGTAGTATTTTATATTCTAGTCAAGATCTCAAGTTTCTAAAGATACAGTACCAAATATGTCATGCTGAGTTAAGTGTGTACGAGATGATGCATAAGAAATCTTAAATTCTCTGTTTGATGTAATGGTGAATCCATAAAAAAAACATTTGCTTAATATGAGTGTGATACAGCTTAAGTGAAGTGCTGAAAAAAGCAGTTACAGAGTATGTGATATTGTCAAACTGTAAAAAATGTTTTATCTAACTTTGAAGCTACTTAAGAGAGAATAGTGGGAACATTAGGGTTCAAGTGGTTATATATTTCCAAAACGCAAATAAACTGCGAGATGACATTGGACCTGCCGAGCTGCAAATCTCTTATCTGGATTCCTTGGTTTTACTGTTGGCACTGAAACAACACAGGGGGACATTTTCTAATGAGAACAGAATAGTAAAAAGTCTATTTCTGAAAAACAACCAGCTGAGCAGAGTGAGAAAAACAGTCCCTCTGTCTCTCACTATACTTCTTATTCTATTTTTTCCTAATGATCACAGAATTGAAGCTTATTCTTCTATTGATTAGTCTAAGCAGGGACGTAGCACAAAAATACATAGGCATTCTCTATAGGCCCCTCCCGCATCCACGGCTATTTGTTCGAGTATCTTTGTGGGTCCTTCTTACATGAGAGCCCTGTATACTCAGTCCCCAACCCCCTCCCCACCCCACCCAAGTCCTACGCCCCTGAGCCTAACAAAACTGGTGCATCTTTCAGGTGGAACACACTCATGAGAGTAAGAGGCAGAATAAGTGATACAGGAAAAGAGAGAAATAGTGAGACAGAGAGTATGAAGCCTTGTAGGTATGAGGGGTAAAATGTTACCCCCTGATACCTGCCAGGCTCAGTATGAAAGAGTTGGGAGAAGTGTAGGAGTTGTTGGCTCCTGAACACAACTGCTCTTCATGCCTCACTCTGAATAAAACATGACAGCTTGTAGGTTTACCATGAAAACTCCACTGCTTCTATAAATATGCACACATACACACACTTATATATTTATACATAGTTTCTAACAGCACACTTAGATAAAGATGAGACATAGTTTCCAACAACACATTTAGATAAAGATAAGCAGCACTAAATGAGTGCTTAACACCACAGTATACAAGGCTGGACGTCATAACTCAAGCTGTAAAGTAGCTCTCTCTGCTTTAAAATATGAATGAAATGAAGCGAGCATGTTTAATGCTTAGCAACGTGAAGAAAATCATAGGTGAAGAGCCAAAACAAAGTTAAATATTAAATCAAATCACAATTAGAAATTAAATTAAATGTGAATCTTAAGAATTAAATTAAATCCTAACAGCTACAACCAGTGTCCCACATGTGTCTAACAATAACTACTTCAACAGTACATAAAGGAGAATAGCACCAATTTAAAAAAGTCATTATGTTATTTTTTTATGCCCCAGGACAGATTATTTAGTGTGTGTAGACCACTCTCCTGTTGGCAGATATTGACTTAACTGTCCTTGGATGTACTATTATGTGCAAAAGTGCATTTCTTTAGCTGTTTCAGCAGGCTCTTGACTACAGACTATGATGCTGTTGAGACATCACGCATTATTTTCACAATATATCTTCAGACTTACTAATACATTCTTGTTAGCCAAGTCACCAAGTCTAATGTGTCCTTGGCAGACAAGTAAATAAAACTTCAAAGATCTTTATCCATCCTCCATCTGTGTGTTCTCTGTGTTGTTAAAATCCTACTTGATGGCTACATATCAGAGAAAATATGTCATTGTGGACTCAATAGCACACACAACTATAGGCTAAATACTGAGTAGACACTTAAGAAGACACATAAGAGAGAGGCACCCGGAAACTCTGAAGCAGGTCAGTATTGCTTCAGCTTCTCCCAAGACCTAATGCTATTGCTATTGCTAATGCTAGACCTAATGCTAATCTCTTTCTGCAGATGAACCGGGTAACTTTAGCCTACAATTTCCAATTGACATTTCGCTGAGCCCTGCCCACCTTAGTTACCATTGCTAGGCCTGTCAGGCTGTCGGTTCTCACACGGCACATATGCAGTTAACAATGATAATGGTGGCAGAGTTACCATTTGAAATGAAACAGGTCCTTGATTTCAGCCAGAGGTAAACAAAAGCAGCCTCTAATTTCTAACCAGCGAGCATCAGTTTTGTTGGCTGAAATGACAACTGTCGCTAGCAGATTTAATATGCTGTAGCAAGCTAGGTAATTAGGCTAGCTAGCTAATGTTAGCTTCATGAGTTGGCTGAAAAACATTGTCTCCAGCTGACTTTTTAATGTTTCCAGCTGACTCGTTTTAAAACAAGAACCCTGTAAACGGGACTTAAATATGCACATGGTGGCTACATACAAGATATCACGCTAAAATACAGAGACCAAAGCCGCATGTGCCCAGCAAAAAGTCAGCATCCTCATCAGCTAATGATCCATTTAGAAGACATGAAATTAAAAGAATAGCATTGTTCTTGTATTGCAGTGTAGAGTTTTCATTCTAAAACAACCCTGTTTGCCTGTTTAGCTTAAATACGTGGATAAGCAGAAGTTAGAGTTATGCTTTGTAGTTTGTATTTTAAAGCAAAACTACAAACTGGTCTTTTTACAACAGAAAAGACCATGTGTTTGGCGAACGTAACGCTATGTGGGATAACGAGTTTGGCAAGGATTGCTGGAGTGTAAACTTCCCCAAATCTAACTGCTGACAGAGCTGCTAACGTTAGCCTACACTATGATATGGAAGCCGTTCTGGAAGCTGGATGGACAACCACTGTTCAGGGGTGAGGTTTGCGAACAGTCAGTATATACATAATATATATAATACATACTGTATCTAAGGTGTGATTAGTTACTGCACCACAATTTTCTTCCCCCTCCAGGTCACAGTTCATTTATTTGAACTTTTCCCTCTGCGCTGCCTGCCAAACTCTTGCCACCTGTGATCCACTTATGCAACTTGCAAATGTTGTGAGAGCTAATAAATGGGAGGCAGAGGCTCCATTTAATTCTTGCAGTGTTTGTCATGGCTTTACCCAAAAGGAGTTCACCAAATGTTGTAATCTCTGAAATGTTTCCTCATTCACAGACACAGATTACTAGTTCAGTCTGACCATCCCTCTGGGTTTTTTTGTTGTTGTAATTTCTCCAGAATCACCAGACCATCTGGTCGTGAACATGTTGAGAAGGTGATTCATAAAAAATGTCACCTGCTCCTCTGGTGTTTCCGTCAGACGGTATCTTAACCAAGATTTCTGATATCAGTGTTAAATATGAAGAAATGTCCCAGTTTTAAAGTAGATCAGAACAGAAGTGTCTGCAGAAACTGGCAGCCAGTTTGCCGGGTGAGAGCCCCACCAGGGACACTAACACATCACTGCTGTCAAAGCTTCATCCTCTAAAAATCTGCTTTCCAAGAGTAGAGAAAAACATCCTTACGTCGATACACATACATTTTAATTCAAAATGCGTTTTGACTGGATTTCGTAGGGCAAATGTCTCTGACACTTTCTCAGCTGATAAAGGAACAGTGAATTTTTTCCCCCTCAAGTCTGAAGAGTTTCCAGACTTAACATCTATTCCCTGCTGAATCCTATCTCTACTTCTCTGCTATTGTACTTTCTTTAAGAAATGTGAATAATCTTTATCCTTATCTTTTACTTTATTCTTTTCCGTGCACTCCTCCATCATTCATGATCGTTAGAGGATCAGTGTTGGCCTTACTATCACTTTCCTGTCATGCTGGGGATCCAGCTATTGAAGCTTATTCTGTGGTTGCACCCGTCATTAAGCTTCTCTGGATGAGATAGTTGGTGAAATGCCAAAAATGTAAAAAATGTGAAGGTTGTCATCTATCAGCAGGTGGGGGCTCAGAAACTCTTTCAACCACATAATGCCAGAGTATAATATATTTATTTTTCTAACTTTTCCTCAGAAGTTAGTATTTGATTGTTATCTTGACTTTTACTTTATTTATCTTCTCCTCTGCAGTGAGGTAAGGTGATATTTCATTGATGGATTCCTTATCTTACATGTGCAAATTGGGAATTTACATCTGTTTTATCATATTTGATCAGTTTTATCACAATATCTACACTTCTATCTTTGTCGTTATGTAAATAATTAAACTTAAGCACACTAATTGTTAAATTAACTTCACTATTTTAGCAATTCACTCTTCCGTCTGACATGTTTGCCTTGGCTGCTCCACATTGTGCTAATCACACAGAGGTAGTCCACGTTCAGTGGATGAACTCTTTCTGCACTTTGACTCCAGGAAGTGTTTGTAGAAATCCCTTGTTGTTCGCTTTAAGGCATTAGATGTTACAAGCTGTGATCTGGTTTATTACAGGTTACAGTTCAGTCAGAAAGCCAAAACATGCCTTAACTGTAGATGTCAAAATGTGACAAGAAAACGAATAATTAAATGTAACAAGCTATGTGGACTCTTCACCAGGTAGCAGAACACTAGTGTCACTTTACTCCCTGTAAGACGAACATCGCTGCTAATTTAACAACTTTGACACCAGATTTTGAAAAATGTTCAAACCCATTTAGAGACTTTAATTTAAAAAAATAGACTAGCAGATACACTGCCTATAAGATGACACAGGGATATATTGTTACACTGTAAGAGTAAGACTGCTGTTGATCTAAAAATAAACCCATCCATCAGCACACGGTGACTGCACCTAGAGGTTTACATATAGATGAATCCGCGTTGAGGCTGGACGTAAACAAGCTGCATCTCACTCTTAAAGCTGCACCACACAATTTATGAGATTTTACTTTTTTGCTGTTTTGCCAAGAAATATTACCAGGAGATCCTGTAAAACCTGTTACATGGTGAAAAATATAGTCATTCAAATGCTATTGAAATAAAGGTTATAATTTAGTTTTTCACCTAAATGTAGTCCAGTTTGAATAGACGGCTAGACGTCTTTTCACCTGCAAATCACCAAATCACACTTACTGGGCTGTGCTGTTATCAGCTAAGGAAAAATCCACAAGCTTCTGAAATCTGAAATTAATTTCACCTAAATTCATCTCCTGTTCTCTCTCTATGTTTCCTGCACAAAATTTCACTCTTACAATTTCATGGCTTTCAGACTTTTTAAATAAATGATGCATTTCATCTGATTATAATGTAAAACATCATAGATTGCAAGTTTGTTGATTTATAATCTTAAACTTGCAAGTAATGCTGGCTTGGTTACTGCACAGAACTTTCTCATCCAGACCGGGGAGAGTTTTTTTCCCCTCAAAGCTTTCATAACCATTTACAAACTATTATGAGACTGAAAAACTTCCACATTTGCATTGGCTAATTTCATCTGTCAGAGGGGGCGCTTGCCATCTCTACTTTCACTGTCAGTGGATTCATTCAGTTCAACTGCCACTGCAGTAATGGCGGTGTCCCTAAGAGCACAACACATAAATGGGAGTTGTCTGTTGATGCAGATATTTCAAATATTCAAATATTTATCTCAGTGTTTACATTGCATTTGAGGCACAGGGGAAAAAGTCATTGAATTTTATTTCCATTATCCTGGAGAACTTAATTTCTTTAACTATTTTATTTTATTTAACTAATTTCTTTCTTTAACTTTACTTTTACCTTAAAAGAGCAGTTGGATTTCGCACAGATTTTCGACCTGTAAACAGACTTTAACGTGCAAATTCAGTGGAGTTCCCCTTCAATACAAGATTAGAATATTCTTAATTCTTAGTGACAGTTGTCATTATTTCTTTCCTCCACCCCTGCTGCTGAAACAAACTTGTTTGACTATAATAATAATAATACTACTTAAATGTTAACAGTTAATTATCATCATAGCTGGGTGTGTAGGTGAAGAGATTCCAGATTTGTATTACAATTGACTGGTAATTGACTGTAAAACAGTTAAATAATGTCTGCACAACTGTAGCAAATGAATGAAAGAAAATGGGTACTTCTCCAGAGGATACCACTGTGCCAACTACTAATTCAGCAACATCGAAAACCTGTTTAACTCTCCTTTTGTAACAGCTGCCCCCACTTCCTTATTTGCTGGGTGTAAATATTCCATCTAGGTTTGTTTTATTCAGCTGCTAAAAAGCCACTGACCACCTCATTCCTCCGCACTGATGGGAATGAAGCAGCAATAATGGAGCGTGCCTATCGACAGTGGCGAGGACAAGTTACTTTAACCTTCAGTTTCCTCTGCAGGCAGACTCAGCCTATTTACCCAGAGTGGCACGCTGAAAAGCCCTGAGATTAAATCTCCATCCCGCAGCTCAGCATCATTCATTTGTCCTGGCTCACCTGAGGCCTCGACGCCAGCAAACATTGTCCCCGGAGGCCGAGAGACAACGCAGCACTGAGATTTACTCAGCTAGTCAGGTCAGGCTGCTGGGGGAGCACAGATGTTTGGAGGGCTTTGTTCTGTACCTGTGTCTGTGTGTGTGAGTGCATTTCAACTTCCTAACTTTCCCCAGTTGCAGTATGTGTGCATGTCTGTTTGTGTGTACGTTTGAGAGTGTGTTTTTCTCCAACTACCTGCCAACTTTGTGCATTCATGTGTGTGTTTCTGCCTCGCAGGTGTGTGTGTGTGGAGTATTTTTCTGCCTGACAGCTTCCCTGAGTGTGCGTGGTGGGTCGATCGATGCGTGTCTCGTCATTGACAACATGTCTTTTGCAGGGTGGATGCTTTAACATTGAGAAGCGGAGGCTCAGTCAAAAACGCTGCGGACACCCTCCCGAATTCTCATTTCCTGCATCAGCTCTACATTTAGTCACTGTGTACATGAAGTTACTTGACAGGATTTATAATTCACACACAAGAACAAAACAAGCAACGCCACATTAGGTCGGTACATTACCACTATAACTCATTAAAAACTCAAAGCATCTTATGAATGTTTATGACTGGTTATCAACCATACATTTTCTGATTAATGCTACAAAGACAAAGGATTATAAGAGCAATTTATTGATATTAAAAAACATTAATATCATGTCAATTTCCCCACTTTCCCCTGAGATGTTACAGTCATATTTTTTTACTGTGACTTTCAAAGAAAACAAAAGATTTTCTTTTTTTACTGAGATCACTGTAATGTACTTAGCTTGTCTACAAAAAGAGCACCACAGGATGTTAATAGTTAGGTGAGAGGTACTCATCCAGCAGCTAATAGCGTACAAAAAAGCTCCCCTTCACCCTTCACTGTAGCACAGGGGCTCTGTGTCTGTTGGCATCGCTGGGCAACTGCGACATGAACACCAGCATTTACTGTTGACTCTCAGTGGGTATCTCCTTCTAACCCGCTGCGGCTGGCTGACTGCCGGCCTGTGCTTCTGTCGCTGCTGCCTGGCCTTGCTGAACACTGTGGCTTGTGTGAATAATCACCTATGCCTGGTTAAACTTTAACAGCAAAAAAATGCATCACCTATACAATCATCCTGATTACATTTATGAACGTTCAGAAATTTCCAGAAACAAAGACAAGGCTAAGCCCATAAATAAACTAGCAGATAGAACCAAAAAAGGCCATACAGAAGAGTCCTACAATATGGAGTCCCAAAGTGTTCAGCACTAAAGACATAAATAGGACATTATGAAATAAATATATATCATATACTTAAATTGTGTAACATACATGAATGAAATAATTTAAGACATAAAAGTGAACTCTGTAAAGAAATCTTATTTCATCATTGTAATTTTATAGTAAAAAGGTTTTTTTTTCATTTCATTATAGATATTTTTATTTCATGTATTTTTATTTTTATTTATATTTCTCAGTGTCACTTATTTATTTATTATTTCATTAAGTCACTTTTATGACAGTGGAGTAAAGTCAAGTCAATTTTATTTATACAGCCCAATATCACAAATCACAAATTTGCCTCAGGGGCTTTACAATCTGTACAGCATACTACACCCTTTCTCCTTAGACCCTAATTGTCACCAATGCCTTCCCCCTCATCTTTCAGCCAATCACAGCTGCACAGCAGGCACACTCAGACTGTCTGTCTTTTTGCTCATCACGGAGTTAAGTGTCTTTGTTTGAGGGACATTTTTGGATACAAAACGCTGCCAAGGTAACTTACATTAAGCAGTTAGCACTTTCATGCTGAGTAATAAACTCAAGCTCACAAGCCAGCCTAGATAGTAAGACGACTAGCTGCGTAGCATATGCAGTCCTGTTAAGCTAAATAAAAGGAAATGTTTGTTTCTGTGTCTGTGTACTGTGGTGATTTACAGCAGAAGCTAGTTGGTTGGTTCAGAATGATCTTGGCATTGTTGTTGCTCTAGCTAACAGGAACTCACTGGCTAAATGTGTTAGCAGTCGTTGAGCTTGCCTAAGAGAGGCAGGAGGCATGTGATTGGCTGAAAGATGACGGGTGATTGGTGACAACACTGTCTTGAAAAGTAACATTATGAAAAAAATGTGTCATTTTAAAATAAAAATGTCAATTATATAAAAACTCCAATAAAATGTAAAATTGGAAACATTTTATTGGAGTAATGTATGTAACAATTTAATCAAATGGTTATTTATTTATAATGTCTTACAGTGTTTAATTATTTAATATTGAACAGTGGTTCCATACTACAACACTTATATATAGAGCCAAAATTGTGATTGATTTCCTTTTGACAATGGCTTCTCCCTAAACTCACCCTCAGTGTTATTGCTGGATTAAGGTTTAAGCATTAAGTACACTTAAGCACTAAGTACTTTACACTTGCTGCTCAGGGGAGGTTTTTTAAAAGTCTACCAACACAAAATAGTTATATTTGACATCTTAGAGGAGAGGCATGCTATCCACCCTGAGCTGTTAGTCCCCACAGATACACATTACATGTTTCTATAAAAGCAGAAAAGTACATTTATGTAAGTTTGCTTTGGCAAAATGTTAATATTCGAGGCTTGTTTTATTCTGCTGCAACAAAAAAAAACTGTGGGCTGGGTACTCCGTAATGGGAATGAACTATTCATTATAGTGCTGTCCTGTCAACACTCATGAGAACGTGTTACTTTTACATCCAACTTTAATGGGCAGCTCTTTGGTCCAGTGTTAATGGTAATACAGAATTGGTCACGTGTTTTTGTACACACCACATGCTCTCATTATATATGTCCCATATGTGTAATAAAATGACAAGTTGCATTGTTACAGGCACGTTGAGGTAGGAGCCAAGAAATGTGGAGGAATGTTTTAGTATTTTAATTGACTCGCTTGTATTTAGCTCCTTGCCAACTCTCTAGTTTGCAAAAGGTCTGCAAACCAATTAAAAATGTTTGCAGAAGTTTAATTCATTTTCAATGCTTACTGTTTTGTCTATGTAGTTGTACTGTATATGGGTTGAAAAAGGCAGTTGCATTTGCACTTTTTACCGTGCTTTGACCACGTCTGGAGGTTTGTCTGATGGGATCTTCAGTGAATTTTAACGTGGTTTCAGTCTACCTGGATACAGTTTTGCACCTGGCATCAACAAGCATCTCTTTAGAGCTCTTTCTACCAAGACATTTCTATTTTTCTCCTTTCCGGGCTGAGCTGAAAAGAACCCATCTTAGACTTCTTGAGTAACAAATTAAAGTAGGTTGTTTGAATTCACAACTGGCTAGCCTGTGGGGCTGTTCTGTTTCAAACTATAATTCATGGAATCATAGCCTTGGAACATGATAACTGCCTTTCAATCAATATGCTCTGCATTTCCATTCATTTGCTGAGCTTTCAAGCTGCCAAATAACTCACTCCTTGTCTCTGCTGGAAACATTTTAATCTTCAAAAACATCACCTTGAGCATAATTATGTCTCTGTTACACCAAAAGCAGAGGGGACAGAGTTGGGGTTTGTCCAAGCCGTGCCCACGTGTGATATCCCTAATAACATGGATATAATGAAAGGCTACGCGCTATACTCCAACATCAAAAGCTATTGTCTAATTTTGGCCAGCGGGACGTGACAAATCCGTAATTAAAATAGCAAGCTGAGTGATAAAACAAAGCCACTTGCTGGGAGACAGCGGATCCGGCTAGATATGGATCTGTCATTAGGCTAAAGAATTGTCCTTTGCCTCTTCTGCCTTTATCTCCCTAATGCGGCTACATTTCCCCAGGATTGGCCTTTTTCAGCTTGGCGTGGAAAAAAAAAAAAAAGCTGATCTCAACGAACGTCCTAATCAGTCATGGCTCGCCTGTTTACTGCAATGAAAGTCAAGGCCACCGGTTCATCCGGAAGATGAACCAATTGCATGAGGGCACTTTGTGCTTTTAAACTGGCATCAGAATGACAACTGAACAGTTTTCTCGTAATGCCACCAATCTCTCGAGCTTGTTTACAACTGCATGTGTACAGGTTCAACTAGAGGGCAACTACAATTGGATGATATTTGTAATTTTTTCATGTTTTTCGCTGCAGTGCGGGAATGACAGCAGCACTTCTACTGTTTTCAGGTCCCACAGCCTGACAGCCAAGATACTGTGTGCTCAGTCATTCCTCTAGAACTATTAAACTGATGGTACAATATATATTTTTTTTCCAGGATTGCCTTGAAGATCAAACACTCATGAATAATACATCTGGTAAGGCACACTGGAATCACTGGTGTGAGTTCGGCAGCAGGCGATTTCCCATCACATGCAGCTGTTTTAACAGAAGCCAGCATGACAGAGAGCAGCAACAGACTGTTCCTCCTTCTCCACTTTACTGTTAATGTTGGAGCTGATTTCAAAATGCACAGAGCCCAACAGCTAGGATCACATAAATTACCCAGAAGTCTGGTGGTGGAAGTAGACTGGGACTGACCACCACCTTGGTGAAATCCTGATGGACATAGGTAAAGAGAAGTGTGGGTGTGTTTAAATTTATGTGTGCTAGTGTGACTACTACTGGACTGAACTAGGGAGGTGTGTGTGTATGTGTGTGTGTGTGCACGTGTGAGACACCCTGGCAGCAAGCTATTCTCCTGGATAAGAAGCTTTCAAGTAAATGAATGAATACATTATGGATTGGTAGCCAAGCATCAATAAAGCAGCCATACTGTATCTGAGCGGAGTGAAGCTCTTTGGTTGACACATGAAGCTGCAGGACAAGCAGGCTGACCAAGGCCAGCAGGACAATGGGGACCTAAGGGGCCCCGGGGGAACCCGAGGGACCACTGACTGAAGACACTTAGAGGAGGTGGAGGAAAGTTGAGCCTATATCCACATACATGCACAGATTCGTTTTCCCTGTCAAACACCCACACACATACTGTAGATATACACATGGATACACACAGACATTTCCTTTTCCCTGTGTGTGTGTCCTTAGGGTAAAGAATACATTCATATTCAGTGAATGATCAGGCGGAGGCAGAAGCCGTTCGGAGCCATTTTGTTTTTCCAGCCGATGGCAGAAAGCAGTGGCCATTACGACCTTGTGATGAATTCAGGGTTCATTTCCTACCGTTTCCTTTTTTATGCACGCACACAGAATTAAATCTAAAAAAAAGACAAGACATGCAGCATTCTGAGAGGGAGAACATTCTGTAAAGCCCACGTCAAAGCTGCCGTCATGCACATCCATGGTCTGACTCTCAATTCCAGGTGCACGGTAATCGGGAGAAGGTTTCATTTTTGCCCACTGTCATTTATTCATTAGCTCGCAATCAGATCTCCTGTGCAAGGAATGAGACATTATAAATCAGTCACCGGCTGGCCATTAACAATTCATGCAATTCATAATACATAAGACCCGTCATTTATTTATTTATCACCTCTAAATGGGATTTCCTTCCTTCTCATTGGCTCCAACTCAGAAGTCAACTTCTGTTAGCCTGACCCACGGCCATTTTGAGAGCAAGCCAAGATGTAAACAATGCAGATCTAAGCTGAAAGGGACCAGGAAAGCCTGAACTCGTGTGCTGCCATTCAGAGAGGAGGAGAGTCTTTTCCCTGACTAAATCCGGTTGGTTTGACTGGTATTGTCTGGCAGGGAAGCAGCAGGCGCCAGGCTGCGGCTGGCTGCTGGCACAGTTGTTTTCTGCTGATTCTCTTGAGCAGTTGATGTAATTGTGAGTAATTAGGCCTTAAAGTGGTCTTGTCTTTCCCCAACCTGGAACATGAGTCCCAAGGGAGAGTGAGTGAGGTGGGGGGGCTGTCTGAACACCAGTAGCTGGTATACAGAAGGCTGCTTTTGTCTAAACAGATCCTTCTCATTGTAAAGATAAACAGCAAATTACAATAGGTATGCAACGGTCGTAATGAGCCTCATAAAGATGTGATGTTTGATATCGGGCTCTCTGACCAGATGCTGCACTTTTCTTTACAGTACATAACATTCTGTGGGACTTTGTGTTTCCTAAGTGCCTTACAGTTTTAGTATACTTAGCCTCATGCCTGAACAACAATGGTTCAAAGGTCTCTTTGTATCTCCGGTCAAATAATGTGTAATAATGGTCACCAGTGGTAATGAGGGACACAAAACAGTGACAATTACCTTGCAAGGCTGCTGGATTTGCGAGATCACGCGAGAATCCATCTTGTCAGGCTTCAAGTTATGCACTTGAGGCCGAACCACAGTGGTTTGGACCAATCAGCGTCCTATGAAGAACTACTGGCAGCTACGGGCGTCGTTTAGATGTGACGACAACAAGAAGCGACTGTTCGTTCTAAAACAACAATGTTTTAAATAAATTAAATGATTAAGATTCCATCAACTCCTTCTCCTTCACTGAAATATCGAGAATCAAAAGTTTAACAGCAGGACACAAGATGTCTCCTACTCCTTTTAGAACCTCCTAAAGAGGTTAGCGTAGATCGTAGATGCTGCGATAGCAGCAGTTATATCAGAACTTCTTCATTGAAAGAAGAGCAAAGAACGGCACTGAAGGCCTTTCTCGATGGAAAAGATGTTTTCGCTCTTCTCCCAACTGGCTTTGGCAAGACTCCTACTACGTCATGTGGTTCGTTGATCTGATTAGTTGAAGTTAGCCCGTGATAGACGGTGATAGACAGATGGTTCATCCAATCACCTGCCAAGTATTTTTTTGAAAGTGCCCGCCCTTTTTCAAACAGTTTTTAAGGACAACTTCAGGTTACCGTGAGGAGTGTTATAGTATAAATAGAAACTTCACGGGGACTTACGGGTGGCTGGCTTATTGCAGTTGTGTCCATGTCTGAAGTACTGAGGATTCTCCACCACAGGAATACGAGTCATCCCTATGACAACCGCATCAGGACCTGCATCCAGAGTACAGGGAGTAATAATCCCATGGTTGACATGATGAAGAGGGCTGGCAGAGTCTTCCTCACCACTGATCACAGCTACTGGACCTGGAATGAGACAGAGGAATGAGGAGTTATTTAACAGTTCAAAGTCTAAATATTGAGCTAAGTTAAGCCCATCTGACTTTTGAATAATACTGTTGGTCAGTGTCACTGTTGCATATGAGGACATACTCGATGACTGAAATAAAAATGCAACTGCCTGAGGTATCATATCAGTAAGCCATACAGTCCAAGCCTCTCTCCACTTAAAAATGTGTTTTGCTAATTGTTACTTCACTTGGATGTTTGACCTTCACTGTGCAGACTGACGTGTGTGCAGAGTTTGACACTAGAAGGCTGTTTTCAAATTCTTCTGCTGAAGTGGGAAAGTTGCTCCGTGCGGACCTTAAATCTGAGATTAACACGTGTACATACAAGCAGGATTTTGTGACATCACAAGTTCGGAGGCCAGTTGTGGTCCAGTATGTAACTTAAACAAGTGTGATGTGGAAAGAATGAAGTTGGGTTGTGGTCTTTTCCAGTAGGAGACATCTTGTGTCCTGCTGTTAAACTTTTGATTCTCGATATTTCAGTGAAGGAGAAGGAGTTGATGGAATTTTAATAATTTAATTTATTTAATCATTTTCAGTAAGGTAATTGAAGTTTGTAGAAAAAACATTCCAGATATTATTCAAAGCAGAGTATTTTAAATGTCTTAAAACATTTAACTAATAGTCCAGGAGTCAGCTTAATCTAATGACACATTGGTAGCTGTTGGGGAGGTGGGTGGTTTGTTTTCAGTTTTCAGCTAAAGGCCTGTGAAAATAAGTTACAGTAGTGTCAGTTACTGTGCTGTAAATGTGAATGCAAAAAGGTGTGTAATTAGTGCTCAGGGTGCACGGTGCAAATAACTTCATGTTTCTATCGGAACCTACCCACATTAACTTAAATTTAGTATCAAGATATAGAAACGAAGCAATTAAATATTTTCAAGGTTGGATTTACATTAGTTTCCTCCACATAAACCACAACAACATAATGAAAATGGAATTAAAAAAGAACCAAAGAATTACAAAAGGAAATGTAGTTCTTGTTATATAGAAACCTTTGTTTGATGAAAGCTTTACACATGTAGAATTGTTGGCCTTTAAACATTTTGTCCTTGGGAGAAAAACAAAAACAATTGCATTAAATTTTAAAATACCTTCACATATTACAGACGAAACCAGACTGTGTAGATGTAAAGGACTATTTAATGCAAATGATAAAAAGGTGACACACAAAGTTGGTGTGTTTCCTGCGCTAAATCCTTAGTTTTAATTTGTCAAGTGATGTCAAATTTTAAACGTATGAAAATATTAATTTGTTTATTTTAAAGCTGAAACTCTTAGTCAAAATTAATCTGCAACTATGTTGATAATTGATTAATCATTTCAATCATTTTTCAAGCAAATATGCAAAATTTTCTCTGCTTCCAGCTTGTCAAACATTATTATTTGATTATTTGTTTGTTGTCATGTATGATAGTAAACTGAGTATCTTTGTGTTTTGGTCCTAAGTCCTATAAAACAGGCAATTTGAATATGTCACCTCAGATTCGGGGAAATTGTAATGGGCATTTTCCAGTATTTTCTGACACTTATAGACAAAATGATTAATTGATTAATCGAAAAAATTAATTTGCAGATGAATCAATAATGAAACTAATCGTTACTTGCAGCCCCAGTTTATTAACTGATCCATAAAAACATCCATTCTTTCATGTTTTAGCCTACGAAATGAGTTACTACATCAAAATATCATACGCGTTCAAGCATTATCTGGTGGTTCTCTGCTGGTTGAATTTATGGTGTCATACAACACATTCCTCTCCAACCATAATTTCCTTTCTTTAATACATTTTTTTTAAGTCCCCGACATGATTTACTGTCAGCCAATGTGATCCAGTTTCCTGTTCTATCACTGCTGTGTCAAAAGCAACACACAGCTCTGACAACTGCAATCTTCAGAGGGGAGGGAGGAAAGAAGGAGGGAGGGATGGGAAACAGCGAGTTGATATAAAGTCGACAGCCAGCAGTAGGCGATTCAGTGGAACTGTGACAGTGAATCTGTTTACTCACAAAGTTGAGCCTGTTGCTCACCTTGACAACACAGTAAATAGTAATCAAGACCCAGTCATAACAAATTACAGACCCTGAGCTGGGGTGGGGGGGCTGCTCTAATCCAGGGTTTTCATACCTGAGCACCCGCTTTATTGGAGAGATGTGCACAGCCGAGCACAGGTCTTCACCGGGCGACTACATACCCAACCACTGGGGACAAGTGGCACGCTACAGCTCTAAATCTTTGCTGATGCCCCCAACCCTCGACTACACAGCACAGGCAGAAAGATGTATGTGCAGTGCACTGCTTCAAACATCACTACACTTTAAATAAAATCGTTACATAGAAAGTCATGATGAGTCAGGGGTAAAAGTCGTAAGCAAAAATGAGAAAAGATACCTCAAAAGGATCCTAGTATTATGTTCTGCTTTTATTACAATATGAAATGGAATGAAAACCCATCTGATCAGACTCTAGTGCCAGATCGATGAGGCCTTGGGGAATGCCTGGCCCCGCTCCAAATCGCAGCGCTCAAAACTACACAAAAACCTCCCACTTGATTCTTCGAGAGATGAAGGTTTTCTGAGGAGTGAAGGGGAAATTGGACTTCTTGACTTCAGAACATCCTAAAAATTGCATTTATGTTACCTGAGTGATGAAAAGGCCCAACGGCTTCTGAGAGGGTTTTTATCATCTGAGACGTTGCCTGTGCACAGAATGGAATTCAACACTGGACATTTTCCCCCGAAATGTCTATCTGAGAGTAAAGTTCCTCTCTATTAAACCAACTTTGATTTATTCAGGAGAAGTGGAAAATGAAATGAGCCAACTTTCAGCTATTTTTCATTGCTTTTCATGCCTCATCCCTTTCACAACTTTTTTTAGTAGTAATATGGTTCATACAGAAGGTAAATTCAGCCATGCACTAGGTCTAATTCAGACCTTGACTAAGGACTTTGGATGTTTTTTTGGCTCAAATTTTAAGTTACTACAGTCTTATGACATGAGAGGCGTGATGATAAATATGTAAACATCCACATCTACCTTCAAATCTTATTATACATGGATTCTGACACTTAACTAAAGTCCGTATTCATCTAAACCCTGCAATATGTCTGGCACTTCTATCAGTTTCATCATATGGCAATTAAAGGTAGAGGGATGTTTTTTTATTACAATTATTGTAGCCAAAAATATCACGTTAAACTATATTATCACGATAATCATCAAACTTTCCTGAGTTACAACTGTTAGTGCTAAATTATAGTAAAATGACTCACACCATGACTGCCTTAGATTTTATTAAACAGTGAAGCGTATATTGCAGGTTTGTTGGACCCATAAACAAAAGCAAGTTGGTTGTTAAAAGTTGACTGGAAATGACTTTGAATGGAGCACAGTGTCAGCGTCTCTTTCTATGCACCCATTCATGTTTTCATACATCTTTGGTGTTAATAATTGTGAAAAAACCACTGTTGATCACTTGTACTCACTTTATTCACAATGTTTTGGCCCTTAGACCTTTATCTAAGGAAATAAAATTCTATTTATGATCTAACCCACCCGTTTTTGGGACTTTCTGGAGTTCAAGACTTTTGTAGGAAGTGTTACCTGCATGGTGTTAATAGTTAAAATCAATTTAAAGAGGCAAAATGTTTGTAATGGTGCACAGAACATAATAGTGGCACAATTGATCTTATAATTGCTCTTACAAACCACTAGCACCGTCCGTCTCTCTGCACACAAGCTCCACACTACAACTGCTACTACATATACTTCAGACAGAGCTGAAGCTGACCCGCGAGGAAGAAGGTTATGCGAGCGAGTTTCCTCTTTGTCTGTCACGTAAAATACCTGCTCCCTCTCTTACCGAAACTCAGCGTCCATGAAGTAGCAGTGTTTCTGTAGGACGACTAGCTAATGTTAGCGTAGGAAGTCACGACCAGATAAGCTAGAGCTTGAAAGACTGGGATCCTGGTTCTCTGGTCCTGCTATAGTTATTCTGCCACTGTTTGACCGCTAGAAAGGTGCTCCCTTTGTGGCTAATCAAAATAAAACTTGGCCAAGCATGTGTAGGGCCTACATTTACAAGGAATACAAGGAAAGTTTCATCATGGTCTATAGTAAAACCACATCAGTTAATATGAAGCTACATCATGCAGCTGGTTAGCTTAGCTTAGCACAAAGACTGGAAACTGGGGGAAACAGCTAGCCTGGCTCTGTCCAAAGCTAACACAAGCCACCTACCAACCCCTCTAAAGCTCATTGTACAACACATTGAACCTCTTTTGTTTAATCTGTACAAAATCCAGTATAAGTGTAAGAACAGGCGCAGGTGGATTTTGTTACGTTCGGACAGAGCCAGACTAGCCATTTCCCCATGTTTCCAGCATGGATGATGTATGAAGAGAACTAGATACAGCGTCGGAGAAGTCGGCCAGAAGTTGTAATTACACGGTTTGGCCACTACCGGTATGTCAAATTGGCCTCAAAACCCGGCACAGTTCCTGAGGGCTTGGTTTCCAGCCTTTATGCTAAGCTAATCGAAATGAGGGTGGTATTGATCTTCTCATCTTACTCTCAGCAACAAAGTGAATAAGCGCATTAAGCAAAATGTCCAATCTTCAAGAATGTATAGAACACAAACTGTTAAGTCAAATAGTCTAAGTAACCCAATACAATCATTTTTATCAAAGAAATTAGACTGCCCCTCTCACCTTCTATCCAGCCTCAAACACAGCTGCATCTCACACACAAGTTGGCAAGAATGCAATTGATCCTCAAAGGACACGCCACCACCGGCAAAAAAAAAGTCATTCATTTAACATGTTCAGAGCATCAGACACCATGTTTGTCCAGGGATCCCTTCTGGAAAAGTCTTAGATCACTGTGGCGTGCCGTCGTTTGAAGATTAGTTAAATTTCATTGCTCACATCCTTCTATGCTTTGCCAGCCAATATGTTTCTCCAGCACACATCCTTTTACTTTTCTGTAGGAAATATGACACTCCAGCTGAAATTCCTCCATATTTTTCATGAGACATGTCACTCCAGTTGTCATCACTCAATGTTCCTGCACGTAACATCCTGCAATCCCGGTGCAGCGAATGTTTTATGTTTATGTAAGGTGCAGTTCGCAGGTGCATTAGCTAATTCAGCCAAAACAATTGATCAAGTGTGACATTTGCATCATCTGTTTCTCTGAGTTTAGAAGTCAATCTAATTTACTCTACAGGAGCAGAGACAGTGTCGCCTTCCCCTCCTGGGTTTTAAACCTCCTGTCCACCTCCTAAAATTTCTTCCTAAAGTTTCTCTGAGCCTTGTTCCTCTTACTGTCCTGCCACCAGAGTGCGAGAGATGAGAGGAGATCTCAGTTGATAAAAATGCTGATGTGCTTATTTGAGTCACCTTCAGTTAGTGAGTGGAGCAGCGAGTGCTTTGTGGACTTTCTTTTGCCCTGGTCTTTTGCCTCTCAGGCCTCATACAGCAGCTGTCATATCTATCTTATTGGTAAAGGTATGGAGCCTGAAAGGAACACCTAACTCCTAAAAAGACGCTAGAACTGAACATCAGACAAGACAATAAATCTACTATAACCATAGTAATATCTATCAAGGAAACCTTTAAGATTTAGGTTTACAATACATAGCATTTCTGTTATTTGTTATTCTGCCTGTGTGTCAAAATCAAATAAGCTATTACTTTTCTTGCCTGTACCAAGACAACAATTAATTTGTTCTACTAACATGTATTGTCTGTGTAGTCATAATCTAATATAGTTTATTTCTATGTGCGGTAGACCTCTGTTGTTGTCAAATCCAATTAAAGACACATCAACCGTTGCACTGGTTGGCATGTTCCTTCACTACCATGGACACACACACTGTAGTTTGTTTTGAGTCAATCCCACACACACTGTCCTGCTGCTGTAAATACTCACCTGCTCACTAAATGTGTATTAATTTGCAGCTGAAAATAGTCCCCAAAAAATCCACAATTTACCCCAGTTAGCTAAAAAAAAAAAGACTTAAAAAAAAAAATTATACTATATTAGTGACCTGTTTTTAAAGATTTACATCTTCAGAGGGAACCACTGACCTCAGGGTTGAGTACCGCAGACAGGGTAGGACACTCGGAGAGATGAACTGTTGGTTTTGTCCTTTTCAAGAGATATAAATATGGAACATCGCCAGCCGTATCCTTTAAACTGCTTTTTTGTTTATAGGTGGCACAGTTTGGACTGGAACTGCTTTTGAAACTGCTGGTGCTGTGTCTCTGGAACTGGATCATATTGGGTGCTTTGCATCAATGACACTGTTTGTCCTTGTTTATGTACTTATCCTCCTCATTGGTGACATTAGATGTTATTAGTATGTCCATTCCTCATTTTTCCTCCTTGCCCCGCAGCAGAGGGTTTTTCTGGTCTCACATGCACAGTCTCTCATTTCAATTTTCACAGTGTTTTTATTATATTAATTATTTGTGCAAATATACGACACCAGACTAAAAACCAGCAGGGGTGCCGCCTGATTTTTTGTGTCTCTGCTTCTAAAGTGAGTGTTGAAGGTGATTCTCAAGACAAAAAAAAAAAAAATAATAAAAGCCAGCGGGTGACTCTGTAGGGTTTTCCCTGTGGTGGGAAATAAATTGTGCAGAGTATGATTGCTTCCGTTCCACCTCCTTGTGGTAATTATCGCACAGATTCCTTTCAAAGGTAGTTAATTAGGACTGGAATTAACTTGAGGACATGTAAAATGAACAAGAGAACACAGGAAGTATAACTTACTGAGGCAAGGCCCCACTTCTAGTTAACAATGGATTTAAAACAAATTAAATCCATACGTGCGAAGGGTCGAAAACAGAGAAATCAAGGCAAACATCATGCTTGTGATGAAGGAGAGACAATGGGTCTGCAAGACACAGGTATTAACCAACTGTCACAGTGCTTAAAGCTTTTTTCATAAATCTATCAAAGATGGTATTTTGCTATTCAGTGCTGTGACTGTACAGCTGGTTAATTCACTGATATATTGCTGTAATTTAAACCAGAAAATGTCTTATGTAACATCCTAACACCAGCCTTTTAACACAACAACCTTTAACTCAAATCCCAAGAATTTTTGATGTTACAATAAACCAGTTAGTCACCTCACAAGATTATTGAGAACCATTATGACGTTGTGACTGCTAGCTTAGTAGCAGCAAATGTGCAAATCCACACAGCGAGTGCAGCATTAGTGCTATAAAAAGGCCAGCTAATTGCCAAATGCCACTATCGTGTGAAGAAGCCTTGAGGTTATGTGCAAAGCTAAGATGACAACTCCCCTCGCTGCACTGCAGAAGACATGTAAATAGCTCTTCTGACAAATGGCCTCAACCTGCTCACTCAACCTCCCACTCACAGACGAGCATGGTGAACATGTGACAGCTGTGCAAGCCGGTGGCAAACCCACGCTAACCCCATTTCTCACGGTATCCAAATAGCAGCCTCTGTACAGTGAAACACCCCTGGACTGCGTACCGTTTCCTCTCCAGTTAAAGGTGACCAACTGTGGCGAATATTGAGCGCTAGGACAGCTGATATTTATGGTGCTCTGCAATGTAGGCTACCGACAATTTACAGTCGCCCTGCACAGCTCAATGTGCTCTCTCTTTTTATTGTGGTATAAACAACACCGAACACTGAGGGGAAGGACGGCCGAGTCGAGACAGAAATAAACATGCATTTGGAATCTGCTGTAAACCTATCAGTCATTGCATCTGAAGCCACTTGAACGTCCTCTAAAATCAAGCGTCTATACCCTGCCCAACATTATCTGCAATGACACAGGACTGAACCAATTACAGTTCGTGTTGCTGTATATCTGTGGTCTTGATGCTCAGAATGATAATAAAACAAAACACTGAGATTGTTATTCTGACTCTGCTCCCACAGTGCCCTATCAGCTTTTATATCTTTGACAACACATTACCCTGAAGACAGACGAAGCAATTTTACACAAGTCTGAAAAGTGATGGAAAATGACATCATCCAACAGCCGTACTGTCCCGGGTCGGTTCTTTGATTTATGACTACGACAGAGTCAGGATCTTTACCAAAACTGGGACCTACATTTTATTACCTATTATGCGCCCAAACACAAATTGAAAACAAAACATACAGCAATCTGAGAATATATTCAGAGCCATACAAGTCTCCACTCTGTTTGGGGTTTCGTTTTCTCTCACGGCAATGTAATCAGAAAGGGCCAAATGAAAATCTTGCGGTGGCATTGTTACAGAAACTAGTGTGCATCATAAACTCAGCAGTAACAGTGCGTGCTTACACACATACAGTACAAACATATGCACAGCAACAGCCGCACACTCAATGGCTATATTTCATATTGTCATGGCATTAGAATATGAAACGATTCCCCAACGTCGAGCATCTGACAAGGCTTTGCATGTAAATCACAAAGGAGAGCCACGTTCAGCCACTGCAGCCCACAAAACGGCTTGATTATTGTGCACATCAGTGCTGTAAGGGAAGCCTCTGCATCCTAATGTGTCCCATCATCCTACTGGGACACAACAAGTGTTTTAGTGGTGGTGGTGGGGGGAGGGGGGGTTAGCAGAGAGATAAATTATTAGTCAGACATAAGATATGATTTCTTTATTGTGATAAATTCAGGTAAAAAATGTGGGTAGCGGTTTACTTAACAGACATATATCACCAAATTAAATCAGTTCAAAGGCAGCAGTGAACCTGAATGATTCTCTCCCTATTTATAAATATTTATAACTGGCTTGGTAGCTAGACAGACAGCTACTTCATTGTGCTCCCAAGAGAAAAAAATGTTTTCACAGTCTGCACATGGAACATGAACAGTGTGTAGCTGAGTACCTAGAAAGGTAGCTGAAAACCCAAGGACCCAAACCAGTTTATCTGCAAATTTCTGACTGGACACAAGGAACAGTGAACCCCTTATTGGCTTAAGTTACTTACTATCACAGGAGAACAAGACCAAGAGTCTACAGCCAACGTTAGCGGCTCTGTGAAGCTATGCTTAAGCACAGCAGGGCTTTGAGCTAAATGCTAACATCAGCATGCTAACATGCTCACAACGACAATGCCAACATTCTGATGTTTAGTGGGTAATGTTTAGCTTTTTCTCCATCTTCCCATTCTAACACTTGCTAATTAACACTAGAATTCATTTGCTGGGGACCTTTTATTATTTGTACCAAATTTCCATCCAACAGTTGTTGAGCCATTTCACTTAAAATCCAAACTGTCAAGCTCAAGGTGGCACTAAAATCAGGTCACTAGGTTTCATCCTTTGGGGACCATGAAGGTCTGTATGACATTTCTTGGCAATCCACCCAATAGTTGTCGAGATACTTCAGCCTGGACCAAGGTGGTGGACATGCTGCAAGATGGTGGACTGGACTCACAATGACATTGCTAACGTGCAGATGTTTAGGAGGTTTACCATCTTAGTTTAGTGCGTTAGCATGCTAGCATTTGCTACTTAGCACTAAACACAAAATACAGATGATGTTGATGGAAATGGCTTTAGTTTTGCAAAAAAGCAAAGTATTGAACAAGTTAAATTTTTGACCTGATGGCGGTGCTAGATGTAGGTTGCTACAATTCATCCTGAGGGAAACATGCATATGTCTACCAAATTTCATGGCAATCTATATAACAGTTGTCAAGACATTTCATTCAAAACCACAAATGTAAACCTAATTCACTAGAATTCATCTTTTGGGAACCATGAATATAAGTACAAGATTCCATTGCCATCCAGCTGGTAGTTATTGAGATATTTAAAGCTGGAGAACCGACCGACATAGCCCTCCCGCTAGCGTGGCTTAAAAGCCACTATCCCAGGAGAAAAGCATCAGACTCTTGTAATGCTAAAGTGAACGAAGCAATGGCAGTTTAGCATACAGCAGTGAAAAGGTGATTTATTTTTAATCTGAGGTTCTACCAGCTGGTTAAGGAAACAGAGGCAAGCACTCTATGTGAGCTTAAAATGAAATGGAGACAGCACATTAAGGTCATTGTTAGCCATGTTTTCTGCACTTGGGTGCATTCAAGTCCCATTTCCTTAGCATTCATTCATTCTCAGTTACACACAAACACACACACACACACACACACACACACACACAATTAAATCACTGACCCGCTGTGGGATATCAATCAATCAGGTGTCAGTGCTCTCTTTTTTTTCTCTCGTTGCGCTCTTCTTCCCTCTCTCTCATGCACTCACTTTCCTTTGTTTTCTCTCCACCGTTTCCCTGATTATTTTATTTCCATTCAATGGCCTTTGTTGCCAGGATGTTGAATATGTTGCCAAAGTGAGTCAAAATACTAATAATGATTAGAAAACAAAATGCCTCCAGAATGACAGCAAGGCCAATTGATCAAAACCTAAATTCCTCTATCAGCACTCGAGCAACTGCTGTTTCATCATAACTTAAAGGCAGTTTTAGACTTCCATCATTCAATTCATCTTTCTCTGTTGTCTCTTACGGTCCCTGTCTTTTTCTCTTCCTCTTTCTTGTTTCTAGCCCCAGGGGTCTTGATTCCTGCCTCAGTTCTTTCACAACTGCCTCCCTCCGTTGAAGGGTTCTCTCCCAAACAGATTTGTTAGCCTGGGAGGTGTAGGAGGGAGAGAAGAAGAAGGAGGGTGTGTGTGTGTGTGTGTGTGTGGGTGTGTGTGTGTGTGTGTGTGCAGGGGGTCATTCTAATTACACATCCAACCAAGACATATGAATGCAAATCAACCTTCACACTCCTCTGCCTAGTGCCATCTATTGCAGACATACTGGGCATCATCTGTGCTTTGTACTGTATCTGCTGTTCCAGAGAGAGCACAAAGGGACAGGAGTGTAACACAGCTGTGAGGGGCTGTTGAAGACTGACCTGAGAGCTTGGTGTATGACCTTTTGTGGAAATAGATTATATTAATTCATCATCACAAAATTAACATTTGATTGAAATACATTACAACCAACCCTCTCTCTTGTAGTTTTATTAGGGACAGATCTTCATCTTGATAAATTCAAAAGTAACTTAAGCCAATACAGAATGTGTTTATTAACAATTACCAGAAACCACAATCTCTCCCTAAGCTTAACCAAAGTGCTTTTGTTGCCAAAACCTAACCACATGCAGGACTCGTGGTGCAAACCACAGTCTCTGGTGTCTAAGGCCGCGTTCAGACCGCAGTAGCCCTGCAGGAAAAAAAAAAAAAACGTAACCTTCTCATTCATTTGAATGGAGCCAGTCTGTCAGTGCAGTCGGGGTGCCAACGGAAGAACTCTGGCAAAACAAAGCAGGAATAAAGTCCGGAATAATGCTGAACTAGGCAAGGTGCTGCTGCCACATTTCTACTGTTTACCTTCTGAGCGTTGTGACAAAAACTAAAATAGTTCCAGCTGTCATAACTTGGGTTGTTAAATCCTGTCTGTGAGTATTACAAACCGTTGTGCTGTGTTTTGTCATCTGATAAGCCTTTAAATGCATCAATCCGTTACAAAAACTGGACTTCCTGGATCGTATATTTCATTATCTAACCAACAAGATGCCCCCACCAACACAGCCCCCTGCGATGTTTTAAATCCTAGATACAGTGGTGTTCCTGAAATGTTTTAATGTGACTCGGCTCCTACTCTACAGGTCACCTATCAACCAATACACGCATGCATGTACCTGCATCATCAAAATCAGAGCTGGCACTTATGGAGTCTGGTCTGCTGTAAGGTGATCTACAGAAGGTCGAGGTGACTTCCATCTTCTTTTTACCGCTGCATCACTTTCATAATAACAGGATGTATTTTATACCCTCACAGTTTTTTTATTTCAATCTCCTATCAGCCAGAAATATAATGTACTGCAGGCAGTTAATGTCAAAGAATAGAAAGATGGATAAATATGTCAAAGGATTGATGGTAATATGAGTGTCAATTAAACTGAGAACAATCTTCCGATCTTGTTTCACTTTGGTCTCCATCCATTACATATCTACTGTACCTATGACATATACTACACCGTACACTCTGGTTGCTCCGTGGTGAGGTGCTACAGCGGGCGAGCAGACAGGCTCTTTAATATTTCAGTCAGACTCCGTGCAGACTGATGGCTTACAGGGGCAGCCATGCAGGGCGCTAGCCAAGGTTAGCTGTAACATCAACCTTCCTTCATTTGAACCTGAACACTGTACTGCTACGCCCCGAGAAAGGACAACTCTTATTCACCGGTTCTTTTGGTTGGGGTAAGAGTTCCATATCAAATAACAACTCAAATATAATACATAGCTGGTAAATGTAGGATTAAGTACTCTTAACTTCTTTTAATGTTGATAATTTTCTAAGCTGTTAAATGGGTCTTTACTGCACCATAAGGAGTACACATAGAGCCATTTCAGCTATATAGCATGTGTGACAAACTGCAATTAAGAGGATTAAGTGTTATCTTGTTTTACAATTGGGTCAGAAATAAATTGAATGAAAACCCTACATTTAAATGCATGCAGTTTGTAAATTTGTCTGTTTAAAATGCTTTTTTTTTAGCATCCAAAGGACAATTTTCCAACCTCCACTCTATGTTAGCCAGGATTAGAAATGTCCAAAACTTATGATTAATTTCATCATTTTCAGTCTGAATGATACCTCACATCAAATATATTTAAGTCTGTCACATTTGTATGTGTTTTCACCAAAGAGGGTCAGTGCTTATTTTCTCTGTATAGATTCTATATAATGTAGTACCTTTCTAAAAAATGTTCTTAATAGCACCATAAAGGGATCTATATCAATTAAAGAGGTACTGCCCACTTAAATGTGTTTTTTTAGCCGTAAACTAAATGATATGACTGTACTGTGATGAAACACATCAATGCTGGTGTTAATATTGACATTTCTTATGAAATGTATAGAAACCAGCATTTCATGGGTTGAAAATGGCTCAACACGCCATCTACTGTTTCAAATCAGCCCTGAACCTGCAAGGCCAATGCTGACATAGAGTCAACCAGTTGGGACCTGTCTACGTCATGAGATTTAAATATAAAAAAACAAACAAAAACTTTTTGTTTTTTTAACCAGAAACAGAAGTCTTGCTCTGAAATCTCGCGAGAGGTTGAGTTGTTGCAGGAAGATGAAATCTTATGAATCTTACTCTTTAACAAATGGTCTGTCTCTGTAGGGATCCTTCCATAATGTTGTCAGACACTGAGAATAACAGTCTGAGCCTGTCAGGGGCAAAAACAAGCACTTTTAGTGGACGTACTTTTCACGGTGCAATTGCCCCAAAGGCAATGCAGTCATTGCAGCGCGCTCGCTTACAAAAACTTTTTGTAAGCATTAGTCATTTACACACCAAAATTTGTAAAAATAGGGCCCAGGTTTAAAAATACCAGAGTTACCCTTTAATGTATCTCATTTACAGAGGACATTTCATGCAAGGCTTCAGTACAGAAATTGAAGCAGTAAAAAACAAAGATGAATTGAAAAAACGTTCTGGGACAGATCAACAGTATGTTCCCCAAAACATCTCAAGCCCTTAAAATGATTGATTTGAGTGTCTTTCCACATTGAAGCTTCATCAAGCGCAAACATACTGTAGGAGATGTCACGCTGGATGTACAAGAGTGTAGAGGCATTTAAAACAAAACAAACATCAAAACTTCTCAGAGGGCGACTGCTGTGGGCGGCACGTTGTGAAACGGAACACATCATTACCCACAGTGGGCTGTCAATCAGTGTCATGTGCATAGGGATGAAGATGCTAAATTTAACTTTCCCTGTAGTCCCTGTGAACACATCCATGTCAATGTAAACACAGAGGACTGTGGACTGTGGCTTGAAGATTTTTTACACAAAAACAATCAACCAAAACTCATTTTGCGAGGAGCTGGTAGAGATGAACTGGGATCCTTCAAAGAAACCAAAACACCACATGAGGAAGACTAGCACTGAATCAAGATGGGGGGGGGGAAAGCTTAACTAAAATGTAGGTCGCCTAATCCAACTCACTGTGACTGGGGGGCACCAAGAAAGAAGAAGAGAAGCAAACCAACTAATGCAGCCAATTAAACTTCCCCTACCCCCACACCCTCCCTTAGCAAACACTTCAAAGTGCTGCCATCAGCGAATGGCAATAAAGTGAATGAGCTGGCTGTAAATGGGCTTAGATGCTGAGGATGCTGAGGCAGGGGACTGTCAAATGATGCTCATCACGCTGAGAAAACAGTGTTCCCATGTTGTAAGAGCAAAATGGGTGTCCAACATCCTCCACGCAGAGGCAAGTCTGGAGAAACACACTGACAAATACAGCAGAAAACGGGAGCTTATTCAGCGAATGGACATTTCTGTTGATTACCAATGGGGTCGATGGCTGTGTTTGTGAGGAGAGCTACATTATTAACGCTCTGTGTCAGAATGTCCTAGAAGAAAGAGCAATCTCCCAGCAGGAGCTCTGAAATGACACCCTCTCCTGACGACCAGCCTGACGACTGAATCTGAGAAAATACAGAGCTGGAGTGTTTTTGTGAAATGGAGGATAGGCCCAGTGTAAGCTGAGAACAGCGGCTCCATGGGGGACAGGCAAAAGGAGAGATTTCTTATTTTCCAGCTCCAGGTAACACTATTTCAAAGAGCAGAATTGGGGCGTCTCATTACACAAAATGCATTTCACACAAATCCCTTCCTTTACATAAAACCCTCAAGTTTTCTCTCTCTCTCTTCTTTTTCTTCCTCTGTCCTTCCAGAAATATTTCTATCGCTCTCTCTCTCTCTCTCTGTTTCCCTTCCAGAGCCCAGCTGTTTTGTGTTCTGCTGGGCATTCGCAACGAGATGATTTCCACACCGATCTGAGCGCCATTTAAATAAACATCAACAGAAGATGTCAGAAGGAGCCTGTGAATAACACCAGAGGCTTATCCACTTCCACAGCTGTAAAGAGGGAAGAGGAGCCATCCACTTCCTTCATTTCGCTCCTTCTGTATGCTGTTTGAATAACCAGCACCCAGCCATCACTGCTTTGGCTGCGTCCACTTTATGTAAGCCAGAGGGGCCAGACTGCAGCTCCCAGTAGGGCCGGCTCTCTGCTCTCCTGGAAGGGTTTCTTATAATATATATTGAAAGCATCCAGAGTTGCCTATTGCTCTAATAGAGCAGAAAAATAACAGCAATGACCAAAAAAAAAGAGACAAAAAAACATGAGTCCTGTGGATTACCACCTTAAAAGAATATATGTATAAAAGTAAAAATATTTCTCTCCCTCACATAAATTATCTTATGGCCCTTCCAAAATCAATCAAATCCCAGCTGCAAGCTCAGGGCCGCCACACGGCCCCAGCTAACTGCATCAACTCTTCTTCATAGACCTCTATCCCCACTACTCTCTGTTCTCTCTTCTTTTGTATTTGCATTGCTAAGCTGTTGGCAGCGCTTGTCATTTTGTTTCATAAGTGATAGCAATTACTATTTCAGTGCCTGGGATCAAAGAGACACCAAAAGGAGGTTTTTAGACAGGAGAAAACACCAAACACTGCTTCCCCTCTTCTGTTTACACTGATAGAGGCTGAGGCCTAGGAGGCAGAGTGGTTGTGACTGACAGAATGGGAATACACCTCCTGTTTTTAATCCTGGAGAAGGGGGGCGACTATGGAGAGGAGAGGAGAGGAGAGGAAAGGAGAGGAGAGGAAAGGTCTCTACAAAGGGCACACTGTACCATTAACCAGGAGGCTCCCTCCTGCTTACACTGGATTAGTCACATTACCGATTCTTTTTCAGGTCTGGGAAAGCTGGAAGCATTGAACCGAGAAACAATTACACTAATCATAATGAGACAGCGGGGCCTTGACTTCAAATAAGAAGCCTCCTTGAGACATTCTCTTTGCTAAAACACAAATAGCCCGAAATTTAATCTGTCCATGTCATCCACACAGTATATGTTCCCACTCGCTAGCAGTCTTTTAGATCTCATGATTTATAGAATGAATTGAGGGGCATCCTGAAACCAAAGAGCCTCAAAGTTACACAGGCAAGCTTGTGACTGAAAGGTTGTCAGGTTCAAATCCCAGACAGAGAAGGGTCAATCAGGGTGGAGGCAGGGAATATTTGGATGGGTCTCCCATTTCTCAAAAATACTGTGGCCTATGAGCAAAGCAGTTACAGTAACCCCCGTGTTGTTCTCCATGCCTAACATTTTAGTTACACTGATTAACTCTCAGGTGGGAAAGTATGTATTAGTATGTATATGACAAAAAATAGCAATGAGTTTTGTTAAAATCAAAGTTTAAGAATTCTTAAAGCCACTCTGTGCAGAATTAAACAAATTCTAACTTTGGTGCCCCCCAGTTGCATTAAACAAAACTAAAAGTCTACAGCCATGCTAGCAGTTTTGTGAGGCTGTATTCAGTGCTTTGAGCTAAATGCTATCATCGTCATGCTGACATGCTCACAATGTTAACATGCTAATGTTTCGCAGGTGCAATGTTTACCATGTTCGCCATCTTGAGTTAGCGTGTTAGCAAGCTCAAATTTAGCTAATTAGCAGTAAACACAAAGTACAGCTGATGGGAAAATCTTTAGTTCTATCTGTCATAAACCAAAGCAGTGGACAAAGTAAAACACTGACCTGATGATGGAGCTAGAAAAGTTAAGGAATCACAACACTGTTACAACTCACCCTGGGAGGGATATAAATGTCTGTACCAAATTTCATGGCAGTCCATCCAATAATTGTCAAGAGGTTTCACTCAAAACTATAAATGCTATACTCTCATATAGGTGGAAGAACAAAAGTCAAGGGATCACCAAAGTAGTAAAGATAAATCGTCTGGGGACCATGAATGTCTGTACTCATGGCAATCCATGCAATAGTTCTGTTGTATGTTTCAGTCTGGACTAAAGTGGTGCACAGGCTGACCAACATTGCCATCTCTAGAGCCACACTGCTAGCGTGGCTAAAAATACACTTAACAGCACATTGCTACCCTAATTAGAAGGACGCTATTATCACATAAAGATTCTGCATTGAGTGGCTTTGACTTATCCAGCTTGATAAACTATTGCACGGTCGTGGTTTGAAAATATTTTACTCCAGTTCATCACCTCCTGCTGAAGACTTAAAACACGTCTAATGGTCAAACGGTGAACCTTTAAGCAAAACGATTCTTATTTTCCGTTTCCAAGCTATTTTACTTGATTAATTAAAAGGAAGAAACCTGCAGGCTGCAAACATTAATTAGTTCACAATAAAAAAAAAGCACATTTTCACACCATAAATCATCTCACTGGGCTGAGAACCGGCTACTCCATTGGCAAGGTCTTCTGTGGTTTCTTGATCCAACAGACAGTCAGTGATGCCCTTTTCTGATGCACAAAGCCTTTTCATTTCAGCAGACAAGACAGGTGTATTATTTCCAAAAAGCCTAACTTGAGTTGTTTGTAATGCAGATGATGTAGGAGTTCAGCCATATTCTACTGTTGGAGAGCCAGTGACTCTAAATAAGGGCATGAGCTAATAGCCTTAAATGTAAATTAAAATGTTGTTGCCCTGGTCACGATACTTGTATTGTGGGATTAATCTGCAACATGGTGACAAGCTCAGTCCAACAATGTGCATCGCCTCCCCTCTCCTCCCTGGACAATTCTCCCTGACACTCAGAGGACAGCTTCCTGGCCCTCCTCCTCTCACTGTAATGGGGGTCGGATGCTGCTTTTCCGCATTTCTGCCCACATTAGCATCTCTAGTTAATTGGCACCATTTGCTCAATGGCATCGCTTGAGTTTGTAAATTACTTTTACAATTGTCACTAATTATCAAGCTCGATGAGTGGAATTGGCGCGATTGGTCCCCAGTGGAGCAGAAACACAACAGGCGGAGGAAGGATTAAGACTCTGGGGGCAACAAGAGGAGCTGGCTAGCCGAGAAATACAGTAGCACTATATGCTAATCATTACATACAGATGGTGCTACTGTAGCACTGCCTCTCTCTGCTGCATGCTTGATGAACTACTGATGCACTTTGGCTGCATCCTCAAGAGAGATAGTTTAAATTCAAGTTTGTTTTTTTCCCCACTCTCTTTTTGCATCATCTTCATTTGTAAGTTACATGGAATTGTTTGCTGAGAAGCTGGTTGAGAGAGTTTTATGTAACTAATCTGTAACAAATAATGCTCGGAAGAGAAAGCCTATATACACGATGGAGTTCATACAAAATGACTACCACTCTAACCACAGCATTGCTAAGCCCCTAAGCTGTCTTTATCACAAATATACAGAACAATTGACATTTCTATGAGCCCTGCCCCCCTTCAGTAAAGTTGCTATGCCTGTCAAGCTTTCCATTCACGTAGGGCAGATATGCAATTTACAGTGACAACGCTGGAAGTTACCACTTGAAAGTCTTAGCAAATTACGAAAAAATGTGTCCTTGATTTCAGACAGAGGTAGGAAGAAGCAGCCAGCGACTGTCAATTTTGTCGACTGAAAAGACAACTTTCGCTAGCAAAGTTTATCTGCAGAAAGCTAGCTCATTAAGCTAACGTTAGATGACTTTTTAAGCATTCCAGCTGACTCGTTTTAACATGAGCACCTTTTAAAGGGCTCATAAATATGCACTTGATGGCTACGTATATGATATGATTTAAAGATTGAGTCCATGTTGCATGTCCCAGGTACAAAGTTGTTGCGAGAGTCAGCATCCTCACCAGCTGTTGATCCATAGAAGACATGGAAATAAAGAAACAGCATTGTTCCTGTGTTACAGTGTAGAGCATATAGTCCTAGTGAAATAGGTAGGCTATGATAAGGAAACATGTAAGATCAGGCTGTTATTTCATACTAACATTCATAACCCTGTTTAGCTTCTTAGCTACTTGGACAAGCAATACAGAGGTTAGGTTTATGGTCTACTTGTATTTTTAAACAGCATGTTTCACTTTTAACGTTACAAGAGAAATGTGATGAGTGCTAGTGTTTGCTGAATGTAACTTTATCTTGGGTAACATTGGCTGAGGTTGCTGGAAATTTAACTTCCCCAAATCCAGTAAAGCAGGATGAACTGTAGTAGCATCCAGGACCAGCTCTCACACAGTGGGAAAATAATACACAGTGGATGTGCTGGTTGTGAACTGGGTTTTATTTTTACGTAGGCCTAACCTGTAACCACATAAAATAATATTGTATGAAATGCTCCTTGGCCTTGGAAGTAAGGCTAGGTTACTACTGTAGGTAGTAGGATTGTTAGGCGGATATGCTAACGTTTGTAGCTTGCCGTACACAGCTTAATCCATTCCATACACTTTTGCTCTTGTATTTCTCATTTTGGAGAATCCACAAATCCAAAGCTTGACAGGCCTACAGTGACTAGTTATGGCTGCTAAGCTACTGTATGAATGGACAATGGACAAATGAATGGTGGGGTTTAGCAAACGGTCAGTTCTGTTTGTTAGTATGGCCTGATGTTTTGGTTTGATAGTCTCATGCTGACCTATAAGCAAGTGCTTCTCCTCACCCAGAGTGACACAGTGACAAAATCCAGTAGCAAATCAATGGCAGAGTGGTAGCTGCACTGTGGGCCTTGCTGCTTATCTCCAGCAGATGACAGACATGCACAGCACAGGGAACATTCAGTTCAAAGAAGTCTAATAATTGAGGATGGCGCAGTTATCTGAGAGACTGTTTTGTCTGTCTTGTCAGTATAAGCTAGACAGTCCAGCCTTCTGAAAGGCCAGACAATTTGCGCTCCAAATGCCATGTTGCGAGAAGGCAAACATGGCCTGGTGGAAGAAGGCCAGGGAGAGACAAAAGCTCAGGTTAAAGACGTGCCAGGCCTTATCATACAATTATTCTGCCAAAAAGCTACTGAGAGTACAAATAATATATTAGCTGCTACACTTTGTCCTACTGGAATATGCAAAAGATAAATAGTCATCTTCTGCAAAGCATTAATCATTGATTAAAAAAATGTTTTGCTTTTCTTGTTTTGCATTTTTTTTCCTCGCAGTGTGGAGGAAATTGGATTTTGCCCTCTGGCACAGCGGCAGGATCTGATTGTGGGCTGCAGTAGCGTGGATCTTATCTTAGCTGCAGCATTGGTCCAAAACATATTGCTGCCCCTCTCTCAGTGGAAATAGGCTTCAACCGCGTTTTACTGTTGACAGAGCAAAGGTACTAGACACACACAAACACACGCACATACAAACTATACCCTGTCGCTCTCTTCCTCCATTTCTCTCTTTGTGTGCACACATACGGTACCTATCCACATTCAAATATGTGCATGTGCTCTCTCTCTCTCTCTCTCTCTCTCTCTGTGTGTGTGTGTGTGTGTGTGTGTAAGGGGTGGGAGGGGTTAATATATAAATCTAAGTGATGCCAGCTCTCACATGACCCAGAAAGTGCCTATTGCCGTGGTCCCCATGAAGAGACTCTTAAATCAGAGCTCGGCCCCTGGAGGTGGTATTAAATCATGTGTGCCCACACACACACACACACAAATGCACCACAAGGCATCTCTAGACCTACGTAACAATCTGTAGACATGATGTGAATAAAAGTGCCGTTTTGTGCATCATGCATATATGATAATTTATGACATGATGATTTTCACAGTTTGTCTCTTGTGTAATCCATATTGTAGTGTTCTAATAAAATTGTCGACGCTGTGTGTTTATTTAGACTTCAGTTTTCCTTACTCGTGTATATTTCTTTGCTGTAGTAATAATTAGATTGTTCTGGGCTGTTTAAACCTATGGCCAACCTTACATCTTTCAGGACTGGAGAGATTTGTTTTAGAGACCCTCAGCTGCCTCTGGGTAAAAGGAATTGAACCTACTACAGTGAAATGTTCATCCCAACAGTCACAGTGGAGAGTCAGCAGAGTAGCCAGTTCACCCATTAGCTAAAACACAGCTGAGCCAGCCTGTCAGAGCTCCCTTAACACCTCCTCCTGCTCTCTTCAGCTTCCCTCCTCCTGTCGTCCCTTTTCTATGCTTTCCTCTGCGCTGTTCCTCGTCTCCTTTCCTACCTCACATCTCCTCCTACCTCTTTCCTCCATGCGTAAAGAGCATTCTGTGTTCAGCAGACTCCATTGTGCTGTAGCGCTGTTAGCCTGTTAGCCTGTTTGTTTAGCTCATCATCACCACGCTCCCCTGGGCTACATGGAGTTTATCTCCCTGCCAGTTAGCTGCCATGAAGCCCAAACACAGAAATAAAGCCACTTTGCCAAGCAGCTGAAACGCAATATTACAGCTACAATACAATATTACAGCACCTATTGGATTTTCAGAATGCTCTCAAAAGCACTGTAAATGGAATAGAAAGATGTAAACTCCTCTGGGAATGCCTTTTGTTTTTTTATTAAAGAATGACTGTTGAACAGGCATGACTTTAGACGTCCCTGTAACAGAGAGCTTAAGGTTTCAGTTCTACAAAACACAGTGGGCTCTATTTTCATGAACATGGATCCATGTTCAATCAAGTGCAAACTTGTGGCACAAGCACATGTGGGCTTTCTTAGGGGGATTTTTGTCCGATTTTGGTGACCAGAGGTAAAAGCAAAATCTGGAAGCAGCATGAATACACTATTAGCAGGAGGAATGCATTATCTTCAGGTGGACATAGAACAGCTTGATTAATGGGACAACGGGAAATATCCCGAGATGGATAAAGATCACAAAACATCCGAAGATGCCTTATCTAGTCCAGATCATTCGTACTATAAACTTTAAATTTGAAAACTATAAAACTGTGTGGAAAAGGGTCAACAAGTACAGAAGTTGTTCTTATTTTGAAACTAGACAGGAAATAAGAAGAATACACCCTACAAGCAGTTGTGGATTACATTACGGGTAAGAATGACCAGATTCAGCCTTGTTTGCATTAGAAATTGAATCTTAATGTGGCTTAAAACTTGCACTAAATAAAACATTTACATCAGTGTAAAAGGGGTATTTCACCTATATGAAAGGGGTTCATGCAATTTTGGACAGGTCTGTGTGTGTGTCTTCACCAATCAAAGTGCACCTAAACTGCATAAACACAATCTCAGCTGCATCATCACACCTACTTCTGTGCAACTCGTTTTTAACCATAACGAAATAGGCAATTTTTTTTGTTTACCTCACGATTGTCCTGACAAAAGTTAAAATAACTGCTGCCATGATAACTTTCCAGAGTTGTAAAATCTTGTCTGTGCATATTAGCACGTGGGAGAAGTTTTCCTTCAAGGCTTTCTGTCAGAAAGCCTTTGTAACATGTGGTTAATGTTGTGAGATGGTCACAGTTTAGGTAGGTACAAACTGTAGTTCAGCGTTGACTTATCATTTTAACCCAAACCATGATCTTTTCCTAAACCTATAACCAAGTAGTTTTGGTGCCTAAACTGAACCAAACTGCGACCATTGTACTGCCAGAAAGCCTTTCTTACATGTGGTTAACGTTGTGAAATGGTCACAATTTGGTTAGGTTTAAGCACCAAAACTACTTGGTTATAGGTTTAGGAAAAGATTATGGTTAAGTTAAGTTTCACACAGGACACAAACAGCGGTCTCCTGGGTGAAAGTCTGTTTGACCCATTCATCCACCCTGACCTCCTCACAACACAGACTCTTTATACTACATCACATGACTTCCTAAAGGCTTTCTGCAAACTTCTCCCATGTGCTGAGTATTACAAACAGTTGAGCAGTGTTTTGGCCTCTGATAAGCCTTTAAATGCATTGATCTGTTACTCAGACTGACCGTATTTCATTGTCTCACTGGTACCGTAAACATTATGCCCCCACCAATTCAGCCCTATTTGAATGCTGACTCACCGAAACCATATATGGCTTCCTGCAGGTAAATCCTGTTTTCTCATGCTCCTCTCCACAGACTGGTCAGAGTTCAGGTTCAGCAACAGAACAGAGAATGAGCTGAGAATGGTTTCCGTGTTTTTCTTAAGAACACTTCAGCAGGGCAACACAAGGTAGACCTCCTCAACATTATAAACTGCTCTGGATCACAGACAGATGAAAATGGTGCTATCGAGCTAGCTAGCAAGATGTACAACCTGCCGAGCGTATGCAGTCATTATGCCACGTATAAACACATAAAGTGACAATCTGCCAGGAGAGAGAGAGAGAGAGTGATTGTTGCAGTGACTCCGAGCACAAGAAGCAACATCCTGATGCCATCTGGCTGCATCTGATTTAGCTGCTGCTCCTGAGCATCACAGCTCTTAATGCACATTTGAACTCCAGACACTTCTGGACTCATTACCAAGTGTTAAGGTGTCGCAGAGACAAAGAGGATAAAAAATGTAGTGACCCACAAGACTGTGACCTGTAAAATTGACATAATCTGCTGTCTTTGAGGCGCCAGTAATGACCTCTCATCGCAGTGTGACACACTCTCCATCTTCATTTCACACCCTCTTAGAGCAGCACAGATGGCCTTGGCATTTCCTTAACAGCCTCCAAAGTCTTTTCGAAAGCCAGGCTGCAAATCTTGTGCATCTCCTGTTGCTGCTCACTGGAAAATATTGAAAAATGCATGGAGATGACTGGAAGGTGACTTGTTATTCACCACACAGTCTTCGAAGGCTCACAGGCAACAAGCTGTACGCTACTCAAGTCCATCAGAAGGCTCTAGAACAACGTTAACACAGGGCGGTAACCGTTTCCTTCCTCACGTATTCATCCCCCCCATCTATTTTGCAATATTGTGTACTAACAATGCTTTTCCACGGGTTAATAAACAGGTTAATGAGGTGGGACAAGGCCACTGTAAAATGCTACTAAACCAGCCATGCAGGATAATTCGTCTTGCCTCAGAAGTGTCAGCTACTGCAGCTCTCTGCTCTTTAATTCATTCAAATGAATTTTGTTTTAATTGTTTTATCCTCGGTGCTCACTAACTCCATTAGTGTGGAAAGAGGGAGGGAGAAAGAGAGACAAGGAGATGAGATGATAGAGAGACATAAGGAAAGAAAGGTACATGGAGAGAGCGAGAGAGAGAGAGAGAAATAGAGGAAGGAGCAGAAAGACAGAGAAAGAGATTCATGGAGGTTCACGTGTTCTGTGTGTGTGTGTGTGTGTGTGTGTGTGTGTGCATGCTTCTATGAATAATTAATCCCCTAGTTGTGATTACACAACAATTACTCTCTACAGCTAAAACTTTAACCATCCTTATGAAAGATGGAGGCTTGCTCTCTATCTATAACAGGGAGGCTGCGGTCTGCCGGTCCCAGAGGTGTGTTAATACAAGCTGGGGAGAGGCTGATGGGAACATGAGCCGATGGGAATATGGGGAGATGGGAAGTGCAGCTGATGAAAGGACAGCCCCAAATTTAACAGAAGGAAGGCGGCCAGATCACGATGAGTTCAGGCTCACTGGGCTACTGCATGAGATCTGGAGGGGAAGTCACTGTAGCCAGATGTGCTGTATACAGTTCATCTATAACTGCAGTTTATGCCCCATAATATTTTAGAATAAGAGTGATTTTGTTTTTCCCAGATTGTTTAATTTGAAGTGTTTTTACTATGTCACTATTAACCCTAGTGTAGTACTGTCATTTTGGTTATTTTATTATTATTACTATTACACCTAGTACACTTGTTCACACTTTTTATATATATATAACTTTATAATTATATATAATACAATACATAGTAGAATGTATTAATTAAATTATTGTCACTATTAAACATACAGTACAATGCCATAACTGCAGTATAGTACTGTTATTATTACAGTTATGAATATGTCATTATTAAACATACAGTAGAGTATGCGGCTATATAGTATTAGTGCTGTGACTGTTATAATATATAGCAGAAGAATACTGTCACTATTGAACCTATGATTCAATATTAACAATACTGTCATGATTATATTTGGATATTGTGTAGTAAATACGCTCACTGCTATATATATATAGAACGCTGTCATTATTAAACATTCTGTCACATCATTATTGATTTAGCAAGAAATTAATTTCAATGCAGTACTTTGTATCTGTCTGTATAAAAGACTCACAATCCTTTCCAGCGTAGGAGTGAGGATGCGGCACCCTACATTTGGCTGTTACATAATATGAGCTGTTTGCTGGGCCTGTGGCTAAAATTCACACTGAATTAACTAGTGGTTAGAGTGGGGGCTAAAAACCTTCACAGCATGCTTCTCTTTTTCAGTCTTGAAAAAAAAAATAGGCAGGAATATCATCTCAAACCCCGAAAATCACCTTCCCACCTCTGAGTGGATGCTCTCTCATGTGGCATAATAAGCAAAGCATCTCCCTCACATAAGCAGGAAATCCAAACTGGAGTCATGCCAAAGGTTTCTGGAGGGGAACAAAGGGCTGAAATGTGGAGCTGCACAAGCTGGAGGTTTATGACTGAGCTACACCTCTTCACTCAGCCTGTTTCTAGGACTAGTTTTATAGTGCACATTACTACCTAGCTGGTAGCTAATCTGTATATACAGATATCTACATATGAATGCAGAATCTGTAGGCAAGGGACAAGCAAGGGCAGCACTTTGAAACACCTCCTGCTGACACCATGTAGCCAACAGGGAACAGTCAGTCCTGTATTACAAAATGTGAAGAGTGCGGTCCAAGCTGAGTTCGCTGTACTCGGAGAGGGCTGTCTATTGAGACTCAGTCCCTAAATGTTCATTAACTTGAAGGAAACTCATCAGCACTATACCGCATGAGTCTATTTCAAGGCCTCATGTAAATTGCAGAAAATATGAGCGCAATAATCATTAGCAAAGTCCTCCAGGATAGGGAATATACTATATGGTCGGGAGGTTGAATGAAAGTTCAAGGCAGAAATAATTGTGTTTATGATTACTTATGGAGCTGATAGAGATTCTCTTACAGAAAAAAAAGGTAATATTGCATGAATGCATCTCTCTGCCGATCATGTGATTTACATGGTGAAGCAGTATCTCAATGGTTAGAGAGGTGTTTCAATTCCAGTCACAGAGATTTAGGCAGGAAGTTAATTATACAGATTCCCCCCTTGTTAGCCTTCTGTCAATGTGAATTTAGGCAAAACCCAGCTTCTTAAAAAGAAATATGGCCAACAGTAAATGGCTGACAAAAGACTGTGGGTGTGCTATGCAGGATAAATATTAAGAAATGTGGTGCCACCATGGGCTAAATAAAGGTTTTCAAAAAGTGTGAAAACTCAGGAATGACTAAGCAATGTGCTCACTTAAGCAATACCAATATACTTGATTGGACTGGCATCGGAACAAAAGCACAGAGATGTTGAGTTTCACTCTATATTTTTCTCTGTTCGAGATAAAGCACTCAATGAAAAAAATGGAGCAGCAGTTGGGTTTTCCAGATCAATACTAATTGAAACATGGAAATGGAGAAGTTGTCCCTGATGCATTTTCATGGACCTATTTGTTCAGCTGCACTGAAGACAGTTCTGCCTCTTAAATGCTTTACAGTGTAACTACATTTGTATTCATTATAAGACAACATGCTTATGTCTCTCACACAGATAGCTCTTGTAGCTTCCCATGGCTGAAAAAAGGGAGCAAACATGATCTTTTCTGAACAAATCCCCTTGGGGACGGAGCCAAATTGCTGCAGCAGTTCAGAAAGCCTGCGGTAGAAAAGTGAGGCTTCTTCCTCTACTCCTACATCTGTATTCTGCCACAGCCTGAAATTTTAAAGATGCTATATTAAGCTATTGTTAAACTCAGAAGGCCGAGGACAACCTTCTGAACCATTGATAGCAAATACTTAAAAGGGAAGAAGCTTTCAAACACCCAGTCAAAGTGCATTCAACAAGACCACTCTGCAAGCCTGGCCTTTTACTAGGAGCTACTTTACAAGCAGTGTACAGCTCTGCAGAAAGACACCAAGAGGACAGAAGGCACTTAGCTATTAGCAGTCTTGTGCTGACAGTCGAAAGTTCAGAATAAAATAAAACAAAAAATAGAATTCCTATCTTTACCAGGAACACCATGTCCACAGCAACCCTAGGCCACCCTGCACTCTATATCCATCCAGGGACAGACCACACCACAGCCAAACCCCCGGGGAAGGCTCTCATGCAACTTTTAAGTGAGATAAATAACTAAACAGACCTTTTTTTGTGTTTTCATTCTCCATGCAAGGTGCAAAAAGAACCAAGTAAAGACATGAGAGATCATGCTGTGGCTGAGAGGGTGCAGGCAGGATCCAAATCCTTTTAGGGTTCACTAAAAGCACTGGCGGTCTGAGAGATAGATAGTGAAAAACGACACAATATGACGACAGAGATGATGGAAGATGAACTTTACTTCCTGAAAACTGCCTTCTTTTTTTTGGGAAAGAGATATAACAAGAAATACTTTTTTTTAAAGGTTTTTTAAAAGAGAAAGAAGCACTTCCCGGCTTCGCCTGTTGCTGTTTTCTTGGAAGTCCCCATCTGTCGCATGTGTTCAGAAGAATGAATTACAGCCAATTAAGATGGCTGGTGCTGTAGCAACTGAGCAAAGGGTAAACACCATTTGTGTAGCAAAGACAAGAGGTTTGTGATCTGTATCTCAGTGCCTCTGTTGATGACGCAGAATATTTTCATGTGTGCTTTCAATTGGAAAACCTAAATGATGATGGAAAATGTTTATAAAATGTCCTTTAGGTGGATTTAAAAAATAGGTTTTGTGAAAAAACAAATAATGTTTTGAGCAACAAAGAAATACTTTAAAAAAAAATGTATTTTCAACAATTATGTAGCAGTCTCACACACCATAGTTCAAGAGGGGCTCTACAACACCTGTCCAGGATGAGGAAAGCCAAACATGTTGTTTCATGTGTCATATTATTTCCATCACAACACAAGTATACTATGGTTATCACATCATAATATATTTGCTAATGTGGCAATAAATGTTGAAATAAATTATAATTGTGCGATGTATAAAACTGACTTCAGTGAGTTAATTTTAGCCGTAGCTTGAAGATAAATTAATTAATAAAACAGAAGCATGATTAACTATTACTTCATATATGATATTATCAGATTATTATACGTATGTATTACAGTTAGGCAGCATTTTAATGCTGTAGCTGGTCGAGGTGGAGCTAATTTTAACTACTGCACTTTATATAAGTTACTATCTGGTAGCTTAACCCCTAACAATGTATAATTTTATAAACTCATTTTATAAAATACTTTTCTGTGTGGAATTTTAACCTGAACAGTAACTAGTAACTATAGCTGCCAGATGAATGTGGAAGTAGCATAAAATGTAAATATAGTACAAGTACAGGTACCTCAACATTGTGCTGTACTTGAGTTAATGTATTCATCCACCACTGCATACAATGATGACCATTATATTTATGACTTATGTTCAATGGACTCACTTTTTACTTTCATTTTATGAGGTTTGTATATATGTAAATCACATTTAATTGAAAGGTTTTTTTGCTGAAAATGTGCTTGACATTTGTATAGACACACAGCAAATAGTATCTGTCTGTCCGTCTGCAGTAGACAGACATGTCTCACTGCTTGGCGGCAGAGCTCACTGTGGCCACTGGAGGCCAAGCGAGGCAGTGATGCAGTAAATGCTGCAGTGTGTGTGTGTGTGTGTGTGTGTGTGTGTGTGGGCTGATCATCCCCAGGCCTGGTTCAGGTAATGTAGCGGAGAGGAGGGTAAGCCGCCCTGACACACACGCCTGGATCACAGAGGCTAGCAGGCTGCCGCAGGGTACTTTTTGTGTGTGTCGGCGTAGGTGTGTGCGCCAGTGAGTTGGTGGGCATCTCTGTGATTTACCTACATGTCCATCTGCATGTCTAAAAACCTGAAAACTGTCTAGAACTTTGACTTCATCAGCATAATGAGAGCGGACTGGCCAATGTCTTAAAAATGTCAGGTTCAGTTCTCACAACATGCACAACTGATCACAGAGAAACCTGAGCACTCTGAGTAACACTGTTAACTAAATAGCTAGGTGGTTAAATTTGATTAAATGTGAATGGTGTCTGCTCACCTTGACTTACAGGTAGCCTCCTGCCTGGTCCCTCTAACTCTGCTTCATCTGACCCTGACTTCTTGGTGTCTCAGCATTTATGAGTCAGTCATTTGCTTCGGTCAGCATTTTCAGTCTCAAAGCATTAATAGGGTTAAAGACTGAGGGCCAAATTTCTCTCTTCACCTACAGACTTGTGATTTATCCAACAGGCACACTGACCTGCGTGAAAACAGGGTAATCTTTAAGCTTTTAAAAGAGGATTAGAATAACAAGTGAAGATACGGTAAACTAGGACGGACTGCAACTGACAATTCTTTTCATTACTACAATGCATTGTTTTCCTGACTTTACCTTTACTCATTTTACTTTTGTCAGATTCCTTGGCATGTATGGACTTTTACTCACTGTGGCATCACTGATTGGGTGTGGCCAGAGGCGCAACATGCCTGAAAGTTTCAACCTCGAGAGCAGTGTGGCTTTGTACTCTTTAAAAAAAAAAAAAAGACATTGTTTGATGTAATGAAAAAAGTTTGCTAAATTTGTATCTAGACTTACAGAGTTTGAATGTAAAAGTACACATAAATATAAAACTAACAAGATTTACCTTAAAATGACAAAGAAAAACTTAAATTGTTAGTAAAGATATAAACCTTTATATATTGAGCTGCATATTTAATTACAGATAATTACTGTCATTTTACATAAACGTGTATGTAATTTAGGAAAGCAGAAAAAATACTGTGTAAATAATATAGTAATTTTTCTGTACAAAAATGGGAAATACACGTAATTTGTCATTATTGGCACAATACCTAAAATAACAGTTGGATTGTTAATTTACAGATAATGTCCATAATTTGACAGAGTTTTGTATATAATTTATAAAAACAGAAAATTAGTGTAATAGTTATTTTCCGTAAAATTAGAAAAAATAAAAAAAATGGTGTGCCCATCACAATTTTCCAGAGTCCAAGGTGACATTTTCAAATTGCTTGTTTTGTCCAAATCCTATCAGTCCAAAGCCCAAACATATTCAGTTTACTAACATAGAAGTTTTAGAAAACAGCAAATATTCACATTTGAGAAATTGGAACCAACTGGAATTTTTAATGGAAATTGTTGCAGATTATTTTTTGTCGATTAACTAATTGATTATTTAGCTAATCGTTTTAAGCTCATTTGAAGCTCAAATTCCCAGTTTGTGAGTTTTACATATAAACCAACACCCTGTTTCAGCTTGAACGTGCCACCTTCCTCCCAGCTCTGTCAGATCCAGTGCTGCTCCAGTGTTCCTCTAACTCTCCTCCTGTCTGAACCAACACATTTCAACCACTTTCAGATGTTTTAACGCCCAGATATAACATCTGGCGGTCACCTAGAATTCATAGAACTGTAGTTACAAAACTGTACCTCGAAAAGGGAGCCATACAGCTTTGCACAGGTACATTAAAAGAAGGTTTTGGTAGAGAGAAAAAAACTTGTACTGAATTCTATATCAAACTGAGAAAAACCATGCAATAAAAAGAATGATACAAAAATACATCAAGTTTCACTTGGTTCGGAAACAAGTGAATCATCCATCTTTTAAACACTGACTAATAACTACCAGTGTCTTGCTTTCCTAAAATTAATGTCACTCAATGCTGTTTCTTCCATCATTTGTCACTTCCTCCTGACGTATTACATCTTTGTTTGTTCACTGTATATTTTCAGTCTAAACTCTCCGGTGAAATGTAGCCAAAAATAGCGCCTGTATCATCTGCTCCTTATATAAACACACAGCAGCTGCCAACAACTATTGTGGATGAGCCCCAGAAATACCCAGAATGCAGCACAGTGTGGCATTGATTCCCAAGCCCTATTGGGACCCTCAGAATTAGTTCAAAATGGTTTTATTTCCAAAATTCAGATCTGGGTAAGTTACTGTATTGTTATGGTGACAAGAACATTTTGACAGAGAATGTTAGATGAGAATCAGAATACAACCAGGAACTTGTTTCTCTCTTTTTTGGTCTTGTATTATCTTAATAACATTAACCCTTTTGCTTAACAACGTTATTCTATTGAGCGTCAGGTCTGTTGCTGACTCCTTATCCCCAGATTGTATTACTTTTTTTTTTCTTCACCCAAACAGAGAGAAGCTTAAAATCATTTTAGTCCTGGTTAAGCTTGTAAAATTTTCTGTTTTTGCAGTCAGTTGCAGTTTTAAAAGTCTGGTCTACTGCACCCACTCTGAAAATAGATGGTGACCCTAATAGATCTTAACACAAAAACGTCCAGGGAAACGTCTGTCCTGGAAGATAGGGAAGGTGACAAAATGATATACATTTTGTTGTATATTGGCTGCACTTACAGCAGCAGGAAGGGGGTAATTTTCTACCAGAACATAAAAAAAGATGACAGGGGAGCATAATACTTATTACTGATATGCTGAGTGTCTTTTTCTAAAGAAGCATTATTGATTCCCTGCTGACAAAAATCTGTGTGAAAGACACTTCAAAACCCACTGGTGGGAATCACAATGTGAAAGATGAGCCCGCTGCTTAGACTGCAAGATGTTCTAACTGGGAGGTAAGATGACAACATATCGATCAGAGCAACAGGTTATCTACAGTATGAGTCCATTTTCATGCACACACACACACACACACACACACACACACAAACACATGCAGACAGGGAAAGTATCTTTCATAAAACCACAATTACAACCACATAAACTGAGCTGGAGTATATCAGTCAGAGCTGTAAATGCAAGGCAGCCAGTGGACGGACCTGGCGGCCCGGTGGGCCTTGAATGCTAGCAAATCAATTGAATGTAGCTCACACATGCACACAAACACACACACACATACTCTAGCCACATAAAAGGAAAAAAAAAAGAAAAACAGAGTTTTTATTGGATGCCCAGAAACGGTCGGTGATCAAACTCCAACAGCCAAAAGAGCCACAGTGATTTAGTGGAGCGAAAATCCATTATGGCTCCATCCAAAGGTAATGACTTCTTCAGGCCTTCCAGCTGATTCTCCAGAACAAGAGTGGGAGGGGATAACACACACACACATACACAATGGACAAATCAGGCCTTTGTACAGAACAGCGTGAGGTCCTGAAAGAGTCCACCCTGACATCACCTCTCTTTAAGTCTTTTATACCTTCAATCACTCACAGTGACTGTGGAGACAGAAGCATCTCTATTCAATATGAGAAGAGAAACCGTAGCAGCACGAATGTTGATGCCCCTTATTTGTTAATCATTATATGAAGACATAAAGCCAAGTATTATTGCAATAATACGTTTATGCACACTATTCTACAGTACATGCTCCACTTAACACTAACCTCAATGTAAAAACTAAAGGCTCAACCTGGTGATTTGCTCAAAATGTGCTTCTTTTTCCTGCACAAAGTGTAATTCACAAAACTATGTGATACCTTGAAGAAGGCGGCTAAGCTCAAATTACTCTGGGAAAAAATCTGAGGTGAGAAAAATGTATGAAAAATGATTGTCTCTTAACAGAAAACGTTGAGGTGCCCTTGAGCAAAGCTGGCAATCTTGACATATTGTGTGAAGCAGTGAGTTTTGCTGGAGAATCGCGTGGCCCTGCAATGCAATTTTTAAAAAACGCCCTACAGTGTCCAAGAGGACTTTGGACCTTGCCATCAAGGAGATAAATTACGCTCTTCACCGCTCCTGCTTGGAGAGTACTGAAACTGCATTTGAAGCACCCTTTTGCTAAGAGTTGAAATAACTCCTACAGTAACGCTGGGTGCTCTGAGCATTAAGCTCTCAATGTTGCCGGCAATACGAAGCAGAACCTCCTTTTATTTGATTGCAAGTGTAAAAATAAGGAAGTGCTGTAACACAGATGCCTGGTAGACTGAGTTGTACATGGTTGACATGGTTTTTACATGGTTGTAGATGGATATTATAAATATTAAACTACTCTGTTATGTGTAAAATGCATTGTCATTTATCATACAAAGGTGCTTTCGATTAAAAGGAATAAGAAAGTTACTAGCACGGTAGATGGATCATTATTAAGAAGGTGTGGCACCAATTAAATCTTATCTCATATATACAAACAAAAAGGGTCAAACTACCTTCATATCATGGAGTTTACAATGTAATGTATGTGATCTCTCATTCGTAACATCTTGCTTTTATTATCTTTTACTTCTTATCCGGATTTGTGACTTTGGTTTGTTAGTGCAGCTTAAATTCATATGACTTGCCATGACATTACAAACACGGCTGTAAAGCCTCATTAACTATAAGACTCATTCTTGATTAGAGCCAGCTTTAGGCCAATGCAATAATTGCCACCTCCTAAATAATTACAACAGAGAGTTCTTTACCGAGGTAAGTAACGAACTCTAATCCTGTAAAGTAGATAATTAAGGGGTGGCAGCAGCTAATGCTACTTTACACCATACTTACAGTATGAAATGAAGACCATGCATGGTTTGAGGTGTTGGGTCACAGTGGCACATTATTATAGCACATTTTGATTAAAGAGAAAAAAGTGACAAATGCTAGAAACTGACAGAAACGAGCAGACTGAATTTAAACAAAACCAGCAGAGAGCAGGATCATAAGCTTCAATCCACGCACCTTGTCATAAAGGGGCACAGGGGTGAGTGATACACAAGCTCACCCACCACAAACCACCAAACACGAGCAGACGCCGCTACTCAGCTTGCCAACTGATAAGAGCTGTAGCTGGGTGGGCAAACACTTGAACCTGAACCACAGGGCCTGAGCCTCTACCGTCCTCTCCTTTCTGCTCTGTGCTCTGTTCCTAGATCAGCGCTACGAAGGCTTTTGCCTCTTCTGCAATGCCAACGCTGGAGAGACAAGCCAAACCTGGAGCTGACACAAAATGAAAGCTCAGCATACACAAAAGCCACATTAATCCTATTGAATTCCTCAGCATGATCGACAGCGCCAAGTCCACTAATTAATTATCGCTCTGCATGGCAGACACAGTGAATGTACAAGGTGTATGTACAGTGCATAGACCTTGGTTGCATGCACACTGTCCTTTAGTATAGAGATATCTTTCTACTGTATGTGTGTGCATGTGTATGGGTGACTACAAGTGTATGGCCTTTAGTAGGACTCAACTACGTGTAGCATACCGCAACACAAAACTCCAGTGTCCTGTAACAGGCATCAAAGCCATTAACTGATCATTCCAAGGAGTAAAAAGCTTTATTTTTCCAAATGAGTCCTCTTGAGGATACGAACAGTAGTGGTTCTGTAAATGTAGGACTTCTACAGCAGCTGCGTATGTACATTTTCTGGTGAACAATGGTTTTGAAGAGAAGATTAACTGGGGGAATGGAATCTGCACAATGATGCAACTGGCAGAAAGGCAAAAAACAAAGCTAACTGTCTGCCTGCCTATCTGCTTGTCTGACTATTTCTGTAGACTTACCTTTCATACCGAATTTAGAGCGTCGACCGTATTTGTTGATGAGAACAAAAAGGACAAGGAGGAGGACACAAGCGAAGCCCGCCAAACCCACAGCGATGGAAACCTGAGAAATATGAAATGTTGTGTCAGACTCAGGCAGCGATCAGAGGACTGTGTTCACATCATAATCCTTTCCAGATTTCTGATCACCTTAAATACTGCAAATCTACTGCTTTCTCATAGATTACAGAAGTCTGGAAAAGAGTTAAACAGTTGTCTTGGCTGTGATGTATTCCAGTTGACAGATTGTAATTTAAATATGATGATCCTCATCTACAGCCAGACTTACTCTCAGTGCAGTTTGGGGGAAAAATACAGCAGCTACTTTAGAGTCACAAGCCTGGCTCATCGTCATCATTAAAACCAGTCAAATTCTGAAATTTGACTAATTTGGATAAGTACAGAATAAATACTGCGAATAATGAAAATATAGACAGCTGCTTTTTTTCAGTTTACACAGTATAATTTGCTTATTATCATCACCAACAGGATTTAATGTTCTCATTTTTAATGCAATGTTTAATAATTAAGATTTTAAATCACCAAACAAACGTGCTACTGACCGTTCACTAAATCCCTCCCTCGAAGCACGATTGTCCACTCATAGCTTAACCACCCTATAGAGCCTTTTCACAGCAGACATTTTGCCATGTCATAGCAGGAAAAGCACAGGTGTAATTGTTAACATTAAAAACGATTGCATTCTATTTAGGTGAGCTACAATAGTTCAGGGTCCTGGTATTGTGCATACTGACTCACTGGCATGGCTTACTGGGACACCTGATCTAACTGAGCCATCATTAATGAAATTTGTGTCACATGTGCTCTTCCTGCTATGATGAGTCAAAATGTCTGCCATGAAAAAGGTCTATAGGCTTGGCAAGCCTGTCAAGCTTTGGATTTTCTCCATAAGCGGTGTGCATGGGACATTTAGAGAGTTTGGAGGGTGGTGTATTTATTTAATTATTTATTTATTTTTTGCCTTTCTAACACCAAAAACACAAGAACAAAAGTGTAAGGAATTAATTTAACAGTGTGTTAAGCTGCAAACATTAGCATGTCCGGCTAACTAGCTTACTACCTACAGTACAGTAGGCTAAGGAGCATTTCGTTAGCTAACTACACTGGTTTGTAGACTTATAGGTTAAGTGAAAGAAAAAAAAACAAATCCCTGTTTACTAGCTAACTAACTAGCAAATAAACTGTGTAGTATTTTCTAGGGGTTTAGGGTATCGTTAGCAGCTTTGTCCAGCTCTTTATTGGATTTGGGAACGTTACACTCCAGCAACCCCAGTAACTTCTCCAGAGATAGTGTTACATCTGCCACTAACACACTGGTTAGTCCTGAACTTAAAAGCATTTTCACTTGTAATGTTAAAAGTGAACTGTTTCTTTATGTATGTGCCTTTACATGGGTCATCAACTAATAAAGATGCTGACTTTTAGCTGAGGACATGCAGCTTTAGCCTCAGTCTTTCAGTATGACGTACACTGGCCATCATGCGCGTATTTAAAACCTCTTTTACAGGTTTCTCATTTTAACGTCATCTGGAAACATTAAAAAGTCAGCCAGAAACAGTAGTTTCAACCAATTCATGGAGCTGTTAGCTTGATTAGCTTAACTACAGCTGATAAAGTCTGCCCTCAAGAGTTGTCATTTTATCCGGCAAAAAAGAAGCCTGTTATTGTCTGTATGTAATCAAGGACCCATGTTTCAAAAATTATGAAAAAGACAGGTGTAGCAACAGTAACTATGGAGTACAAGGTGAACAGTCACTAAGCACAGGTGTAATTAATAACACTGAGAATGGCTCACTTACATTTAGGTAGCCCAGTAAGCCACGCCAGTGACCCAGCATGCACATAACTAGGGAACTGGAACCTTCACACTTCAATGTCTGCAGCCATTATTAATGGTATCAATTACACTGCTTTTCCTGCTATGACATGTCAAAATGTCTGCCATTAAAAAAGCCCATTAAACATGGTGGTGTTAGCATCTCTTTCTAGCTACTGAACTACAGTGGAATAACTCACCAGCGTTGGTTTCAAAACTGTACAGAATCCCCATCTACATAACATTTCAAAACAGCAGCATACACTGCAGGATAACGTTACCATCGTCAACATCATTAGTGTCCAAACATACAACTTTGAAAAATGACTGTAACATTGTTTGGTGTATTGTAGTCTTTGTGCCTCAGCGCTGCATGTCAACACACAGTACAAACCCCTACAAGGGTCTTTTGACAAATAAGAAGCAGTTCAGATTTGTGTTGAAAGACACAGCAGCTCTCTGTGGAGTCCACGGGCAACATCTTTAGCAGCTGTTTCATCAACATCATTAAGCAGAAAACTCACCCCAAATGTATCTTCATCTGGTCGGCCTGAATCACCATCAGACGGCGTCGAAGGAACTGCAACACAAAAACACAAAACAGGCATCAGTTGCTGCAAATGAGAATAAACCTTTAATGGCTGTGGCTTACTCCCACCCACCTAAGTTACAGTATAATATCAGTATAAATATCTCCACAAAGCCAAATGGTTGTTTTATTAATGTTTTGTAATAGATTTCATTGCTAGTCTAAAATATTCTTTTGTGCTTCCCTCATTTGTGTGTCTAAGAGTGCTACTCATGTTTTTCTATTGAAATATTGAATGTTAAATCTCTTGACATGGACTGAAATTGCCCTCCTTCTAGCAAGTGGATTGACGTAAACAGGAAGAACCTTGCCATGCCCCTGTTTTATGCTGTAAAGGCTTGAGACAATGAGAGACAATGTTGATGAACAATGCATTTTTGTGTCTAGAGGCGGATCAAAGGCTTTCAGTTAGAAGTCTGCACAGCCTTCAATGCACGCTCAAGTCTGTCACCTGTCACAAGGTTGATAACAAAGCCTGAAATTTGCTTTTACCCAGACCCAATCTTCAGAAGAGACATTGTGTCATTTTTTTTGTAATTGCACAAATGCATGCTCGTGCTTGTACATACACAAAGACACAGACTAATTAAAACAAGCTGCTTTAGAATTACACACAATTATACAAGTAGAAAAACTGAAAAGAAGCTCATACAGCCAAGTGCACCAAATGTTAAATTGGGTCAAATTAAATCAGCTGAAAAATGCACCAACCAACTCAAACTTGACATCTTTATCTAAAACATCTTGATCCAAATTTTCAGAGAACTGGAGCCTGCTGGAGGTCAGGGAGCAGAACTCTACAGTCTACAGTAGTCATATTAATGTATCAAAATTACCCTGAAATCCATTTCTTGATGTGAAAATGCTACATGTCAAACCTCGACAAATAAGAGTTTTGGCAAACAGCAGAGGTCTGGGGAGTGTAAGGAGAAGAGGAAAGAGATGAAGCCATGAAACGAAATGAGCTGGTGTCAGGGAAACTCCAGTCTGAGGCCTCCAGCCAGGACATCAGAGAGTAATTGTGGGCAAATTAATGGCCACATGGTAGACTGGCTGCCACTGGCTCAGACACACACAGTACACCAAAGTGCATTGCTCTGTGTGTGAGTGTGTGTGCCCTAACTACCATCTCTCTGTCCCTCCTTCCCAGCCTTCATCCCTCTCTCCTCTCCTCCCTCTGCCCTCCTCTCTCCTCAGCAGCATTAGTATAAGTCAGCCTGTCAGTCTCCCTTCTACGCCTGAACACCCTCGCACACCGCTGCTATAATGTTTCACACTCTCATCACCTAAACACCTCTCCCTCACCTGCCTCACTCCCAGAAGCTATGTGAGTGTGCGTTTATGTGTGGCAACATGAAGTCGTTGCCCGCCTAATGCAGCTCGCCACACAATCAGCGTTCATCCGTCTCTATCCCTGGCCATGCTGCAAGCTTTATAATCCATGGCTGATTAGAAAGAATTGCCTCATATGGAGATGGAAGAAGACTCTGATGAAGGTCAGAGATCAGACCAGCCTACTTTGTTTAAGCCGTCAACTGTGAGGCTGCCACAACAGCCTGAGGCCAAACCACACATCACACACAGGAGATTTACGAAGCAGTGTGAGAGCGGGCCAAAGCATCGTTCCAGCAATATGACTGCAGTTACCGCTTCACAAACACTCACACATCACCAGCTCACGGGCTGGGAAACTAGCTTGTTTACACTCTCGCTGGTTAGTTAGGGGTTAGGGAGGTTGCGTTATGAATGCTGAGTTGCTGATGTAATTCCCATTAAAGAGAATGACTAAAACCTGGGGTGTCCTGATAGACGAATGGCTGATACGTCCCCGGTTAAATGCCAGCCGGGGGCCTTTGTTGCATGTCATACCCCCTCTCTCTCCCTTCGTTTTCCTCTCTGCTTTAAAGGCAACAATGCCAAAAAAAAAAAGGAAAAAGAGAGAGAATGACTAAAACTTGACTCTCCTTCAACAAATGACTGTCCCCTAAACCCCTCTCCGGGCAGTAAGGCAGGTCTGTCTGACTTTGGATTTCTCCACATGTGCATGAAGCAGTGTGCATGGGGCTGTAGTGAGAGCGATGCTCCATATATAAAACGTTTGGAGGGTGGTGTCTTTTTTTTTGCCTTTACAAACCAATGACATAAGCGGTGAAGAGTAAGGAATGGATTAAACAGTGTCTATCTGCTCCAAGATGAGCTGAAATCGTTAGCATGTCCAGCTAATTAGCTAACTACCAAAAGTAGTAGCATTACAGCATTACTTTCAAGGACAAGGAGCATTTCATACTACATCATTTTGTGGGGTCAGAGGTTACGTTTTAAAAAAAGCCCCGTTCATGACTAGCACATCCCCTGTGTAGCTTAGCGAACGGTTGACCAAGGCATCAGCTGCCCAGCTGCTCAGGCAGAGCTGCTTACCAACCAGCAGAAGAAGACTCTGGTTGTACAGGACACCTCACTGTGAGAGTGTATGGACATGTATGTAGAAAAAGTAGGGCATCACTGAAGCATCAAATCTCCCCAAAAATAAAAAATAAAAAGCTGAGAAGTGTCTGGTTAATTTTGGAAAGCATGAGCCAGTGAGTGGCTGCTGCCCTGCTTAAGACACCTAAACCTTGCATGGAGAGTAACATGACACCAGGGTGTATGAGGAATAAAATATAATTTAGTGTAAAGACTCATTAGCATTAAGGCCCAACAACCTGAATAAAGCAGGGTTTTTTTTTCCAAGCAGGGCAAGTGAATGAGAAATGCTGCTCCCTCTCTCTCAACAACTTGAGATGCCCTTGAACAAGGCATATGGCATGAACATTGCATTTGGTATGAATGAGATTAATAATACGATCAGGGTCCAGAAAATTGAGCAGCAATGCTAGAGCTTTTTATGAACTGCAACACAAAGTGAACAAATTTCTCCATGGTTACTATCTTAACAGTCATACTCCACCAAGTGTTGTGTGTGTGTGTGTGTGTGTGTGTGTGTGTGTGTGTGTGTGTGTGTGTGTGTGTGTGTGTGTGTGTGTGTGTGTTTGTGTGTGTGCATAGTGACGCCAAACAAACAAGCAATAAAAAACAAAACAAAAACAGCAGGGTTAAATTTGAAAATAGAAACACTCACCTAGTTCCACTATGTCTGCAAAAGAGAAGACAGAGAAAGTCACGCTATGTCAATAAACTGACACAAGGTATTAACCTTGGAATATTGACCATGGGGAGAAATTTGCCAGTCTTTGTGGGTTTATTCCCCCTCCCTGTGAACTCAGGATGAACTGCAGGTGAACAATCTACCTGACTGAACTGTGGATGAACCCTGGCTGCAATCCAGCCAGCAGGGATCAGCTCCACAACCTGCACCCTGTGAAGGGAGATTTTAATAAAAACTAAGAGCTCCCAATAGTTGATCCATCTAGGACGGAACCTGTAATTCATACAACAGGTAGTTTAAACAAGAAATTCAACTAGTTGAAGACTTGTTCCCATCATGATGCTCATTCTCAAAAAGTGGGCCATGCTAGCTCTTATGGGAATCAGCCAGTTACTTGGCACCATTTCTTCTTTTCTCCTGTGCTTTTATTCTTATTTAAATCCAGAAGAATGAAGGTGATGTTCAAGCAGTAAAAATGTGTTAATAACCCTTGTATAAATGCCATTTTACCCATGAGTATATTCTCAATTGTGATTATCATCAGTGCTGCCAGCTGCCATCAGTGCATCACTCATCAAACACAAGCACAGCGACGAATAGCTACCAAGCAGAAATTATCCACTCACCCTCGTCATCGATGCCTGGGGCCATGAGGAAGTGACCATACACTGTCTTGGTGACCGTTCCCAGAGGGTTGCTGGCCTCCAGAGTGTAGTTGCCGTTGTTGATGTGCGTTGGGTTCTGGAAGGTCAGGCAGCCCTCCAGGTAGTCCTGGTAGAAGTCCATCTCAGTTCGGATGTACTCATTCTGGAGAATCTCCTTTTGCTTGTGGAACCAGCGCAGCTTGGGATGGGGGTAACCCCGAACCGTGAACTCGATGCAGGTATCGTGGCGCTGCTCAGGCTCAGCCAGTCTCAGGATGACTGGAGGAACTGCAGTGAAGAAGGAAAGAAACCATGTAATTTACATGACAGATAAACATTTTAGGCATACTGACACTCTATCCATAGTATAAGGGAAAGAGCAGAATGAGCAGTTTCTAGTTCTCTTTTCACTCTTGAAACCTTAATCAGTTTGCCTGGTTTTTGTGTTATAACGTAAGTTAAAGTATTGCAAAGACCTTTATGTGTTGAGAAAGTTCCACAACCCTTGGGCTGATGAAAACCTGTTCTAATTCTTTAAGGAACCTCACAACCTCTGCAGCAGCAGACTAAACACAAAGCTGTTTGGATTTGTTCTGGGAAACATAACATTTAGGAGGCAGATTTCTTGCCTGGTCGTGGCAATGAGCCTTTTACTATGTGTTACATATTGTAGCAGTACATGGGACAGTGAGGAATACAAACAGATAGAGGGACTCCTCTTGCTTGAAATAGACCGAGGATTCTCCTCAGCATAAACAAGCACACAGCCTCTCTTTCCTGACATGCAGCAACACACCTCAGAATCCACAACGCCGCCAAGCTGAGAGGCAATTTATCACTTTAATACCATCAGATACATTTCATAAACAATTCATCCACTGATTTGTCTTTGTGATGAGTCACTCTTGCAGCTACATCATCAAAAGGAAATATTTGGCAGACGGTATTACCTGGCAGTCTCTCTCTGTGTCTGTTCTACATACCAGCTGCCCCCCCACCAAACCTACCCACCCACATTCACCACACACACACACACACACACACACACACACACACACACACACACACACACATATATAATACACCATTGCTTTGTCTCTTGCTGGGTCTAAATGAAGTCTGCAATTTCTATAGGCATGTGTGAGCAATCCTAGATAATGGTTGCATGTGTGTGTTTATGTTGTCATTCAGGCAACCCTGCAGTTTCTTCAATGAATCCTTACCTTCAGTTTCATGCAATGTGCTGCTAAATAGTAAATGTTTTCTGATTATACTTTGAATCAAGTACTAGGGTTGGGGTTAGGAAAGTCAATTATTAATTAAAAATACCAAATATTTGATGATTACAGGCACTAAATGGGGGATTTTGGATGACAGGGTTAAGCTGTTTGGAGGCCCCAGGGCAAATGTTTGTTGTTGGGCCCCTATTGACTTCCCTACACTTATGACCGTTCATTCTCTTACTGTAAAAAAAGTTCACAAAGCAGACTATATGGCAGTTTTATTGTTTGCCAAGACATCCAACCAGTAATACTACTTGGGCCCAGGTTTTCCGTGTGTCAACTTGTTTGAGGCATTTTGATTACTGTCAAGTTTATTTGGGAAAATACACGATGTGAGCTCAAAACAGCCATGCTAGCAGCTTGGTGAGGCCAGGCTTAGGCACAGAGGTGCTTTGAGCAAAACACCAACATGGCAACATGCTCACGATGACAATGTTAACATGCTTATGTTGAGCAGGTGTAATGTTCACCATCATAGTTTAGCGTGTTAGCATGCTAGCATTTGCTAATTAGTACAACTGAGGCTGATGGAAATGTAGATATTTGGTCCAAATACTTGCAAAAATGTATTGGACAAGTTAAAATTTTGACCTCATGATGGCACTACATGAAAAGTTGAGGTTGTTACAATTCATCCTGAGGGGGACATGAATGTGTGAAGCTAATTTCATGGCAATCCATTCCAATGTTTGTCGAGACTTTTCACTCAAAACCACAAATGTCAACCTCATGGTGGCGCTAGATAAAAAGTCAGGAGATCACCAAAGTCATTAGGGTTCATCTTCTGGAAACCAGTGCCTAATTGTAAACACTGCACTTGTGCTTTATCATTAATAGACAGTGATAGACTGTGATTGACTTAATTTATAAATGATTGTCATATAAATTGATAATAAAAGTAGCTGTCAGTTACAGTTCTGGTTATTATAACTAATTATAACAGTCGTTGAATGTGTAGCAAAGGATAGCTAATGTTTTCAAACCAAATAATCATCCTGTAAAAAGATGAATAAAGTATTTAGTAGTGTTCGAAAGCTGTCATTTCATAAATTGCTTTGGTGATACTGTTCCTGCTAGACAATAGTGACAATAAAGTCATTCAATTGAACTAAAGGCTAAGGCATGTGTATGTGTGAACGTGTTGGTGTGGGGGCGTGTACAGAGCTGTGATTTTTGAGTGCAGGAAGAAAGAGAAAAGATAGAGATGAGAGAAAAGAAAGAGAGACGAGGGAGGAAGATGGGCTTGACGTTAGGCTGGTATGTAGCGGTGCAGCCTAAAGACAGACAGAGAGTGAAAGAGAGGAAAAAAAAACGAAATTCTCTTGTTGATGGACAGTTAGGGACCAATCCATTTTCCCCTCAGTGTGGCTGTCAGCCCAGTCTCAGTCAATACAATACAAATCAGTACAATGCTCCATACTGCTCTGTAACAACATGGTGTCCTTGTGGCGCTCATACAGATGACAAGCTTTGATAACTACATGCCTTTGATCAGTGAGAACACTGAATGCAAGGCTAGTTGTGCAGTGTTATCTAGTGGTAACACTGGTGGCATATTTCAAATGCCATGTCCCAGCCAGACTACAGATAGGACATCTTGGCTGGCAGTGACAGGGGAGGCAACAGTTTCATGGGACAGATATTGCCACATATTCCCTCTGGGTTGAACCACATTGTGATTAAGATTTTAACCTGTAAGAAGCAGCAGAGTGATATTATGTGGAGTCTCTGGAGGGATACAGCTGGGATACACCTAATTTTCTCATCAATTACTCATAATTAGAGTTAATGCCTTGCTCTACCTGTAGAGATACTCAGGGAACAGAACTACTAACCCAGGCGTTAGTTAATGCCTTGTTCTTAATAGAGAGCTACATCAGGCTTATAGGACTCAAGGAAAAAAACATGGTAAGTTATGTGAGTCCACAATGCTGTAGAGCTGCTATTGTTCCAGACAAAAGCAGGACAATGGGTCTGCAGAATTTGCATTGTGGTTAATTACAGTTTCGCTAAAATAGGCAGCTCATCTTTGAATGCAGAGAATGTTACTTGACGGCTGGTAATTTCGCTGTCAATCAGATTACTCCCTAATCAGAGCAGCAGTTTAAGCTATTTTATGACATTTCCAGAAACAAAAGGCTGCACAGGGGAGGAAATGTAATTACCATCAGAGCATGTGGTGAAAAATTAATAAGTTAATTTGCAGCACCAGCAGAGAGTGACAACAGGGAAAAAAAAATGCCTGGAGATGTACATCCATAGAGTGTCCGTGTGGAGGAAGCCCTGAAGACTGGATGTTGCAAAGTCAATCTGTCATTCTAGCATGGTCCTTAGCAGTTCCAGTAGGGAGTGTTTGAATTGGTGACAAATCTCCCCTGTCCTGTAGCGTGATACATTGCAAACAGCCGCAATATATTGTGCACTACAACAGCAGGCTTGCTACAAAGAGAAAAATGTCAGGTACCTTTGATAAATATTGGCTTTAAATACAGTCCGTCCCAAATCTGCCCTGGGCCAATCCACAGGGTAAACTTATGTAAGAGCTGAGTTATATACTGTAATTCACGGTCTGGATATTAAGAGGAACATTTTGATGGTTACCAAATCATTGCTTTATCATTGCTGAGGGTTGTGTATTTTTTTTCCCTTTCTCTTTCCGCTCAGATCAAGGCTAAGCTTTCATGTGGGCTGGAGGATATATTCTTGCTAATTGGCTACATCAATTTCACTTGGTTTGTAACTGTGCAACACCTCATTGCATTCTAAATGTACCTGCATAATTTGCCTGTTCTGCTTGATAAAGGAGATTTTTTTTCCTGCTGTAAATTATTCTCTTAGACTGTCAGTGTCATTAATACAAGATATATTTCAGTCCCAACTAAGTCCATCAAAGCTGCCATGAAAGACATTGTATGCAAAAGAAAACCACCAAGTGGTCTTGGCTCCAAGCGTTTGTACTGTACCAGCTACATTCTAAATAAGCTTTTCGTGCTACAGAACTTTGCAAATATAAAAGAGAACCAAAAAACATCAACTAACAATATCTCCAAATAACCAAGTGTGTACACAATTCATGTCATAATCTTGATCTAGCATAATGCAAAAAGTTGATTTAAGATAGTCTAGGTGATTAAACAAGACTGGGGCAATACAGTCAATAAGTCCATGAGCTGTTGAAACAGCTGCATATCTGCAGACAGCCCTGTCTCCTATAAAAATGTTGATACTGTACGAGTTAGATATTGTAGAGAAATTGTGTGAAATACGTGGGCAGTAAACATTTTGCAGATATATTCAATGTAAATGTTTCTTCATTATGCTGACAAAAAAGATAATCAGGGCAGCATTACATTCCCTGCAAATAGATTTGCTAATGCAAATAAGGGCTATATGAATGTAGTTTTTAGGGGACAGGGTTGATCACAGACTATCATTTATCATTACCTCTCGCTGGTCAGTCAAATTCACAGCCAGCAGATCTACTGTCTTTAAACCTAGCCAAGCCAGCTTCTCTTGGCTCTGACCAAATAGTTGCAGTAGCTGTAGGACATCAATGTATTCCTCACATAATAACTGACTGGCAGAACTGACTGCCAATGAATCTGTCAACTGTACACCACTGACAGTTAATACCAGTATTTTCAAATTGTGCTGTATTTTGGTACACTGGATGATCAATCATGCCAGCCTGTACCAAACGATGCCAGATTTTACCAAACGATAGTAGTCCCCAGACAAGTTGATGGCCTCTAATGTGGATAAGCCACTAGCTCAGTGGTCGGCAACAAGATTTCATTCCAAGCAATCACTACACCAGCAGGGTTCACTGATTAGCGCCTTCAACAACGGGGCAACATAATTTCAAATTTTAAGCATTTGAGTCTAATTCAGAGCATTCATGAAGAGTCAGCAAATATGGTCTAATACCCAAGAAACTCGACAATTGATGGAGACAGTACAGTACAGATGTAGCAGAGACTGAATTGATGATATTTCTTTTATGGTATGGTTGATGGAGGTTGTTACTTATTACAGATGTTGACACTACACTTAACCTGGGGCTAACCCTTACTGACCCCTACATTTAATCCTGAGCAAACATGACACACTAGCATTCTTAGCCATGCTAGCATTTTTAGCCATGCTAGCGACATGCCTCTAGGGGAGGTAATGTGGGTCTGTCAGTCCACCACTTTTGGTCCAGACTGAAATATCTGACTTTTCCTCTAATACCATCATGAGGTTGACATATTTGGCATTAGTGAAGTCTTTACAACTATTGGATTAAATTGTAATAACTTTCATGATCCCTTAATCTTGCGCCATCATCAGGTCAAAATGTACATTTGTCCAGTACTTTACTTGCTAAGCTAATGACATTCCCATCAGCCTCAGCTGCCCTTTGTGTTTAGTGCTAATTAGCAAATCTTAGCATGCTATAACACTAAACTAAAATGATGATATGATAAACATTATACTTGCTTAACATCAGCTTTAGCATTGTCATTGCATGTTAGCATGCTGATGTTAGCTTAAAGCACCACTGTGTCTATGTATAGCCTCACAGAGTCGCTGTTGTAAGAAGATCAACATCTCTTTTTGCTGTGGGTTAATAAACTCTGCTCTGTAGCAAGCCTGGTGCTAAATCTAACAGTATGAAAGTTTGCGATGTCACAATAAATTTTCCTACAAAATAAGTCATTGACTGTATTAACCTGCAGCCTACAATGTGAAGGGTTTAAATAAAACTACAAACATTAGTCAAACCAAGGGGTGTTATAACTCAAAGTTCAATTTAAACCCAAGCTAACATTTAGGTATAAAAAACCTTCTAGTTACACTGTGTTCTACTTTGTTGTCAAACATGATTTTCTGTTTTTCTTATGCTATTGTTGTGCTGGTGATATTACTCTACGGTATGTACACACCATGTGCCAAGCTACTGAATTTAATTTTAAACAAAAGCCATTTGAGATTCCTAATGTCCCACAATTAACCTTGATGACATTAAACATAAACAGCTATGCAAATTAGGGGATTCATTAAACAAATTAGTCAGAATAAGCAAATGTTTTATGTCAACATACCTACCTTCACATAACACATGGGCATCATTAATATGAATGTACTGTATATGAATCTTAAAGCAATACAGGGTTTAAATCATTTCAAGGGAATAATATTTTATTATTAATATGCAAATTTAAACAACAAGGTAGAAGAAGGTAATGCATAACGAGAACCTGTTGTGTAAGTTTGAAGTGTTTGCCATTGGTCATGACATACTGTGTCCACTATGGGCTTAAAGTATAGCCTTCACCTCACTCCTGTCCCCTCTGCAGTGCAGGCCAGAGTTTCCCTGGATTTAATCATAGGAGAAATCCAACTCACATTGTACGTTGAGCTGGATGGAGGAGTTGGTCATCCCCACCACATTCTCTGCAATGCAGGTCAGCTGGAAGTTGTTGTCATCTCGGCTGATGTTGAAAAGAGTCAGGTTGATAGAGTGGATGTTCGGCCAGTACACATTAGACTAGGGAAAGAGAATGAGAGACACAGATGGACAAAAGAGAGACATTTAGGTACATGAAGGATATACAGCATATATAATTATATTACTGGAGTTTAAATCTTTTATTACTTAATCAAAATTAAAGTAGTGGTTGATTTATTAAAATAGAATACACACTACCAGTGGAAATTAATCACTGCGGTGATCTAGTTTGATCTTACTACTATAGGGTGAAAATTGCAGCAAGAATGTAAAGAGTGATTTATTGTACATTTTGGCACTAATTGGACTAACTGATTCACAGCTTTTCATCTTAAGGCAGTCAAACACAATGTTTATGCTTCCCTTCTTGTCCTCAGTTGGCCAGGTTCCCCGACACTTCACTCATCCCGATGAGCTACAGTATCCGTCTACCCTAAAACATCAAGCCTGAGGCTGAGCTAACTTTCGTCTGTAAAGTCCCTGCACGCATTAAAGACACAGATGACAAATACAGCCACACAGCAATTTCAGAAACTGCTGTTCTCCTCTTCCCGCAGTTTATCTCTGCTGTTGTTATTGCTGTGACGTCCCTGGGGCCTGTCTCAGGGTAGCGAGATCAGCAGGTTAGCGTGCTCACTGTGGGTTCAAGCCAGGTCTCTCAGTCTCACAAAACTTCATGGTAACCTATGCTGCACAGCTAATAACAGCCAAGGTCCTGTTTTTCATATGTGAATAAGAGAGTTAGCTTGACTTGATTGTTGATGATTTGACACAACCTTTAGGGTGGATTTTTCAGTTCTTCAAATTTATCTGGAGCTGTTGTCATAGCAACAAGTCTTAATGCCCAAACCTTCACAGTTTGCTGGATCGTGATTGTGAGTTTTCAGGGTTAAGTCCCATAAATGAACTCATATTTAGATACAGTGTGATATGTTATATTTATGCAAGCACATTACTTATATTTATATAAGTCTATTCCCCGGTGCATGATGGAAGGTTTCCCTACATGCCTAATGTACCTCATGTAAGTGCAAACACATGATCAGCACTCACCCAAACATGTGAGTGCCGATCTTGTTTTTCACTATACTCATGTTGCCTTTATGTCAAAATAAGAGTGTTCTGTTATTCAAGATACATTTATCCAAGAACAACAAATCATTCCTCTAACTGCGTTCACAGAATTGGCTGGATTGGAATTAACAGACAGATAAAGTTGGACATTTAGACAGATAGTCACTAGGTACTTTTCAGAGTAATATTTTAAATAGAGAGAGTTAAATAGAGTTAAGCTTATAAAATACAGTAGATTGCTAAAGATTAAACCTGTAGTTTCAAATAATTTTGGCGTATGACCCCTTACAAAACAACAGTGACCACTTAGGGCCCCTTGTAATATGTGAGATGTCTTTCAGTTCCAAATAGATATTTTTCCTCTGTATTTCTTAGATGGTTTCATTTGAAGAACTGCTCGAGACCCATAGAGGTCAAATGATCCAATATTTCACAAAAAAAAGCAAAGATTAGATAAAAACCAGTGTAACAGGACTTAGTTTTTTTCTTCTTGGAAGATTCCGACCCCTAGGTTGGAAACCACTGGAGTAAATAATCTAATACAGTAGTTAAAACTAGCTCCACCTCAACCAGCTACAAGAGTAAAATGCTGCATTGTTGCATCAGTATTAACAATCAAATAATGCCATATTTAATAATGTATCAGTCATAGGAGCCATGTATTACATTTATTTACAGTGAGTACATTTTGCTGATAATACTTCTGTACTTTTTCTTAAGTTTACGTGTAACAGAGTAATTTTACACAGTTGTGTCTGTACTTTTACTTTAGTAAAAGATCTGAGTACCACTGCTGATAACAGCATGTAAACCTGGATTGGTTAAACCATATTGAAAAAGCAGGGCCCAAAGTACAGCAAAGTGACATGTAACTCAAAAGGAGCAATTGTGAACCCCATGAAGCGTGTCTTTCCATCACAAATGTTTGATGACTCAAACGCAGCTAATGGTGACCACTAATGGTCCAAACAATGAAAAAAAACATGTTACATAAATGGTTTGGGTACTTTGGCATCATTACTCATTTTTTCAGTGCCATTTTGCTGCCGTAAAGCTATAAAAGCCTAATAATAACAGTGACTTCACAGCTGTTTGTTTGTATGTGTGTGTGTGTGTGTGTGTGTGTGTGTGTCTGACCAGGTGTGTGTTGATGGAGTGCAGGCCGCTGACAGTCCAGTCCACTTCAGGCAGTGGTGATCCAGATCCATTGCAGCTCACCGTCACGTTGTCGCCCTCCATCACCAACACACTGCTGTGGCTCACGCTGATCTCTGGTAAGTCTGAAAACACGCACACATACAAATACACACACACACACACACACACACACACACACAGTGTATGTTCATGTTAATACACACCTGTCAACAGCCTGTGTCTACATATTTTCACACCAAATCAATTAATCACTTTTCATTAATGTAACAAAATTAGTACAAAGGAGGAAATGGGTTACACATCCACACACACACACACACACATTAGATGTCAGGGATGAGTCACCACCAGGAGATAATACTGCAGAGTCTACAGCCTCTGTCAGAGTCAACACAGAGCTCCTCACATCAGATTCACCCTCTGAACTCTGTCACACCTCCTCCCCTTCCCACCTCGACTCGTCTCCCTGCTCCACTTCTCTCTCCTCACCATTTCCCTTTCAACCCTTTCCTTCCTTCTCCTGCTTTCCCCGTCTCCTTCCGTCAGCCATTCTCCTTTTCACCCTCATCTCTCCCTCGCCTTTGCTCTCCTCCTTTCCCTCCCTCTCCCCTCTGCTGCTTCCTTTTTCTTTTCCTCTTTTTTAAACGCAGATCACCCCTTCCTCTCCTCCTTTCCTCCTCCTCCTCCTCCTCCTCTTCTTACCACAGTTGTGGATGTACATGTTGTGCAGTCGTATCTTGGAGGCTCCGTTCCTGCAGTAGAGCTGCTGCGTGTGGAGCGCGGCCTCTCCTCTCTGCTGCCACAGCTGGATCCAGCGGATATCACAGCCGCAGTCAAACACCACACCGTCCAGACGCCTTGAAAAACAAATAGGAAACAACATAATCAACAATGACAATAACACCAGTCCAACCACTGGGGATGTAATGCAAAGCTTCTATCTGTATCTGTTTATGTCACAAAAATATCTGGGGCCATATCACATCATGGAGGTTGTGTATATAATGTGAGGAGGCCCAGATTAATGTAAAGTTGGTCTGCGTGGCTATGCTAAAAATTGAGAAAGCTATTAACAAAACACAGGCCATAATAGCTCATTGGCAGTAATGTATAATTTTTATTTTAAAAGAGGTCGTGCATGCAGTGATAGAAGGTCCAGATGAAAATTGAGTTGAAGTATACAATTAGAAAGCTGTTAACAAAAATCTGAAAAGCTCTCTTGGCTATTTTGCATTTTTGAGACAGTCCCTAACTAGTGTCTAGCTACTGAGATGCCAAGATTAACTATCAAATCATGAGGTAAAAATAACACTTGTGGATCATCGGTCAAGCTTCACTCCGCACTGAACAACAAATCTGGTAAAAACTGATGAAAAGCTATTGAGAATGAACCTCAGTGAATGTCTGAACATCCAATTTAAAACTATCCACAGCTCCATGGTTTTAGCATATTTGTTTACATTTTGGCAAATCTACATCATGGAAAGTCATGCTGCTGTGGCTCCTAGCAGTTCCTGTTTGCATTGTATAATCACCTGGGTTTATTTGAAGCTGAAGAAAAAGTATAACTCTGATAATTAAGAGCCAAGATCTGAAGTTATAAGGAGTTATGACTCTAAGAAGAAGAAGTGTTGAGATGTTTGTGGTAAAATGTGTCAATTCATAACTGTTTACACAGTTATTTATATTCCTTTACATACCTACCAACCACCTAAAGATACAAACTACAAAAGACACCAAACACTTTCCACACCATTATCTCCAGAAATCACACAAATAATGGAAGCAGTGACACTAGTATACTGTAACAACAGCAAGCTGCGTTCAGATCATATCTTCAGAAACACAAATATTTCTGTAGCAGTGTCAGTCTACAACTGAGGGCAATAAGCCTCCTCATCAGCAGCAACAATAATAATATTTAGCATGACATCAAGTCCAGTTTTGTAGGGCTGAATACAAGGAATTTAGATCCCAGTATTTCCCGAGAATTCTCGTCAAAATCTGCTCCAGTTTCCCAGGAGAAATACCTGCAGAAAAGCAGAATATTTGGTATCTGTCTGCTTGTATATCTGTGTGCACCTGTGTTTACATACTGAAGACTATCATATGGACTAAAACAAAGACGCCTTATCCAATCCTCATTAACGCTACAATGCAACTGTCATAGCTATAGTCTGACCTTGATAGGCAGTTGTTACTGTAATACAACTGAGTAAACGTTTTAGCTACAATGGTTTTTTCCAATTATTTTTCATGCTAAAATGGCAGCCTGCTGTTCAGCTGTGTGGCATAATATTTTACCATTTAGTGTTAACAAAGTGTCTAAATCAGACATGTCTGTATAGTTGGCAGTGTGTTTTTGTAGTCCAGAAATAGTGTACTTTTAAGAGGAATGGTTGTGCTACTACCATATAAGCTGAAGAATAACATCTGAGTGAAAGCCATTTCATGTTTAATTATCTGCAGTTCTGTTTAAAAGCCAACTTCATTTAAAAATACCAGGAAAGAATGAGAAAAGAAGGAAAGAATGAGAATCTTTTGGATGAACTTCAGTCTGCCGCGTCCACCAAGCTGTGCACACACGCTTCACCTTCTCCGTGAGCAACAGCAAGAAAGGAAGCAATAACAATCTTCAGCTGCACGATAAGCAACATTACTGACAACACTCTCAATCTAATTAGCAACATTCTTCACAATATCAATAATACAGCAACAATATAATCAACGGTGTCAATAATAAAAATCAGCAATTTAATCAAGTGACTGCTCATACAAAACACTCTGGGATATATGACAGTCACCACAGATGTATGACTATGTTTTATAATATTATTCAAATCAACAGACAAGAAGAAAAACAATGAAAGCCTGCACCGTGGCATTCAAATGTGAGAAGGTCAAAGGTCAAAGCAGTGTTCAGGCTATCAGTCTCAGGCTGTATTAGCAGCAGGCAGGTATCATTAGGCTCCTCTGTGCATACATTTCATTCTCACAGCAGTGTGCAGCAAAGAGTCACATTATTCAGCGTTGTACGCCACCTCTGCATTTTGCATATGTCCAATTTGGAGGCTGTGATTGGTCAATTTTGTCAAGATGAATGCCTGTCCAAATGTCCTTGACAGAGGTCAATAAGATATTGCAGAAAGCATGAATAATGTATGCGGTACGTCCACCATGCCATATAAAGTAATGAGAATAGATTTCCTCAGGTGGATCTCGCTTATTATCAGGTGCTCTCTGGATCTGATACTGTAGTTACAGCAGAGCCTCTTCACATTCACTATATGACAGCAATACTTGCAGTGCTGTGTCCCTTCTATGTAGCATACAAGTTAGCTCCATATCTATCCATTATGAACTCCTTTTCTCTTTAATTATTACAAAAAACCTAGTAGTTAGTTATTTTCTACAGGTGCACTCTGATTGCACTCAGTGTTTGCCTTATTTTTACCTTTTATGCAAATACTAACCTAACGAATTGAAGTCAAAATCTATAACTCAAATAAGTTCATAAATAAATCTGAAAAAACTTCATTTCCCATTTCAGTCAAACTCAAATTAGTTTTTATTATATTTCCACTTACAAAGAAATGCACATCTAACCTCTTAGCGTGCATTTTTTTCAGTATATTATGTAGGAAAAACAACCAATAAGATCAAATCTAAAAGTGTACACATTCATTGCGTCCTCGTGTCTTCAATTGCGGCAATTTGTGTTTTGATTGTAGAACCTTCATTAGGCAACAAAACCATTTTTCTTTTCTGACAAATATTTCCAGCTAAGATGAAAGTATTTCCGTCAGAACGGATCACACAGACCATTTACATGACAACCTTTCAGGTATTATCTCAGGCAGAACATAGTTTATCATTTCTACAATGACACATGCACATATGGCCATGGGCAGGATTGTAGAAAATACTAAAGTCATGACTAAAAGTAATCACTTAATCATTCATCATTTAAATATATTGTCTAAAAATACTGGAATCAGCCTAATTAATACCCACCAAGGTTAAGTTGCTAAGAATGTCTAAATTGCTGTTAGAAATAAAATATCACACAGTGCACTATAACAAAGCAACTAAAGAATTCTAAAATACATGCATGTCAGCAACATGTTGGATAAACTCAAGTAAAATTCTAGCACTTTTCAAGCACTTTCAAGGTACCTAAACCAAAAATGTCCAGACTCTTGAAGCCTTTATCATCACATCTAAATTGTTACTATAAATGTCAGGAGACAACAAACAAATATGACAACAAGATCATTTTATTTAAAATATTAAAATATTTTTGGTTTACATGATGATGAAACACCAGATTATGTTGAAAATCAAGCATTTTTCAAGGAGTATATCAAATTCAAACATATTCCTAACCTTGAAATACATAACGGTTAAAATTAAGCATTTTCCAAATTTTCAAGACTTTGTACGAACCCTGTACCTTATATGGACTATGAAAACTACACGGTATATAGCACAGTTCACAGAGTTCATTCCTCAGACAGGTAGCTCCCAGGTTTCATTTAATGCTGAACAAGTTGAACCACAAGGGATCAAAGCTCACCAGAGCAGGGCGGCCCAGGCTTTCCCCCTTTATACTGTAATTATGTTAATTGTTAATAAGAACCACCACCTCCATACATTACCTACTATTCCTCTGGGCAGAGCTGATCAGGGCCAACACGCAGCAGTACAGATACAGGAAATAGCAGAATAAAGCAGGATAAATAAGAAAGCTGCAACCCTGCATTTCAAATGTGTGCCCAGCCCATAAAGTGCAGTAACATGGCTGTGATTTTACAGCTCTACCATCTAAACAAGCTATAAGACAACAAAAGAAGAAAAAAAAACAGTAAACTGACAGCTGGAAGTTGATAAATGTCTGGAGGAGAGCAGATTAGACTTAGAAAAGAACAAAAGCAAACAGCAGTGTGACCCCAGATACAGAGAGCTAACAGCATGATGTTTCCTTGAAGCTGGCTAACGATCCACCCCGCTACTCCAAAAGGAAAGGTAATGATCACCACCGGAGGCTGTTTTTCTGGGAAATGTACACACAGGTGCTCTGGCTGAGGAGCCGTGGATCACAAGCAACGATAAGCTATATACCGCATTGTTGCTCGCGCGCTTTGATCTCAGCTTGAATGCACTGCTTCCTCTCCTTCTTCTGTTGTCAGGGATTATTTTAGGTTTTTAAATCCTGTGTGTTTAATAAATCACCTTATTTGGCACATTATACCACAGTGCTACTTATCTTGGGTGTGACTGTAGATTGTATTTCCTGTGATGTCTGGCTTTGTGGTAAGTCAGCATAAAGACGCTAGTTAGTTGCCCTGTGCCTCTGCTTGTCACATTGTTAGTCACTTCTACTACAATGCAGTACATCCAGATATTAATACATATTAATGAGAAACAAATTATTTGTGTATATAACCCTTACTAGTAGTAAGCTAGCTTTATTTCCCAAGGCACTTAAGGAGTATTTCAGACTATATCATTATGTGGGGTTACGTCAGAAATATACCTGTTCAGGACTGTAACATCCACTGTGTGGGAGCCAAGAGGTGCTAGTATATCTGAGTTTAAAGTAACAATAGCAGCTCTTTCCTGCTCTTTATTTGGTTTGGAGAAATCCCCAACTCCAGCCAAATTTGCGTTAGCGCAACGCTTGTCAAACTCCTTGGTTATTCTTCATCCACAAATCCTTTTCTCTTGTAAAAAAAAAAAGAAGAAAAAAAGGATACGGTTTGAAAATACTAACATTAAAGGATACATCTAACTGGCAAACTAGGAACAACTAGTTTTTCCTGCAATACACGAACAATTTCCATGTCTTCTAAATGGATCAGCTGGTGAAGATGAGGACTTTTTGCCTGGAACATGGATTTAGCCTCAGTCTTTTAGCATTACATCATGTATGTAGCCATCATGTGCATATTTAAGACCCTTTTACAGGCTTGTAGTTTTAAAACAAGCTGGAAACATTAAAAAGTCAGCTGGAGATGGAGTTAGCAACCAACTTGCAGAGATTCAGCATTATCTTACTCTAGCTAGCTAGCTACAGCTCATGAAATCTGCTAGCAACAGTCATCATTTCAGCTGACAGAATCCACGGTCTTTGGCTGAAATGAGAAGCCTGCTTTTGTATGAAATCGAAAACCCATTGTTTCAAAAATCTTTGGGAATTTTCGAGTGATAAATCTGCCACCATTATCATTGCAAACTGTATATGTGGCGTACTAGAAAGGAAATATTGACAGGCATAGCAACAGTTACTAAGGGTTGTGCTTAGTAAACGGTCAATTCTTTCTATTTGATGAAATATTGAATTGTATTTTGTTGCCTGTTTTTTAATCATATCACTCTATTTTTTTGTCTCTATCTTTGATGCAAAGCACTCATTGCTGTTGTGTTTCTGCACTGCACTTCCCATAGATCACTTGTCAATCAAACAGTGTGGTCAGTACTGTCATTATTATTATAGCGTGGAAAAGAGATAATCTAGCTGTCATGCCATCAGATTGGCTTCTAGAGTCTTGAAGCAGTTGATTGACAGTCTGACATCTATTCATAGGCAATAGGCTAAATAAATAAATGTAGCCAGGAACTGGTCTCATTTGTACCATGTGTTTGCTACATTGCTGCTACAATCTTGCTCTTCCTCTGTCAGAAATGTCAAATTATGCTCGGTTTTCATTGTACAGCAGGAGGTGAAGAGGTTAAAGTTTTAAGAAAGAATAGTATAGATCAATCAGTGGGTATAAATGCAGAAAAAAACAGAGCTGACTCAACCAATGTCAAATTTAATACTCTTCTCGTCAGCAAGAGCTTTTATAACATAAGCGTTTTCCCCTGATCCTGCTAAATTTGCTTAACAGTTGCTTTTACCACACCGTACTAAGTGTGTATCATTGCTTCACCACACTCCCGTTTGTCACTGGACCGACTCCATCATTCTCACACTGTATCTTCTGCTTATGTTACGGATAAAGCGGCATGCTGCAAATAAATAAATCACAGTTTTGTCCCATCATTGCCTTTCTGTAAGGTTGCAGCCACTTGGCCAGCGTCCCTGCAGGCTCTCTCACTGCCTGACTTTTTTTTTTCTTTCTTTTTTTTTTTTGTCAAACCGCTACAGTTTTTTTTTTGTCTGAGGAGCCAGGCCTGACTTTGGCTTATCGACAACACCACCTGCACTGCAATCATGTAGAGGAGAGGGGACACCCGAGTCAGGTCAGGGAAGGCTCCAGGTAGGAAAAATGGACAAAGTGAGCAGGAGCTTAAGGCAATTTTTCTTCAGAGTCAAAGATTTTAGCAGGGACTCTTCAGATACTTTTGGTGGTTATTTTTAGAGGATAGATGTTTTGAGAGGTGCTTTATGGGTATATTCATAGTGTATATTCAGGATGAATGATACAGCAATATGTGTACTATCTATTTATAGTCTGACATGTATATTGTGCTCTGAATTTCCGTTGTATTTAAGGGATAAAGTTACTTTACTGCTAATTGTATGTTCTATCATACTAATAATTGTGTTTAGCATAACTTTTAAAACAAACTAAAATACAAACCAGCTGACTGTGTTTCAATCAGTCACCCTCAGAAACCACATCTTTTTTACACCCAATAGAGCACAAAGTGGGTCTCGAAAACAGTAACTGCACACAGGCTGCTTTGTTGCCATAGCGGGTTAAATTCTCAGCTCGCTTCCAGCCACACCAGGCGGCTGTTTTCATCAATAAAGCTCTAAACATCCACTGTACAATACCTGCTCAGCACCAAGCGACAGGCGGTGTTAGTTAGCGGCTAGCTGGTGAACATGGTGAAGCACTGAGCTGCTAAAGAGCCAGGCATGTTACTCAGGAGTTGTTGGAAGCCAAAATATTGGACTTAGATTCAACAGGTAGACTCAAACATGACTCTCACTGATGTATAAATAAGCACGTTTGCTAACACCTTTGCCATATCAATTTTATGTCATTGTCGTGCGTCAGCTTGGTGTGTGGCCCCCAAGTGGCCAAAAAATCAATGAAGATCTACTGAAACTGACTGATGGCCCATTATCTACAGTAGATGCAATACACACTGAATGAATACACTGTTTTCCTTTTTTTGTGACTTAACTTGCAATTTCACGTTTTTTTTTTAAATGGTGACTGTGTCCCCAAACCAGACCCTGGAGCTGCCCAGTACAACTATTGGCCCATAAGTCACAGACTTATGACCAAATGCTTTGCTCACAGGAACCTTCACCCAAAGGCTCTACTTTACACCAGTGCGAACTGGCGGTCTTTTCTTTTCTTTTTTTTACTAGTGCCTGTTTGCTAATTTTGTGGCTTCAATCAAGCCCTGCTTGAGTAGGCGTGTGAAGTGGTGCACAGGTGGTTGTGTTATTGCAGTTCTGATGGGAAAGTTACATTTTAGTATCCATTTTTTGTCCATTAAGCGATGCCTGTTTTTTGTTTTTTTTTGTCTGCTAAGTAAATATTTTATCATAAATATGCACAGAACTTTTGCATAATATATTGCATATATTTGAGGGATTATTATGGTGGGCTGTCACTTCATGCAATCACGTAAATGTTGCTTTTCTGACAGTACTCAGAGTAGTGTAATTAATGTCAACATGTAAACAAATTTTACTAATTATTTCAGTAAACAAAAAATATACACAACATCAGAAAATGATGTAAAGACATGTTATTGTACAACACGTTACTGCAGTTAATTGCACTCATATCATTATCTTGAATTGATGCTCATAATGCAAGGATTTCAGTGGGTTTCTTTGCATATTAAGTAAACTTGTGAATTCTGGATTTTTACAAAAGACACTGCTTACCATGTGAGCACACACATGTGGGCCAGAGTAGGGCTATAGGTTGTAAAGTGAAGTTTTCTTAAATGGAGCGATGCCTGTGAGCTAGTTCAGGCAGTCAACTCGAGCTGCACTGCTATGCACACGTGACATACCTCACTCTCCACAACCATCTACCAAACACACCCTCCCAATTTGGCGGTCTATTTAAACTGCACCACCACCCCAGCATCCACCTGCAGGCTCCGGCTAGGGGGTTTAAGATATTTGCTCATCACTCCCCAATATCTCTATGTAAACATAACTGCGGGGAGTGATGAGGTCGGAGCCTAGACACGAAACTCTATGTTCTGCTGCTATAATAAACATTTCAAACATGAGTTGTCTGAACTGCCTTATCCATGACACAAGGTATTGAAGATACAGCCACAGTAACAGAGGACAGGAACTCACACTGTAAACTCTCTTCCTACTCCATCAGTATAACATGGCGTTGAGGTATATTGCTTTTAAAGCGAAAGGCCTTGTATTTGTATATGTACTTGTGACTGCTTTCACAAAAATAGTATTTATAAGCGAAGGTTTCTTTATTTTTCTCACATCAATTCTACCAGTCAGTCTGGGTTTTAAGATGGTGACCTCTTTAATGTCTAGGCCACTGCTGCCCCCAATCCAGTCTGTTCTACTACATTTAACATTTAATGCTTCCTCTTCCTCTTGCAAGTCAGTCTTTGATGTTTTTGAGGAGTCAGTGTAAATGTCATGTATTTCAGTAAGAGTTCGCCCTGAGTGCGATTGGGCCCCTAATAAAATGAAGGTTAAAAGTTAGTAATTTACCTGTCATGCAGCCCTTGGAAAATTTAATGTTTAATTTATCCTAATCCACTGGCAGTCATATCAGAAGATTACAGGTTTGATCTATTCATATTTCATCCATATTCAAAGAAAAATCCATTTTGCAGTGAGAGGCGTAAATGTTTGACTTTGCGTCGGCCCCTGCTTCTCAGAGAGCTGGGATTAAAGAAGCGCTAACAGAATAAAGGGATTCGGGATGCACATTGCCTCAGGCAGATTGCTTCAGTTGCTAAAGAAGAAGAAGAAGAAGAGAATATTTTCCTCTTTTTGTGGACCAGACAGAATGAGCTTCCTCGAAGATGGCCGTATCGGTGACTGCCGCTAACCCCGCTTCAAATAATCTCCAATAATATCACCCTGGAAGCCGCAGCAGCAGATTTAGCATTTTGCCGCCCCATTCGCCCTGCTGCTGTTCTCAGGCTTGTGATTGGCTGGGCTGCGCACCATACTGCAGTAGCTCCAGTCCTTTGGCTAAAGGGCACACAGACAAAGAGGCAGAGCCGATTATCTGTGTCTCCTCCAGAGGCAGCACACAGCAGACGTCTATTGTAAAGCTTCAATGTGATGTTGGGGCCTTTTCACAGGAGCCACAAAAGACTTGAGATTATTGAGATTCCACTGATAGTATTGTCATTGTCACTGATATTAAGATACTGCAAGGAGTGTGAAATATCTGTGCAACCAACATGCACACAACAACTGTTTTTCAGTTACACTTCACTAGGCTTGATAAGGAGTGTCTGATAAGGTGAAAACAGACTTAATGTACATTGACTGATAGAAAGCACTTTTTCCTCTTCACTTTTAACAGTTGTCTCATCATACATATTGACTTTTGTCTGATTTTAACTGTGGAGTGGATAGTGGATAGTGAGCGCACCGGCCCACACGCTCAGTGGCTGTTTGAGGTTAACAAAGAAGTCCTGCATTCATGTTAAAGTAGCTGAATAAACGATTCTTTAATGGTTACACACCTCTTTTTATTGAGTAAAAACATGTTTTACACCTAATTCATTATGTGTGAAGTAGCACTTAAAAGCAGGAAATGTAGCGTTTAATTCCAAACTTGGCCAATCACACTGCTTTGATGAAACTAGATGTTTAATGGTGATTTCAGTAGGGCGTGTATTACCTTTTTGGTCAGCATGTTTGATATGTATAAATTACCTCTTTTCTTAATAATCCTCCCTTACTTTCATTTATTTGATTTTTATTTTTCACAAAAAGTAAAGTAATTTGAGAGTGGCTTTAAATACCAGTGTAATAGAGCAATGGCCCTTAATGAAATATACAATGAATTAACCAATGGAAACATTGTTATTTTAACACTTGTGAGGGGCAATTACAATGTAATTCCAGGCTTAAAAAACTATTTGTACATTTCCTATTCATTGCAGGTCACTGTTACCGCATTGCAGCTTTGAAATTTGTACTCTTTCATTGTTCAAAAATATTAAATACAATTACAATAACAGGGCCTAGAGTGACAGAGATAACAAGGTGTAGCGACAGCGCCATGGCAAAGGGCCATGCTCTCCTTTCGTCACATAAAACGGAAATTATTTCAGCTGGTTTGATCTTCCTCTATTTACATAATATCAGTGTGGTTCAGCAGCACGGGTGGGCACTTATCATTGATACTGCATTGTGTATTATTCTAATAATTAAAGCCAATAGCCACCCGGTGAACGCGCTTCATTTGGCATGATAGAATGATTGGCACTTACCAAGCTAATATGGTTTGGGCGAGCACATAGATGCAGTGAGGAAAGTAATGATGTCAGGGCCGCGTCGCAGACTCTGCCCATGATAGAGTGACTCATTTCCTATCAGCGAGGCCTGATTCCACATGGCTTCCTTCTTGCATAACGCCCCGGCCCACGTCTGTGCCGCCACGCCACTCCAACTGACACCTCTTAACCAAACACACCAAATGGAATAGACATAAACCCTCACTCCTCATCAGCATTCACTAGGAGGCACAGGCATCACCCTGGCCCTGCTTTTCATGTAGAACAACAAAGAAACCATTTGTACGCATCTAAAATGGTTGCTTAAGAAGAAATGGGATTGCACATCAGAGCAAATCGTGCTCTGTGAGCTGTAATGGTGATTCGGTTAAGGTAGGATCTGTGCTAGTTAATTTAGTTTGTGGCATGTGATGTAGTCTGTCTAGGAATGTAAGGTCATTTAACTGTAACTCTAGTTCTGAACTCTTCAGTGTCTCTGCAGGCAAAATGGCCCTGACCTTGGTTTTCTCGTATAAAAGTGTGAAATTAAAGATGCACTATAATGTATTCAATGGTGACACATATGATCAGCTTGTGATCCATCATTATAGATTAAACTACTCAACAGTATATAAATGAGTTAAAATTACTCCACCTTCACCAGCTACAACATCTAAATGCTGCATAATATTTCATTATTTCTTTATATAATAATCCAATAATAACGTTTTGTAATAATATAAACACTCTGAAAGGGGCCATTCTGCATACTGAACACTTTGCTGACTTCTGCCCTTTTACTTAAAGCCCCTGCAAAACTGGCTTCAAATTTTAGGCATTTCTCTATAACATGAAATATTCATTACTAAATAAGTACAATAACAGCTTTATAAAAAAGCATATTTTGATGTTATTTATACACTCTAAAAATAATCTGCTTCAATGGGACTGAATGGGGATTAGATTTGATCGGCAGTAAACGAACAACCCACCATCAGATTCTGACTCCAGTGTTGCTAAATCCTGATTGGTGCTAAGTCTAAGTGAACCCCGCCCACTTCAAAGCAGTGAGTCCAGCACAGAGAGAAATGGAAATACAGAAATCTCTTGTGTAAAATAACAAAATCTGTTCCAACTTTGGCAGAAAATAGTGTGTTCATGTAGGATGCTGTTACTCATAGTAAGAAGTTGATTGAGGAAAATTGAGGTTTTCTGGGCCTTTAAATTTAATTCGGAAAGCTAAGTTTTACTTGTAATGGAGTATTTTTACACCCTGATATTGATACGTGATATTGTGAAGTAAAGGACCTGAATACCTTATCCACCAGTAAATATATTACTATATATTACAATAGTATATTGTACATATGGAAGCTTAGACACTGCAGCAGCAAAAGCAATGAGAGAGCTAAAGGCCAAGCTAGCTTCTACAACAGCAGAATTGGACAGCTGGTAAGATAACAAAAGTACAGAACTTCTACAATCCAGTGAAGAATGAAATTCACAACCCAATAACAGACACAATGAGGGATTCAGAGACCCATCTGCCTCTGATGAGGGCCCATAGTGAGATGACACTTGTGTAGCCCTGGTATGGGGTCTGGTGTGAATTGCTTCCTACACAGGACGGATAAGAATGAGCGCTCTGTAATATCGGAGGGTCTAAGTTTTCATCAGGATGACAGTGGAAGCTAAATGCCCAAAATGCAAAACTATACTGTCAATGTAAGCAGGGCTTTCCCTTTCACTCTGCTGCCTGGAGTGAACAGCAGCAGGACTATCCCAGATCAGCATTGTGCCGTGCTCTCAGAGGACCTGCCCTGCTTCTACCTCTGAAAATAGAACAATAAGGAGGCCTGCTTGAAATAGTCTTGTATCACATCCTGCTATACCTCAGCTTTACATGCCAGGAGGTGCAGGAAGCAGCGGCTGTGTTCGGAGCACAGCAAAGGTTCAAATGATGGACAGTGCTGACAGGTGTAATGATGTGTAAATTACAAGCGGGTCGACATCACAATGTTCTCCCTGGTGGTGAAAGAGCAAATTCGTTTCATAAACACAATGATCGCTAAAATATTCATAACAAACAAGAAAATGGGGTTAGACTCGCTCCTCCTTCCAGAGCATTACATTTCCTTTGTGTGCATTAATTGAGTCAACAAATGACTTATAGATCACAGTGCCACTATACAGCCTATAGGTTCAGTCTTTTACATGTGCTCAGACAAATGAGAGGTTTTGTACAATAAAGACAGGAATTATAATGGCATGCAGTGAAGACAATTTGTACTGAGGCAGATAGTGAGCAGGGAGCAATGATAAATTGTTCTAATAAAATACAAACAAAAGCCAACGGGAGAGATCAGACGAGGAAAGAAGACTTACAGCTCGGAGAGTTGGAGGTGCTGGAAGAGCTGCCATGACAGAGTGGTGAGGGGATTCTTTGACAAGTTTCTGCAGAGGAAAGAAAAACAAAGAGAACGTTAAATTAAATTATTTCACATTAATTATTTTATGTCTCTTGCTTGATGTCATGTCTGTTCTGTTTTTGTACCATTTCCTCACTTTTTTTTTTTTTTTACATTTTGATGTCCTTTGGATTCAGAAACCCAATTAGCAAATCTTTCTCTGGGTCATTATACATTTTTTCTCTGTCTCTTTGGGTTTCCTTGTCCCCACCCCACATTATTGTGCACTTATATCTGCAGTACTGTGGTGTGTATCTGAAGGTAAACTAAAATAAACTAAATCTCAGTAAAATAAAATGAAATAGATTCAACTAAAATAAAATAAAATAAGCAAGTGGGGAACTGGATATACAGGCCTGCATTAATGGCTGAAAATAAGGCCAAGTACTATTGACAAAGAAAGGGAAACAGGCCTGGCTGTGTGGAGCTTCAGGGCTCAGCCAACTCAATAAAAGAAAGTTGACCGCTTTCAAGTCAAATAATTCAATTGACTTAAGGAACCCCTCCGGCTCAGGAAGCCACTAAATTCAATAACAAATAGCCAGAGACTTACAAGTGATTTGACCAGACTTTGAATCAGTTTAAATATGAACACCAGGCATCTGTCTTTACAGTTATTAAGAAATACAACATCTCTGACAGTGAATTAACACAGCAGTTTGTCATAAAGTACACTATCAAATCCTGTTATCAGTCCATGCTGCATCAATGTACTGCATTACATCATGAGGGAAAAATGAAAGTAAGTAACGTTCAGTCTGATCATTTGGGGGAGGGGGTTTCATGTGGATGAGCACGGTTTTCCCTGAACACTTGTTTAATGACACATGCTTTGCACATTTTTGTGACTTTGAACGCAACACCTGATTCCACAGCTCACAGTGTCTATAAAGGCAGCAAGGAGTCATCCGTCCAGCCACTAATTGAAGTGACACATGCTGGATGTAGCATATAGTAGGAGATATGAGTTCAAACACCAATAGAATATGGCAATAAAATACAGGCTACATACAGCGTGAACATCTGAGGCATCCTGTTTAATACGCCCATTTGCTGTATTCTTATGACATGTTATGTATGTGAAAAAAAAGGAACATTTTAAGGGTGTGGTAGACATTAAACTTACTAAGGCATGAGACAAAAACAATAAAAACGTTAAGTATAATATAAACATACATATAAACAATATGAAATGAATTAAAGAAATATATTAAAGAGCCAATATTGATCATACATACACACACACTCTCTCTCTCTCTATAGTAGGTTGATTTGTATGGAAGACCTATTAGATCCTCCTGTAACCAGAAGTGTCGCCATGGCAACAGTGAGCTAAGGATGTTGCAGGTTTTTCTTATTTCCTGTTATATCACACATGCAATTACACGTGCACATGCAAACACACACATACATACACACACACACACACACCTGCAGAAACAGACAGATGTACAGACACACAGGGGTAAAACCCACAGAAGTACATTTGCATGAAGTCACTCACAAACTGGTTAAATACTGTCACCTTGGAATGTGTGCTGGTGTGAATGCACAGCTGCTCTGAATACAGGGGGATGTGTGTGAGGATATGTAAAGATGCTGCATGAAATTTCACCTCCCAAAGAAAAGCTGTGGTCCCAAAGGGACTGTATTATACACTGATAGAATACATTACACAGAGGGAGAGGGAGAGAGAGAAAGAAAAGGTGGGCGAGCAAACAGCAGCTCATTAGGTGATGTAGAGCAGGGCCGCTCAACACTTAAGTCAAATCACACATCCCAAAATAGACACACATTTATACCATAGCTCTCCAAATAGACACACGTCAAGTGACAGACCCTAAAATAGACACACGAAACACCAAAGATCTCCAAATATACGTACATTAGACCTCAGAACTCTAAACAGACACGCAGAGACGTAAGTCCTTCAAATAGATACACATCAGACCACATCTTTAGACCCTCATCTAAAGTTTTTGTTGTTGATTTTATATCGTTTTATAAAACAAAAAGTTTCATAATTGAACAGAAGCCTTCAAGCCTTCCTTATTTTGCGAGGGATCCCCTGAACCCCCCACACAGACCCCTGGAGCCACTTTCAGGACTCCTGGAAACACCTCAAGGAGCCCTGAAGTCTCTGGACAATGGACCAAGAGCAGGAGCCCAAACAGCAGGTTAGTAATGCTAGCCAAAGCAGTATTCATTGTTGTTGCTGAATATTTACATATGTAGGAGTAAATTTACTTTGCCATGCTCTGCATGTTCAAACCATATATGTATTGTACCATATGAGTTTTGTGAAAATAGAACTACCTAAAGTCTATACTAAAGCTTGAAAACAACAAAGAATACTAAAAATACTGGTGAATTCATGTTAACTACGCCACTCTGACAGGGACATTTAAAGCAATAGTTTGACGTTTTGGAAAATAACCTTATTCGCTTTCTTGCCGAAAGTGGGATGAGACGATTGACACCACTTTAATGTTGGTACGGTTAGCTACTGCGAGTAGCCAGTTAGCTTAGTACCGCATAAGCATAAAGCCACATAATTTTTACACTTTGGTTTTTGTACAGATTAAATAAACAAGATAAAATGTGTTAATGTGCGAGCTTTAGAGGAGCTGGTAGGCAGATTTTGTTACATTTGGACCGAGCCAGGAAAGCTGTTTCCCCCTGTTTCCAGCCTTTATGCTAAGTTAGCTGTATATTTACGGGACAGATATGACAGTGGTTTCAATCTTCTAATCTGACTCTCAGCAAGAAATCAAATAAGCCTATTTAAAAAAATGTCAAACTATTGTTTTAATTTTACAACTTTATACTGTTCCCTTCCCCCTTTCCATGCTTGTTAGATTCAGATGTTATTTACATTCATGCCAGTTTCTAATGAAATGCTCATGGAGATGCTGAAATCAGTTACAAATGTGGCTAATAAAATATATGTTAGTTTCTACTTGTTAAAGCAAACTTGTCTACTTAAAAGATTATTAAGTATTAATACACATAAGCCTTTAAATTAAGTGACAAATGTAAATGTATTTACTCCGTTAGTCATTGCATAGAGATAAGTGAAGAAGAGTGGCAAGTGTTTTCTGAGAGAGAGTGAGACCTCCTTCACATCTCTGGCAGGAAGTGTTCTGTTTTCAAAGGTCATCCTTCGCATCTCGACAAGAAATGTCAGCTAAAATTGGATTGGTGGGGTAAATGAATTAATAAATATATAAACAAATCAGCAAATAAGCCATCAAAGCCGACGGAATGCCAAAAGACAGGAGGTGAAGAAGGCCAAGCGCTGTAGAGAGGGGGGCCAATGATTATTAAATTTAAAAATTAGCGGTGTAGAAAATTAATCTATTTATACAGATAGGCAGCTCTGTTTCCATATATGAGACACACACTCATATATACACACACAGACCTCCACCACTTTGACTAAACTGTAACGCAGACACAGCGTCAGCATCCACACAACTGCTTTTCACTCACTGAGCCACAAATCACCTCCGCTCCTCAGACAGTGCTCATTTAAATAAGGAATTATAATTATGTGATTAACATGAAATTTTCATTAGGTTGGGGCAAAAGATATGCGTTACAGCGACGGATGTATCTAGGTGTTAATATTGATGACAGCGTTGGCTCCACAGCCAGAGGGCGACGAAGTGAATGCTAAACTGAACCTGGGTGTTTGCTCCTCTGCAGAGGAGGTGCAACTCCTCCTCCCCTCCTTCTTTAATAATTCTGTTTGGCACAGATGCCATTGGGAGGGCTTGGCTACTCGAGAGGGTTGGCTAATTAGTGCAGCATCACTGGTAGCTACTGTCTGAGTGTGGGGGAGCTCTGCAGATTGACATTCAGGACCACGCAGAGGAGGACCAGACAGCCACTGAGCGAGGTGTCGCAGCGGATCAGCAGTATGGACGTTGTGAAATCTAGTCGTCATGTGTCACGCCGAGGAGAAGCTGCTAATATTTGCTGCAGCAACATAAACTAATTGCTCCCTTTTTCCTGCTCATTTTTACAGCATTTTGTTTATTTTTCCTGAAATGTCTCAGAGTAATGTTGATGACTGCAAGCTGCAAAAACACACCTTTTAAAATATGACGTCTACCTTTAAAATACCATGGGTGTCAATCTTAAAAGAAAATTGTTTTTCTTCAGCTCTGAAAGCTGACATTTTAGAGAAAGGAGGTTTCTCTTATACAGCAGCCATGTGCTTTTTATGAAATAATGTTGCATTACTAATATAAAGATAGAAGTACTTTGATCTAGGCCATCTCTTGACTCAAACATGAAACTAGCAGTGCAGTGTGTACAATTCAGAGAACATTATGTTTTAGATTACTTAAAAGGGTAATTGCAGTATTACATGAAATACATAAAATCTAGATCTGTTTTATGAAAATACACATTCTGCTTCTCTCTATCGCTCACTGATGCAACACAACAGTGAGTCAGCCTGCAGTCAAGTTCTCATTCAAGCTTTTGTTCATCAAAACAACCAGAAAAGAGCCTCTTCACCTCCAAACACTCTCTCCAAGAAGACGTCAGCGTTCGCTTTCAAAGATGGCACGTACTATTCTGCAGTTTCTGTATTTATTACGTTGATCCAGTGCCTAAAACATCAAAGCCACTACCGCTTATCACCAAAGGTGTTCCCAAAATAAAAAGTCCATTTGCACCGGTTGAACTTACTACAACCCCAAGACTGTCCTATAGCTGGAAGGTGACAAATAAAAAGTGAACTCCGCAGTGATAAATACAGGTATAAGCTATACTTATAAGATGAGTCTATGGCACTCCAGCCTTCTGCATGTGTCTGCCTGATAATGCTCAGAACTTATTTCATGCTTTTCATCCCACCCAGTGTAACTATGCATCTCATGGTCCACTGGTCCAATGCACCATCCCCTGGCCTCTACAGCTGAAACCTACAGCATGTATCCTGCCTGAATGCACACAGTGATAGAGTACTGAATGGGTGTCGATGTACATATTCAACCACACAAGCCACTGTCACAGGCTGAAAATGCTCATTTGAAATATCAAATAAATCAAATAAATATTTGAAATATATATAGCCTTCTTAGTTCACCTTCTTAGCTCTTTGGAGATATTATCTGGGGGCTGCGACCTTTGACTCAGATCTCACCCAAACCTAATTTACATTTAAATGTAAATTACTGGGAGAAAAAAAAAAAACATTTATTGTTTTTTTTGTCAGATGTTGCCATTCTGAGTGGCAGCATTCCTCCAAATGCAAACTGTTAGATACATATCATGTAAGCACTAAAATATACCTCATCTAATCTATTTACAACACCTTGACAGCTCTACCTCCCAACATCCCCATTCCTACATTTTTTAACTCTTCAGTATTACTGGCTACAAGATCTGTTTTCATTATTTTTTCCTCTACACTGACAAACAGTAAAAAGGCTACAGACATCAGTCCAGTGCTGCAGCTTCCTCCAACACCACAACCTCTGCCTCATGTGTTGATGCTTTCAGTATTGTTGATGTTGCTAAGATCTTATGTTCTCATATGTGTGCATGCTGTATATGTGCCTCTTGAAGTTCATGTATTGTCATATGGGGATCAGTTCTCTCAGTAGACTCCCTGTTGCTGCTCAGATTCTTTGAGAGCTCCTTCAAAGAGCGACTTTTCAACCAAATCTAACTGTTGTACAACCAATGCCAAATAAATAGTCAGTTATTTATCACTGAGCTAAATAGCTAAGGTTAGAAATCAATTCATGTAATACTGACTTATTTAAAAATTAACGCTAGCTGTAAAGAGACAGGATTTCAACCCTGACCTTCACAAGTCCCACTACTTCCTGTATTTGCATTGAACGTTGGCGTTGGCCTTAAATACTATCTGTAGTAATGTAATTTCATAGGAAACTGGGCTGAGTATTCACTGTACTATAAAAACTCTACCAATTGGTCTCAAACAAGTCCCAACTTTACTTGCGTAGCTGCACAATGCATTTATGCACTAACTAGCACATCCTTAAAGTTAACATTATCGGGGCAACAATGGATCAAATGACTACCTGTGATGCAACACAGAATTACAGTTCACTGTCTTGGTTCAGTCTCACTGCTTCAAGCCACAGCAGGCAGCTGTTTTCAGCAAAAAAAACCTACTGCACCCTACCTGCCCAGCACAAAAATGGAGACAAAGTGTAGTGCAGACACATGGTGCAGTATCTAGCAGCTAAAGAGCCAGATTTTTCCCTCAGGAGTTGGTAGAAACCAAAACAGAGCTAACAGGAGAGTGAATATTGGACTTCCATTCGCCAGAAACAAGAATGTTCTCCCAAGAAAAAAGGCAGCATCCGTCATTTCAACAAATGCCCAATAATAATAATAATAATAATAATAAGGTTTGACACCAGACACACAACTCAAAATGACTGCTAATGCTCGGTCTCTGCTGGATGTGTAAGAAAGCATTTGTTTTGAGATGTTGTGTGAGCAGCTTATTGCTCTGCCCCCAAGTGTAAATCAATGAATGCAATTTATTAGCAAATGGTAAAAGTCACTTGACTTAGACTAAAGAGTTTGCATGACTTGCTTAAGATCTTTTTTTTTTTACACTAAACTAATCATTTTTGTTTGTGCTTGTGATTTTTGTACTAATTATATTTAGGCGACAGTTGTTTATTGTCTTTAGCCTTGTAGACTCCATATTTGTTTTTAATGATTCATGACTCTTTTTTTTTTGTCAGAATGACACTTAGCTTTTCTCATGTCAGTGGTATTTTTAAACATCAATATTCAGTAACTTTGTCAAATTAATTGCACCAATTGTGGTGTAATTACCATAAATAATAAACACCAGAGTTGATATGATAGGAAGCCTCTGGCCCCCTCACCTCCCAGTGTTTCTTCAAATCATGTTTTGCCTTACAGTAGAGGATCAGCTTGTCCTTTTTCTGATTTATGCCATTAAAGAATCTGCTTTTATGTTTTAAAAGAAATCCAGATGATTTGGGCACAATCTAACCTGGGGACACTTTATGTAAAATGCAGTATGGAAGCTGACAGGCTACTCAGGGATTGTCTCATTTGTTAACAGTAATTACCCAAATGTCTCAAAAATCAATGAGGTAATGATTTATTAATGCCAAAATGTGGAACATAATTAAAAATAGAATAATTTGCACAAATTATGCACCAAAGCAAATAAAGTCAGTCTTTTCTCATATCCCTCTCTAGTTACACATTCAGTGCATGTTCTGTCGTCCCTACACTAGAAGCAGCAGAGTGCAGCGTCAGCCACAGTGCAGTGCCCCTGCAGAAGATTTTGGTGGAAAACAATCACCTGTCATAGTCGGTAAACCTTCAGTTACTGGTTGTCCTCTTTAGGTCTGCTTTCCCTCTGGTGAAGCTCATACAGTTGGGAATTATCAGTATCAATAAAATACTCTTAGTACTGATATTTATCTTCTATTTTATCTCCTATCCACCATGATGACAAACTGTAAATCATTAATGAAAACAATGATTACATCTCATATTGTACTGATGGATGTGCTTCAGTGACACTTGTATAGTATTATTGATGAAGGAATTATGTGCTTAAAATCTCCCTCCATAGGAAGTTCAGTCACTGGAAATACAAAGCGGGGGGAGTGAGATCCATAAATTGTATTGGACGTACCGTATGGAATTCATTTCGTCAAAACAGCCAAGGAGAAACTTCAAACAGTGAGCACACTTCATTATAATATAGAATATTATTCGCCCCAAATCTGCATCAAGCATAGGTAAGGTTGGCTCTGGGGAAGAGGGATAAAAATAGTCGATTCTTTAATCTCAGAAAAATCCTTTGGTTGTGGTATATGCGTGCATGTGTCGTGCTAATCTTTCAGCAGAGTTCCTCTCATCTGCTTTTAAACCTGTTTATTCCTCCTCAACATCCAACCGGGTTAAATAACATGAAAATGGAACTACAATCAAAGTACCCTTGAGCAAGGTACATAACCCTGAGCTGTTTTAATGAGTCCAACTGTTTTTCAAAACTATAATAGCAGCTTTGGATAGCAGTCTGTACTATGGTTGTACTGGGCAGCTTCAACAGTAGATCTGTGCAATGTAATGTGAAGTAAGTGGTGCAGAAAAAAACGCATGAGCTCAGTGGAATATAGTTGGAAGCTAAACTACAGGTGTTTTCAGACAAAAAGCTAATTTTCACTTCACGTCATTTGCGCAAAGTCGACCTCTGGACGGTTTGACCAGTCCATTTTTATTTGCCCCAAACAGCAAACAATACTGTACCAACGGTTCACATGTTAGCTGTAAACTAGGAAGAAACAGATGCACCGACCATGTGTGCAGAGTGTGTCTTTGTGTGGCAGCTCAGACTCTGACTGATCTCACCAGGATCTCTTTTTTCTTTTCGTCTCTGTACTATATGAAGCAGGTTCATAAAGCCCCGGAATAAATGCTAATTTTATTTTGTTCAAGTTGAAACATTTTCAACTCGTGTGGATGCTTTATCGCCTCAGTTCACGTCGCTTCCAGTCGAATTCACTGCAATGCGTCGCCTCTATAATTCACCTTGCAGCCTGTCTGAACATACCTTCTGTGAGGTTATACTTGAGACATAGTGGTGCTTTGAGCTAAATGCTAAAATGCTCACAATAACAATGTTAAAATGCTGACTGATAGCAGATAACAGTTATATGTTAATCATCTTAGTTTAGTGTCTTAGCATGCTAACATTTGCTAATTAGCACTAAACACAAAGTACAGCTGAGGCTGATGGATTTGTCATTAGTATATTTGGTACTTGATCATAAGTATTGGACAAAGGCGATAGGAAAAAAAGTCAGAGGATCACCAAAGGTATTACAATTCATCCTTTGGGAAACATTAATCTATCTCGAAGATGTTGAGATATTTTCATTGGTTAAATGAAAACTTTGACCTGCTGGTGGCTCTAGATGGAAAGTCAGGGGATCACCAAAGACAGCAGGATTCCTCTGTGGGCACCATGGATAGCTGTACAAAATGTCACAGCAATCCATCCAGTAGTTGTCGGGATATTTCATTAAAATCTAAAATGTCAATGTCATGGTGGCGCTAGGTGAAACGTCAAGGAATCACCAAAGTCAGAAGGCTTCATCCTCTGGAGACAATTATTGTCTGTGCAAAATTTCATGCCAATCAATACAATAGTTTTGGAGATATTTCAGTCTGAACTAAAGTGGTGGACTGACCAACTGACCAGCATCGCCATCCCTGGAGCCACGCTGCTAAGTACCCAAACATCTTTATGTATATATGAGCTCCTTCATTCAAAAACCATAAACTACCCATTCATTCAATGAAAAACCGCTACCTGAATCATTCACTATTTGAGAATAGATATCTTCAGCCCAATAACTATTATGTAAACAAAGGCCTTATGGTGACTCATAACATTAACAGCCCGTAATGTCTGTTACTTTCATTCCCGCAACAGCTGCGAATGGCGAGGAATGATTACTTTTAATAAAGGGCTTAATCCTGCCTTTTCAGTATCTTTTTATGAATCCTGTTATCAGTATAATAACACCAACAAATTAGTCTCCGTGTTGTGGCATTGTTTGGCTGATTCTAATCTCTAAACAGCATTTTTTGTGCTATTTCTGCTGTAGTTGATAGCAAAGGGTAGTAAGATGAATGAAAAAGGAGATGAAGCGAAAAGGGTTATGAGCCAGCATGAAAGGCACGACACCTTCCATCTGAGCTCACTGAGCCATTAAGTCAGGTTAGCACTTTTATGGTTAAGACATTAGTAACTGGAATATGTCCCCGCAATATCATTTGAGGTTTCACTTTGTCAGTGTAATTAATGCAAGACAATATTGTGCACAGTCATCCGTCTACGCTGCTGATTGCAAGGGAGAGATGTGAGTCAACGTTCCAAGACACAAGAGAACGAAGCCTTTAAGCCTTGATTCTGATTATTTTTCCAGATAGCGATGGAGATGTTAATATACACTGAGTAATGTAATGAAAATTGTCATCAATCTAATGAGACAAGCAGAGACAGAATCGCCACTGGGCTGACAGCATTGCCACAGGTAGACTCAAACCTTTTAGCCATAATTCTGATTGCATTTGTTAATTATAGAGATGAAGTATGCAGCGCCTCAGACGAAATGCAAATGCAAAAAAACGTCTTTGTTCCAGGAGACAAGCAGTGGGGAGAGACGGAGCAGTGGGCTGCGGTGGAGTTTTCTGATAGTGAACCGGGGCTCAGGGTTCCCATGGAGAAAGGTTTGCTGCTTGTTCAGCTGAAGGTACACACTGCCAACCTGTTCTGGCCTGCTGCTTTATGAAATGCCTCTTGCTGAAATCGATAAAATGTTAGAGTTGATTAAAACACCAATAAAGACACCCGGGAGTATTTTTCTTCAGACGACTGCGAGAAACATTTTCAGCCTCTCTTCCGGCCTTGTTTCTCTGAGTGCTTTTCCAGCAAGCAAGCAAGTCAACAGAGCATGATTATAGTAAATACATGCCATATTCGTATTTGTTTGCTACACTGTAAAACGTCAGCGTCCGTAATGGAAAAGTACTCTCCATTGTGTTCGGGAAGAGGTAATAATGAACCTCAAGACTCTGACCAGGTTATTTTGGTTATTGGGTTTAAACAGCATTGGCTTCCAATAATTACCATCCAGAAAATAAAGACATGAAGGTAGTCAAGGGGAAGAACTGAGGATGACCGTGTGTTTTTGGCACCTTTTCCCCACAGCAGGACTCCTTAAATCCCTTGCTGTGAGCCTGAACAGCTGAGTGCTTTTTAGTCATAATCCAGAGGTTTCAGAGAGGTGATCGAGGCATTCACACGAAGCGGACCTGCATCCAAATCCACTGCTGCCTGGAGCGGGCAGCCAGACCAGAGTGCACCACTGGGCTTCTGCTGTGCCCATTTGTAATTCCACTGTCCCGAGGACTGGATTAAACATTGTTTCAGTTAATTAAAACAGTTCTACCGAGCCACAGGCCTAGCCCTTGTTTCTGTCTTTGCCACAATGATTGTTTCTCCCCACCAATAACAGAGACAACAGCCATGGGAGCTGCAACAAAATGGACATAACTCTTTAGATCACTGAAGACTTGTGCAATCAAAGCTCTAAATGTGGAGCAGGGGAATCCTGTGCCGCTGTCAGAAGCTGCAGGGTGAACTGTAGAAATCCCAGTTTTCCCGCAGACTTGCTGAACTCCTAATACACTTCCTCAAGAGAAATGGTCTGGAAAAATCTAATTTTGTTCATCTTTGCCCTCAGGGGTTATTGGGAGCAGTCTTAAAGTGGATTCAGAGTGTCTATAGTGCTGTAGAACATTAAAAAAACATAGTTTGCAATCATGTTAGTGCACAGAGGCACCACAGCTTACACTGTACACCAGTGGTGTATTCAGTTCCTTTACTTAAGTAAAAGCAGTGATACCACACTGTGAAAATACTATAAGTAACAAGACTAAGAATCCACAGCCATACTAGCATCTCTGTGAGGCTGCAACATAAAATCACTATACAGTGTTACACTATATCACTCATGAGTGCATTAATGTGTAAGTAGTCTGTAAAGTAACCAGTAACTATAGCTGTCAAATAACTGTAGTGGAGTAAAATGTACAATATTTCCTTCTGAAATGTAGTGGAGTTGAAGTATAAATGGAAGAAAATGGAAATACTCCTGTAAAGTAAGTAACGCACTACAGTAAATGTACTTAGTTACTTTCAATTACTGCTGTATACCATCCAGGAGCACAAATCTTTGCTTCTATAGCAGCGAGCATATTCCACATCTCCACAAATTACAGCCAGACACTAATATACAGCAGTGGGTTACAAATTATCCACTTTTCTGGAGTCTGTCATGTTGAAAAATGTGTCATCTTTTGTAAATTGGACATCAAAGCCTGTGGGGATTACTGTTCGTTTTATGATTTGTTTACATCATCAATACACTAACAGCAACTTTATCTCTAGTTATTTTAATGCACTAAAAGAGGATGAAAATGCGCTTCAACTATTAGCGCTTGTGCTTGGTTCCTTCTATCAGGAATGTAATGCTAATGCCATGCCAGTGTAACACATTGCCAACATAGCATACCGCCAGCACTTTGTAGTAATGGAGAACCTTTCATTAATTTCAAAAGAAGCCTTCCCTCAATGGCTGTAGTGTAGCTTAGCCTCTCAGTGTGCATCTCAAGATACTGTGTGAGTATTGGTTACTGTGGAAACCAGGAGACCAACTGCAGCAAAAACTGAAATACACAGTTTTTTTTAATTAAATCTGTCGAAGCGGTTCTAGGAGACAAAACACTGATTTCTGCCTGAGAGAGATGGAGAGACATAACATAAATAAGATGTTACTTAGCACACAAAGGTATAGGTCATGAAGTACACTCCAAGTTTCTTCAAAGGTAGTTGTTTTCTTCCAGGCCCACATGGCTTTCTATATTAGTTGCTCCTGTAGTCATGCCAGAAAGCTTAAATGTGTCTTGTGAAAGCATCTGCTCAGTGCGCACTTCCTATATGATGTCCAAACAGCTTGTTAACTGCATATAACATGCAAGAGGCAAGACAGCTAGGAAGACAGTGCCCCAGGGTGTCAAGTGTGTACGCTTTAGCGCCTTCAAGTATTTTAACAATCTGATGCATGAAATGAGGACCGTCGCCACTCCTTCCTGTTTCATTAAAAAAAGAAAGAAAAGGGGAAGGGAAAAGGATTGAATCTGAAGAGCAGTTTCTCCTTGACAGCTCAAAAACACTGGCCTCAAGGACAATCTACTTTCCAATGCCCCACTTACTTACACAACAATGATGCCAATTTATGGAAATGCAGGTAAGGGTGTGGGGAATGAAGATTTACTGTCTAAGCATCTTCAGATAATGTGTTGTTATCTTAATGGCCTGCCACCCACACCTTGACGTCTGCTGCGTACACATAACATGGAGCTGTATGGGGAGAGGTCAGAACAAGAAGCTCAGCACTGAGGTACCTCAGGTTAGGTCACCCATACATGAAAGAAATGTCTAGCAAGATGATGGACTATTCTGCTGTAAAAAGGCAAAATTTAGTTAAGACCTGAATCTGGCTTTTAGACATCAGTTTTACTATATAAAAATGTATCATTTCTGTGAAAAAAATGTACACTACAAAACTATAAATTGGAGTTAAAAACCAAGCTAAACTGCAGTAACTGCACTCTGGCTGTGTGGTTACTGCATTCTGGATTAGGTGTAATTAATAATAATTAATTATTATTGCCGCTGTAAGTACACTGGTTTGGTAATGCTACATCAAGTTAAAGCTAGCTGGTGAGATAGCCACAGCTAGCCTTAGCTAAAACTAAAGCTAAATTTATTAATTTATTGATTGATTTGTTTCCCTCCTGTCTGTTAGCCTATCTGTAACTGAAACATATTCATTTTGATAAACTGAAATTTAGTTAGTTATTCCACATAATTAAATAAGGCAGTAGTTAAATCCTATCATGATGGAGAAAAAACTCCAGCTAAACTCCTGCTAAAAGGTAGCTAGCTTCTCTGTATCTGCCACTTCAGCTTTTGACTTTTGTGGAATTCATATGTTTTGGTGGTTAAACTACCTTTCAATGACATACCTAAATGTATTAAATTGTAAATTAATGAATAGTATGAATTTCAATATTGATATTAATAGTTGTCGGACAGGCAAAGACCTAGCTAAACAGAGATACATTTGTTTCCTGTGGACTGTGAATATAAGTTTTGTTAAACAAACTAGTTAAAATAGACTAGAAAGAACACATTTTGGTTATAGCTACAGTGTTTTCCACCATTCCCTGAAGTTTATCCAAAGGCAGAGTTTAGTACCTGCATTTGTATTGATCAAATTAACCTTTACAAACTGTGAGGTAGTAGTAGCAACAGACACCAATGCCAATTGTTAACCTAGAACACTGACAAAAACACAGCTGGCTGAAAATGAGCTTTCGTAAATGATTTCAAGCGAGGCAGCACTTCTGGATTTCTATTTAAAAGAAATAATCATATTAATCCAACAAGAGGCATTTTCTAAAATTCACCAAGGAACTGCATGAAAATGAATAATATTCCAGAGGCAGTCAATTGGAAGTAATTACTTGACCAGCTCCCACAATAATGCTGAGAATTGCTCATAAAAGCATAATAAGACAGATTAAAGTGGTGGAAATAACTTTGTATTCTAGTCTAGTCACAGCTTGCCTGACGCCAAAAGAAATATAAATAAGAGGTGTTTGAAGGTCTTTAGTAACACAGAGTGAAAACAATAATACTGATTATTGAAAAGATGGCAGCTGATATCAACATGAAGTGCCTCCTCACTACAGTGAGTCAATTTATTGTGTCCTTCTTAATGGTCAGTAAATATAAGCAGAGGTTAGGTGAACAGCAGCTGTTTGTCAGCCCAACCCGAGTTGTCATGTCTAACATCTGCACAGCCGGCAGCTTTTCTGCAGAGGGAGTGAAGCACAGAGGCTGTGAGCTGAATGACAATGATTAATTTAGGTGGACAGACCTCGTGTTTCAGAAACATAACCCTAGCAGGTGACATCCAAATCACTCCTGCTCTCGCCGGCAAAAATGAGCACGCCGACATTCAGAACATGAAAAACAGCTCTGCCACCCAGCCGGAGATATTCCTCCCAGCTCGGTTACAGCTGGCTCCACTCAGTAGGCTGCAGGTTGGGCCGCCTCCCTCCATTAGCCTGCAGGATCCATTTATCCTTTCATCACACTGCACTCCTGCAACAATAACACCATCACCTTGCTATGCATTGCACATCAGGGTGGCTTTGGCCAAGTGGCGTCTCCTCAGCGTTCCCAGTAATGAGTAATGGTTTAAAGAAGAAGGGAAGTAGAGCTAATCACATCGACTCAGGTGCGCAGGGTTTAAACTCCTTCTGAGCACGACGGGAGCAAAGAAGGGTGAAAGACGGCGGGATGTGAGATGAAAGGAGCAGACAATGATGACATCACCTGTGAGGAAATTGAGCATTTAGGGCAGCAGTTCAACCTTTTTATCTCACACCTGAAACTGTCAACTTCTCACCCTGTTTTGTGCAGACTATCAAACTATCCCACCAAATAAGATTATTTTTTATTATTTTTAGATTAACCTTTTGAGCTATTTTACATTTAGTAATGACTTTAAATTGACTAAAACCTTAAAAAAAACTGTGTTAATATATTAAGAAGTTCTTATTCTTGCACAAGCTACAAGCACCGTTTGATACTTCATGACTTTGGCAAACCCTTTGAATTCTCTACTAGGCCTATTTTATGTTATCTGTTCCAAAAAAGACTTAGCACTTCACCTTTCTGCAAATGGGAAAAGACTGAGAAAAGACATGAAGGACAATGTACAATATGCAGAAGACGAGACATGAAACTGCAAACTGAGGAGTGAAACAGCATTAAACTTATCCACAAAATAAATACGGTCATTAGGAAGCAAGTTGCACACCCCAAACAACTTTCTCTCCTAAAATGAAGTGCCGGTCACTTGATTAGTGTTAGATGAAGCTTTGGAACAGTGGTGCTTATTCTATGCTATGAATATACTTTGAAATTCATTTTTTTTAATAAAAAATAATAGACCAGTAATTATTGTAAAGATAATTCAATTCAAATGAAGAGTTTCTTACTTTCAGTTGCTTTTCCAGTGTTCTTAACACAATGTGTAAGTGCAATGCTGTGACAAAACACTGCTGTCAAATATTTAGGTTTGAGCAAGAAGGAATTTGGGGAAAAAATGGCAACGTGATCCTGATACTGAAAGACAACCTTCTAGACCACACCAGTGTTGCTGATCTGGGCCCCGTTTCCAGATAACGATTGATCTTGGAAGTTAAGTTTTTCTAGCAGTGTTCCTACGAATGCTCTTAAATTTCTACACAAGTTTCCAAAAGCAGTACTTGAGAGCGCGTGCCGTCAAGAGCTTCTTAGCGTCCGCTGTCCGTGGTGCTGAAGATGAGGTGCTGAATATAGCTATATCTTAAAAATACATACATCACAAAGCGTAAGTGTTTTAAACAAAACAAAAAAATGTTTTAGAGAGAATTGTTCGGTATGAAAACGAAGCTTAATGTGCAGGAAACAGTCTATAGCTCTCAGCTTGCTGGTCTTTATAATTCATGTATGAATTTAAGTCAGTTTAAGAAAGTAAACTTTGATTTAGCAGCTGCTCGAGGCAGACCTTACTCTTAAGCTCATATTAAACCTAAAATGAAGCGATGGCAGCTCCTAGAAGTTTCATGAATGTGCATGTCAAAAAGTTTATATGGTACTGTATATAAATGAGTTTGGTGCCAGATTGTAATGGAGGCATTGCATCAGTTAAATGTGCTGTAGAATGAGAATAGACAGGGCACATTGATTTCCACCCTGCAAAATTTGATTCCACCTATCAACAGGTGCCAGAGAATGAAAGCAAACACATGTATTGTGGAAGAATATTTTCTAACCCCATTTATATAACATATTTCTGTTTGTCGCGCCACATTTATGTTGTTTTGAATCGCTTATATTGGATTACTTATTTAATTTGTGTGACTAATTACTCATATAATAAATTATTTACTACTTACCTCTTCCTCTTAATTCTTTTTGTCTAAATCAATGGCTCTCAGCGGTCCACATGGTCCATACACAAAGAATAAATTAAATAACACATTGCTGGTCTATTCTCACTCCAGACAATTGTGTTTAATGTAATTTGAATGCAGCCAGCTGTGCTCCTTAAAGTTTAACATGTGGCAAATGTTCAGCATGCTTTAAATAATCTGACACTGAATCCCTATAGAAGGCCAGCACCCTGCATGGTAGCTTGCTGCCATCGGTGTGTGAGTGTGTGTGTGAATGGGTGAATGAGTGGCAAAACCCTTGTAAAGTGCTTTGGATAAAAGCGCTATATAAATGTAGCCATTTACATTTTAAACAGCGTCAGATTTCTGTAACTATCTCACAACATAATCAGAATCATCTTATGACAGTTGCCATTCTCTGCTAATTCACAATCAGAGACCACTGAAGTTTTTCCAGAGCTTAATACTTAAACAACAGGAAATAGAAACAGAGCTACAGACAAAAGGCATCTTAGAAATCAAACTGAGGCAGCCCCGATGTTGCAGAGTTCAGGCAGTCTGCCAGCCTTCTGAGCTGATCCAAAGCTAACTTGAAATCCCCAACCAGGGGTCTGTCTGGCGGAGGGGGCAGCAGGTTGCTACGTCGCTGTCTCGCAGCTGAGAAGGTGTTGAGGTGGTTATACGGTATAACACCAGCCTGGGCCTGCCTGGATGATTGCCACTACCACACAGCATCTCTCAGCATCTCCCAGCATCCCCTCTGCCGTAGCTGTCATACACAGCCACCTGGGGCTGCCATCTTGACTTGTTTTGACGAGGCTGGCTGAGTGGAAGGCGGAGCAGGGGCAGATGGTACTGTTGAACTGGCAGGGGTGGCGTGGCTGGCATCGAGCCGGGCATCCCTGAGAGTCTCAGACAGCAGGAAGCCACCTTGACCCAGCCGGGGCTGCCAGATCTTAATTCCCATCACCAAACTGGACACAGAGGGCCGCGGGCCATGCAGATCCAGGCCCGGTGAAGACAGCTCAGACAGCATGGCCTCCCAGCAGCCCCTAGGTCATTGGCTAGCACTCTGCAAAACACCCTATTAAGGAGCATTTTGTGTGTCTTGGTTAAGTTCAGTTTCTGTGCCACTAGATGCAACAACCTGATGATTAGGAGCACACTAATGGGATTTTTGATGAAGAAGAGGCTGAGAGAAAGAGGGGGACAGAGGAAAGGACCATGTTGAGAAACCTTAATATAAAAGCAAGAAATAAATGAAATGACATGTAAAAGAAATTTTAGAAAACAAGACCAAGAGTCTACAGCCACGCTAGCAGCTATGTGAGGCTGTGCTTATACACAGCAATGCTTTAAGCAAAATGCTAATGCTCACAATGACAATGCTAACTTGCTGGTTTTTAGCAGGGATAATGTCTACTATGTTCACCATCTTAGTTTAGCTTGTTAGCATGCTAACATTTGCTAATTAGCCCTCATCACAAAGTACAGCTGAGGATAATGAGAATGTCTGTTAGTCTTGCAGGTATTTGGTCATAAACCAAAGCTGTACAAATTAAAATTTTCACCTGCTTGTGACGCTAGATGAATAGTCAGGGGATCACCAAAGTCATTAGGATTCGTCCTCTGGGCACCATGAATGTATGTGGAAAAATCATTGCAATTCATCCAATAGTTCCAGTTTTGACAAAAGTGTTAGACCGACAGACAGACAGACATTGAAGCCATGCTACTAGCATGCAAAATTAAGTACAGAATGAGTGCTTTGATTGACTTAAGGCCAGTTAAGACCAAAGATTTGTGACAAGATGAGTTGAAACTTGCAACTACTGCAATGTGCCGGTCTGCAATGTTCTGAAACCTGCCAGTTTACACCAATGTGACTAGACGAGACGGTGTATTGTTTCCGTAGCAACGACTCTCTGTACTTCTGCTCTAACTGCCGGCTTTTCAGGCTGTTTTTGTAGCTGGATATAATTTGTAGCGTAAAATATGAATGAGGATAGTGAGTTACTTGCTACAGTTGCATTTCTAGTATTGATGAAACGGCGAAAACTTGTGCAAAGATTGTGCGGGTCGAGATGACCAGCTGACTTCGCTACGAGCTGATTGGCTGTTGAAACAGGTGATGTGCCTTATGTTCTAAAACCAGCCGCTGGCGACTTGACAAGCTGCGTCGCAGTCGACGCCATCAGCCGGCTTGAGTCAAGCTGAGACGCACTAGTTCACACCACTGCAACTTTCCCCTGCGACGTTCTAAAACGGTTTCATCTCTTTGCAAATCTTTGGTCTGAACTGGCCTTTACAGTATGAAGCCAAATGTTGCGCATTGTGCACAAAGCCACCAGTCATTTTCAAATATACAACAAGCCTTCCTGTTATTTGCCTTCAGTAAATGTAGTTAATAGATGTTTCAAACAGGCAGGTCAGGAGCACATTGGTAGTTCCTTCCCTCTGCGTCAATTTCTTGAGGAAATAATAAAAAGGCCAATAAGGAGGAAAGAAACATTCAATATCTAATACCTGTCAACCCTACCAGATGTATTCCCCTACGGTGGCCTTATAGTGACCTACTGCTCTATTTATATCATACTGTGTTGTTTTTTCCTGTCCTTGGGGTGAAGTGTAAGCCACAACAGAGCCTTCATGGTGTCAAATAGAAGATGGTGAAAAAAGGAAAATACGGATTAATGTGTTGAGCTTCTATAGGATTAGTGGAAAGCACATGGAAGCAAGCAGCCTCAAGCTGTGCAGGAGGAAGTGTGAAGCTGGTGTTTTTTTCCTCACACAGGAACTCCATTCAAACCAGAGGCCAGAGCGATCCAGAGTTAGCCAGTAAGCCAACTGTGAAGCCAGAGAAGGCTATGCCAATGTTTTACTCTCTGCTGACATGACTTAATTAAAGTGCCATAGCCTTTCTTTAACTTCTTCAGATTTACTTGGATCATTAGCAGAACAGATTTAATTACAGCCAGAGCTGAATGGTTTGCATTAAAGCTGCACCTGGTAAATTTGGTCGAATATCAAAAGCTGAACAAAAACAGAGCAGTTTGTCAATGGGAGGCAGTGCAATGAACTGGTCCTCACACTTCAGTCCTGAGAGAGTTTGTTTGTAGTTGCCAAACAAGAAATACACTCAAAACTAAAAAACTGTTAAATGTATGCACATACGCATATTACCAACAAATTTAGACAGTCCAGTGAAATCAGAATGGTTCAAAAATAGCTAAAGATTGTAGGGGTTTAAAGATCAGATTCAGATACATTGATGCACAACCACAGATCCAACCCAAATTCTACATGAAAAAAAAAAAATCAATACAGCTGTCAAGTAAATCTCTCTCTCTGCACTCCTGTGCCCCCGACTGCTGACTGATGTACATACATAAGTGCATAAATCAGTAAGAGGTCAGTATGTATGTAAGTGCATTTGAATGGTGGTGCAATGATGTAGCTTAGAAAAAAGTAAACTCACTACAGAGTCATGATTTGAATCAAAAAGTGATTCATAATTTCTACCTCTAGAGTGTGTTTTTGTCGGTCTCCTGCTAGTTCGCTATGCTCACCAATCACATGCCTACTTCAAGACATCCACAAAATGCCAGTGTTGAAAGAAATGTCAGACTATTGTGTACAGCGCTGTCTGAAATCTTTACATTGCATTGTGCAGTCTTCAAAAGGCGCGCTGACAGTAAAGTAAATGACAAATATGTCAATATGGGGAGAGACATTTAAAGTTATCGAAAGTATTTTTGACATGGTATCGAAGTAGTTCTGCCAAAAGTAAAATAATAATGCACAAGAATAGAACATACGGGTTGGATTGAAGGATGAAGCATGACATTTGTCACAGCTGTCGGTGATATTGGGATAAATCTGTGACAGTGGAACTTTGGAAAAATGAATCCTAAATGTAAAGTACCTTGAACTGTGTGAGTGTGAATGTGTGAATTTTGTTAAGAGCGACATCCCACCAATTATCCTCCATGTTCAAGCCAAGTTCTCGCTAAACCTTCGAAATGAGTGACTTTTCTAGGGTGTCGGAACTGAGAAGCTCACCCCACAGCTGACTTGGAGGTGAGGAGGGAAAAGCTGGAAACAAAGATTTAACGCAGTGTCTAATTTGAAAATAGCGAAAGAGATAAGAATGGGGGAAGATAAAATTCGCTTGATAGATCTGCAAAGCTACGAAAAACGTGAATCGTGAATTGTGAATTATGGACTGTGGTGTCTAGAGTGAATTGTCTGAATGGGAATGATACACACCGCTAAAAAAAGGATTAAAAAAAAAAAACAGAAAGCCCACGGAAATTAAATTAAAAAGCTGTGATGTGGACAGTGATAATGGCAGCAGAATGTGAGTGTGTGCACGAGTGTGTGCAGCACAGCACACTCATGGTGACATTTATGTGAGAAGGCTCTACTGATTATCAAAGGGTTCAGTGAGTCTTAAGCTGTGATTGCTAACATCACTTCAGAGTCTTTTAGTCATTTGGAGAGAGGCACGGAGTTAGCACCTCTGAAAATTATCACTCACTCGAGCTGGCTCATCTCTGTGGCTGGGTTATGAGGCTCAAATACAGTGTTTTAATGTGAAATGTACCAGCTATTTTGAAGATCAATAGCCATCAAGACTGTAAAACCATTTAATGTGGAGTCTCAATAATCCATACACACTTTGCTGGCTTTGAGGGCACACTTCACTTGATTGCATTTTAAATGTTGATTGATTGTTGACAACATACACACGTGCTACTAATCAAGGTTAAACAATCTGCAAAAACACAAAATATGTTACACTGCTGTTTTCCATAGAACAAATTAGAGCTGCACGAGTCTATGAAAATATCTAATTGAGATTGTTCTGACCAATAATGAATTTGCAATTTAAATTGTGATTATTTTCAATGAATTTAACTACAGGCCTGTATTATTTGTAGTCTACAAGCCTAATCACAATCTATCTTGATTCTTCTGATTGATGACCATAGGGCTCTTTTTTAAACCAGTCAGTTAGAAATAAGTGAACTTCTATGTAAGCTTGCCTTGTTTTCTATAGACATTACATACACACATTACATTGTATTTGAACATACACATGACATTCTGAAGTGGCGTTATATTTATTAATAACAACTGCATAGTTTCCCATTTGCGATAATAATGACAAACTGGCGGTAGGTCTCGTCTGACAGTTTTCTGATATGTGATGACCCTTAATGGTACCGTTGACGGCTTTGTGCTAGCTGCTTAAGCTAACGTTAACGTTAGCCTCACAGACTGACAGGATGAGCTACCTCGCAGCTCTGATTCCTTGAGGTCTCAGAGCTTTTACAGTGATAAGCAATAAATGATGACACAAAAAAGTTTAATGACAATGACAGTTGTCATTGTAGCCAATGGAATTAACAGGTGCCGTCAAATGCAACAGCTTAAGACATCTTATGTAGGTTATAACTGAAATCACTACTCTTTGCAATTTTGACTTAAAACGATTAATTATTCAGCCACGTAGAAACAAAATGATTATGGCCAAAACTGTGTTAATAGATTGCAATTGTTATTAATGATTATATTTGGGAACAAAATGATTTTTTTCCGCAATGTGTTATTAAAGCTGAAATCTATGATTCTGTGAATCTTCTTAAACTGAGAGATGAGGAAATGGAAACAGACTGTAACTCCACCGCTCCAAACAGCTCTTATCAGCCTCCCTGGATACACTTTTTCACATTATCAAAGTCAGTCTCCTCTGTCTGTCTCTGTCACAGGGAAATCAACCCACTGTCACACTCTCACGGCACCACACAGCATCAGCGTATGAGAGGCTGGAGGCTCCATCCAGAGGCCAGGCGGCAGAGCCACAGGGCTGGGGAGAAAAGGCCCGATCCTCTCCCCCTGTCGCACAGTAAATAGCAATCTGCGCGGCTCGAAATCCTCATCCTCTTGTCCAAACACATCTCAGGGTTCCTCGCCAGTGTCGTTTGATTGACAGCGCCTGTGTCGGAGGGCTTGGCACTGTGTACACCAAATGTCAGACCTCAGCCAGACAACTGTCTGTCAGTGCACAGGTTGCGGAGTGAGTGGCGAGTGATGTGAGAGGATGGAAGAGAGTGGAAGTAAGCGGAGAGGAGGGAGGCTGGGGCAAAGTGCTGCCTCAGGAATCAGAGAACCTCATCTGGCCTGCGGGATTTGGCTGCCTCAGAGAAGAGCTGCTGCTGCTTCTCCAGCTTTTAGTCTCAGGCACTGACAGACACACAGTAAGTTAACACTGTGAGAGTAGAGCATGATGACACTGCATGTTCGACCCCTGCAACGCAACTTGAAAGCACTCCAGCATCTTGGCTAAGAGGACGGAGCGCCGCAGAACAGCTCCTGCACACCACCTAAAACCAATCCTTCACCAAGATGAAAGCAACTATTTTTAGCTGCTCTGTCAACTCAGGTAAAGAAAATGTTGTCTCGCCTCGATCATTTTTTATTTTTGCCTTTGGTTGTTCAACACTCGAGATCAAAAGCGACGTCAAGAAAGTGAAGGCAGCAAGGTGAGGATGCAGTGAACTGTCGGTGGGAGGTTTGAACTTGAGGCGGTAGGAGAAAGCTCAGTGTTACAGACGCTATCGATCCAGTCATGCCAGTTGACATGGAGTCCCTTGAGACTGAATGTCCTGTACTGCAGATTAACTGAAGCCATTATTCCTGTGGCTCACCACGACCCACAACCACCCACTGCCGTCTCAGGACCAGCGCAGCCGTCATAAAGCATTAGGCTCTGTTAGAGTGCTGTGATTATGGATGTAAAGATCGCCCGCAGAGCCTTGCCACTCTCCGTCTCTCTGAATGGGCCTCCTTCTCCTTTAGTAGTGCTTGCATGCCTAATTTCTCTGTCTCTTACTCTCTCTCTCTCTCTTGCCATTGATATTTACCTGTAGCCTATGTCTCACAGCTTCTGTTTCGGAATCTCTCTTTCTGTCTGATTTCTTTATCACCCAATTTCTCTCTGTTTCTCTCAGTCTTCAGGCTTGGTCTGATCTGGCTGGGCATTTCATAGCCATGCATCAATCTGTTAGGACATTGACTGAGTGAAGCAAGAAAAGTAATTAAGACCCTAAAGAAACACTGAGCAACACGCAGACTGAAACACACACTAACAGCTTACTTCCATCTAGAAATTTAGCCCAGGAGGTAGACAGACTCAAAAACAAACCCACAGCAATTTGGATCTACCTTTTCTAGGTTTGGTCATCATTTCTATTGGTCACTGTACTGACCAAAGTAGTTGCTGAGATCTGGGAACGCTAAAGTAGGCAGACAGTGCAAGAAACACGTGGTCATACAGGTTTTTATTAAACTCCCAGGTTAACCATAGTTATTTGGAAGAGATAACGAAGGCGAACAGTACAATTTTTACCCAAATCTCACTCAACTTTGACTTCTGCTGAAGTTGTGAGCATGCACTGTTTTCCTGTGCAATGAAAGATTATTAGTGACATTACAGGTGTGCTGACTTTCAAGATAAAGTATATTGTTTTACTGTTGGCCGGCTTAAAACATTTCATCAGAACACTTTTTAGCACGTTTTAGCAATTTGTGTTCCCAGATCTCAGCTTTTACTTTGGTGAGTACAGTGTTATCATAACCAATAGAAAGGGTGGCCACACCCACAAAATAAGATCCAAGTTGTAAAAACACAAGATTAACATCTCATGGCAAATTGTTTTATTTATTATTATTATTTTACTATTTTGACATTCATTTGGAACAAAGTAAAATGGGCATCATGTTGGAGTTTGCCCTGTGTCACAAGGACAATGTTTTATCTGTGGTTTGATTAGCCAACTACTGACTGCTAGGTCCAGGTCTCTTTAGCTTACTAGATGTATGACTTCATTAAACAGTCACTCATTAACTTCATACTGAGCGGTCATGTTTAGTATGATCAGCTTGTGTGAGCTGTGAGAGTATTGTATTTATTGTATGGTGTATTTGAGTCAAAACGTCTTTATCTCTTAAATGACTAGTTATCAGTCAATTTCGTTTAACGTCAGTTGGCTAAAACAGCTAAATCCTGATATGTTCTGGGGGTAGAGCACCCCCCCAATACTACAACAAGAATGTAGTAAAATCCTGGAAAGCCTGTGAAACAAATGGAAACAAAGAAAGCAGGAAGAAGCCCTGTGCACAAAAAGCAGCCTTTTGTAAAACATTAGCATGCAGGAATTTCTATTGATAGTGGAGGACTAACACGTATCGTCAGACTATGAGTATGTTTTAAAAAAGGCTAAATCATTTCCTGGAACAGCTGGGTACTTTCATTTTCAGCAAATGTTACTTAAACAGGAGGAAATAGTGCATTTGTTGGGGACTATTTTTAGCCGCGGATGAATCCACATTTAGTTTTCTAGTCAGCAGCAGGATGGTGAATGTGGGATTGATTCAAAATTAACTGGAGTGCCCATGTTCATGGTAATAAAGGAACATATCACCCAGTGCAACAGTGTGGCTCATTGTTGTATTGTTAGTAGTTTTAGGAAAAGTAGGAAATACTTGTTAGTAGGATTGACAATAAGCTATATATATATATATATATATATATATATATATATACACTTTCCAAAATGGATTTGGACGGCATGAACAACAGGGCAGACAGGAGAAATTTACATCAGGCTTTACTGATTGTGTAGGCTTGTCTTTTTGTGAGTCTACAACCTGGAGACGGACTCTTTGGCATGTCTGACAAGCCTTCCAAGCCAGAACACTATAGAGTCACTTGTCTGTACTGTATGTTGTATTCTGAGCTGTGCTCCCTCAACACCAGCCTATCTAAGCTCTGTACAATCTCTGCCTGGCCACAGAGCTCATTCTATAGATAAATACAACCAGTATAGACCTAGAGCATGGACTGATGCACTCCATTCACAACCAGCGAGTGTCCCAGTGGTCAAGCCGTGGCAGATAGTCAGCCGGTGAGCAGCGGAGCGTTTCTCGCTGCAGTCCACACAGCCTATACTACTGTGATACTATGCTCCATGACACCACTATCAGAGGGTGGCAAGCCTCTGTGTTTGTGTTTACAGTGAGATTAGCCACACGCACATCCAGGCACCGGAGCATGAGGATGGAATGTAAATTTGTAACTCAGTATAATTTTATAAATGTGCTGATTCAGTTTGAACGCCTTGTTTGCTCTCCAAAACCTCCAGGTCTGGGAAATAAGCCTTGCTACATACCCTGTTTAACTGGCGCGTCTAATGTGTTCTTCTCTGTTGTTGAGCTTTTTTTTTTTTTCATGAAAAAGTCACTTTTTTCCATACTGGAAAAATCCATTACCCCCCTTCCAGATTACCAACTGGAGAACCAAGCAGTCTGCATTATCAAACACCAGTGTTATTCACCTACTGTAGCAACACAGCAGCTGGCACAGCAACAACACGTCCCATGGTCCGTTTGCCACACTAGTGATTTCATGTGGTGCATTGTGGGTGGTGAGGTTTTATAAAATGGCGGGGGCGGTCTACTATGAAATCTAATGTTAGAGGAAGATCCTGAAGTACCCTTCACCTCACCATCAGCTATCTCTCTCCATCACATGGCTTCAGCCCTGGCAGAGCAGAGCGGCAGGCCAGCCTGTGGGAGGGAATCAGGTCCACGCAACCTTTACCCACAGAGCTATGCCAACTTCCAATTTAACACACTCGGAAAGCAGGAACGCGACCACACAGAGCACAGTGGGCAGGAACCGTAAGAGTGTGATCTCAGCTGAATTGCTGTCGATTCAAGGATGGATTCTGCAATGCAATGAAAGTATGTAGCATATATAGCATATACCCAGCTTAATAATGCATACGTATGATGGAAGATGGTGCTGGTCTCCAAAGGCTACAGCCTGAGTGTAGGAGGAAGTCCTCCTCCAGAGCAATGCTAAGTTGAGAAAGGACAGGATAGGGAGAAATAAATAGGCGTTATGCATTTCTTAAAAAATCAAAAGCCATGCAATGACTCCCACAGAAGCAAAGCATTTAAGGTAGCCCACATTACTGAATTCACTTTTACAGCTTTGCAAACACAGCTGAATAGTTATTTTGATGTATTCTGTATTGCTATAATTTCAGAAACCCAAACACGGATAGAAATGTTTTGCTCTTGGGAGAATAGTAGTAGATATTTGATAGTGTAGTAGTAATCGTAGTAGATGTAATTACATTCTTTAGCTTTTTCTGTTCCCTAACATTTACTTTGTTGGCATTAATGAATCACACTGATACATTTTGATTTCAGGAATTGTAATTACCTTCTTTAAAGAGACGTTAATGTGTGATATGTATCAACTCTACATGTGTACACCAAATGGTGTTTTATCATAAACTGGCATAACAAGGCTTTGTTCACATCTACAGTCATACATTGTTAATGAAAATAAACACTCCAAGATACCCAGTGACAGATTGAAACAGCTCTAGTAATAGCATGTACATTACTTGTTAATAAGGGCTCTAAAGCTGTCACTATATTTCCTACCAGAGAAGTAATTAATTTTTTTCCCAGAATAGATAAGCTCAGCATGGATGTTTCTTAACAGCACCCTGCTTCATATTCATACGGTTACATACACTCACCCTAAGAGCTCCTCAGTACAACTGAGCATCTCTAATGAAGCACTTGCATAGGTTAAAGGAAAATCTGTCTCATTACTTCCTCACAAATTTCACCAGCTTGTCTGTGTTTCAAAATGGCAACTCTCCAGAATGGTCACAGTTCACTTTTCTAACTTATGGGCTGTTGCCGCCTCAACTTGTTTCATACAACAGTGAAGGGTTCTGGTGTTATGAGCATCAGATTTAATACAGGTAAAGTAGTTCTTCTTGCCTTTGAGACCAGGTAAAAGGTAACATGACAATTAGTCATTTAGACCCCAGAATATGTAAAAAATAAAAAATAAAAAAATAGGGCCCAGGTTTAAAAATACCCTTTAAGAATTCACCTGTCTGCAGTAGTCAGGTTAGCATCACGGCTGCAGAACTCATCTCATAGAAAAAAAGGTCTTAAGTTTAAACCCTTCAACTGCCAATGAGTCAAGACAGCGCTGTGTTTGGTTAAGATGACCTCCAGCATTACACTGGACCCTTCCTGCTTTCTCTGGGTTGGAGCGTCAGCTTACTGCCGCGAGTGTGAATGTAAGATGCTTGACACAGACAGTATATCAGGGTTTAGCATTCATTTACACCTTGGCGATCACCGCTCTATTTTTATGTGCCTGTGGAGGCGCCAGGCAGAACACTACAGAGACTGCAGGTGTCATTTGGGTAACCGTTTCATCTCCCAGTCTGCCACTGCCTGGAGTGAATAGGCTACCTGAAGACCTGAAAGAGTAACTCTTTCAAAAAGACATAGAGGAGGAGGAAGAAAAGGCAGTCTATTTTAAAGGAATGCCGAAGAGAAAGCAGAGAGTTTATAAGCCTGGACAAGGTAAACAGAGAATAATCAGACTTATAATTAAAGGTGCTCTCAGGCTAGCCGGCCAGCTGACCCGAGTATGAAAGTGACATTTAGGAATAAAAAAAAAAATTAAATAAAAAAAAACATGTAGCCGGGAAGATTTAATGAGAGAGAGTCTCCCCACTTCCCTCTCCCTGTGGGGAGTGACCTTTACGACTCCCTGGTGACAACGCTCCCTCCAGATTTATTGGGCCTCTCCCTTGGCTGCACTGGAATAAAGAGAAGAGTTGCCTCACCATCCAGACGCTGACCTTTAATTTGACACAGGCGGGGACAAGCACGGGCGCACGAAGCCTGGCCGGCCAGCAGCATCAAATAGAAAACTGGACCCAGCAGTGGCAGAAATGAGTTGAAAGCCCAAGACCTTGTAGTGGCGCCTTTGTTGATAGACTTCATTTCCACCTGGTGCTTTGTGTGCAGGATAAATGTGTGTGAGATGAATGTCAAAGTAGCAGAGCAAGAACACTGGGTATTCACACCCAGACACATGGAGGGATCAAAGGGAGCAGCAGAACAGGAAGTGATTGTTGAAATGACACTGACAGGTCTGCACCTAAGCTAGCAGTCAGCTGTTGTCTTCAAGTGTAAATCAGAGGTAGTCACCCTGCCTCATGTTAAACGTAAGTCACAAGTCTCAAAGGAGTATTTGGGGAAATACGCTTATTTGCTTTTTTGCAGAGGGATGAGAAGATTGATACCACTCTCATGTCTGTACGCTAAATATGGAGCAGCCAGTTAGCTTAGCTTAACACAGAGGCTGAAAACAGGGGGAAACGGCTAGCCTGGCTCTGTTCAAAAAGCAAAAATTAACACCTACCAGCAATCTCACGGTGAGACAAGACTCCAGAAAGTCATTATTTCTGCCCAAGAACTAGTTCCAGCACACAACTCTCCATAAAACCACAACTTGTTGTCTTTACACTGCTTTTATTTTTAACGGATTAAACAACTGACATACAATGTGTTCATTAGTGAGCTTTAAAGGTGCTTTTTTTTAACCTTTGGACAGAAACAGGCACATTCATTTTAGCTTACAGATATGAGTGTGGTATAAATTTTCTTATCTAATTCTACGCCAAAAAGCGAATAAATGTATTTCCCAAGATATTAAACTACCATATTGGCCTGAACATATATGTAAAAGAAAATTTGTGGACTACACAAATACGTATTTACAACAGCAGGTCTTTTTGAACTCAAGTGTTGCATTATAGGTTGTTTGTAGCTTTAATGCTGCTAGGCTACTCCATTTATAGTGTGTCTTTTGGCGTTAATCAGCCTTAGAAGTGTTCAGTTAGCCCACTTTAACCTTCAAGAGTTTCTGATGGCTTGTGTAACATGCTGCTACAGAGGAAATAAATTCCTGATGAGAGAATACGAGTTGAAATAGTCTCCCAGCGTCTTTTTTCTGTTGCTGAAACAAACCAAAGACGGGATCATCTGTCAATCAGCAAAGAATTACAGCTGTCACAGAATGTCATGCTGAGGAGCTCAAAAGACAGTCTGAAAAATGTGAATTGCAAGATGACCACCTCAAGAGCCTGACAGGAGATTGTGCGAGTATGTGACTTATAGACAAGCAACATGGATTTGCTGAAAGTATTTCATGTTTCACATTAATGAGAGAATAGGCTTCAAGGATGAGAACTATCTTATCCTGGGCTAACAGTATCTAATGGAAACTTTCCCAGCAGCACTCTTAAAGTGTTTTATATCTTCAAAAAGTATTTTTTCAAAAACAGGTGTTGGAAAATGGGGGGTTGTCTTGCAATCAGCGATGTCATATATTCAGGCCAATACTGTATTTCTTTAAGGTGCGAGCAACAATCAGGCCACGAGTCCCAGTAAAGTGAGTCAGGTTATGTAAAAGGTCAATGGTCAAGTACACCTACAGTTATCACAGGAATAAATATTTGAGGATGCATGTCCTCAACCAAAGCCTCGGTGATGGCGGTGCATTTTAAACTGCTGGGGCACAGTCCTGCACTGTGACCATTTTTCAGTGGCATGCCTCCTCTGCCTGCCTGACCAAGCAAAGCAAGGTCATATCACCACTTCTCAGAAGCTTGTAACTGTGCGAGTGTGGGAGAGGCCCACACGAAGCAGGCTACAATGTGCAATAAACAATAATGATTTAATAATAATGAAGCTGACCAAGTACAATCGCATCGCCATGCTGAGCGAACACAATTAATTCCTGTGAAATAAATCTCCATAGCAGCAATACACAAGATGATGTCCTTTACTGCAATCACTGGCATGGTGGCAACGCAGGGTGTAAGACAAAACCTTCAGTGGTACCAGGTGTGTGTGTGTGTGTGTGTGTGTGTGTGTGTAATCTCAAAGAACACTGTGAAGGAGATTAAAGCTTTCATACAGTTACTATTATCTAAAGACTTTTCACAAGGGCTCTTGTCCTTTATATCTCCACCATCACACTCAGCAGCTGTAAAGCTCATATTGCTCAGATGCTACAGATCCTGTAAAAAAACAAAATTCGGACCCAATGACACCGACAATTGAGCTCAGGCTACCAAACACCTGCAGAAACACGGTAACATAGCAAGTATTGAAGGAGACTTTTAAAGGTACTGGTTAGAGAAAATTGGGGGTAACAGATCCTCTCCTGTGATACTGATTCATTTATCACAATAGTGAGTCTGGTTGTTTTAGCTTTCTATTATGCTGCGTAGAGATGAACTGGGTACTTAACTCATTTGTGTTCAGCGAGCCGATTGTTATCAGTTTTGCTGATCATTTAACTGAATGTGATATTATCTAAGTTAACAGTAATATTTAGTTTTGAAATGACTAAAAGCCGCCTGTTAATGTCTATTTAATCACCCCGATGAGCAACATTGTGATTTAGCAGCATGGGTTTCTTTCCTGCCATGTCAGTAAATCTTTTTATATAGAACTGTACTGAATGGAGAAGCAGAGGGTGGGAAAGAGAGAGAGAAAACACAACTACTACTTTTAATCAAAAATGATAAACAGCCACATAACACTACAAATAGACGATTATGCATGTCTAAAGCCTCCATCTGGCCCAGGCCACTGGAGTAGTGACACAACAAGGTTACAACCAGTGTATCCAGTCCAACTCTCACTAATAGTCACTTCAATTGCACAACTTTCGCTGCCTGTAATATTGTAGTCTTAACAATTAAATTTTAAAGCTTTTGTTGATAAGAAAGATGTGTATGCCGTATTTTGTAGGTCTATCCAATTGTGTCCAGAGGCATTTTGGTCTGCGTCCGTTGATAACGCCCCTTGGAAATCGAAAATCAACTGAGAGATCCCAGACTACTTCCCATTTGTGAATTGGTCTGGCGATGTCAGGCTAGGGAGCAGAGGTTGGACATGCATGAAATAAAATACAGAGTACAGACAAGACTGCTTGTTTACAAGACATCTCAGCAGCCATTACTGCAATTGTGGATTTACTGGCACAGATTACAGTCATTCTCTGCAAAGACTGTGCAAAATATTACTGACTGTTCCTTTAATGTCCCTTTATGGCACTTAAGAGATTCAAGGCTGTTTCATCAGTTTCTCCAGCCACAACAATTGGTGAGATGGGATTTGCTGCTGAGTCACTGGTGCCCGCTGAGACAAACAAGGTAATATGTTTACTTGATGAGTGGCCTTTTTTAAGAAAAGACTTTTTTATCCCACAGAAACATTTTTCAAATTGCTTGACTAGAGAAAAGTTTTTGTATTGATATTAATAAAATGACTAAGTTGCAAACTTTGGTTAATAGTTTGTATTTATTAAGTTAGCAACACATTTTCTTCACCCTATCAAGCCAAAATTAGACAATCTTCTAATGTTTCAACAAGCTGCAGCAGCAGAGATTTCTCAACTCTGACACAGCCCTCTCAGAAAAAAGAACACAATAAACTCAGAGCCTTTAGAGCATAGTTATATGACTATAGGCGGCTTGAATATTAACTCAGGAACTAATTGCAATAACATTTCACCTGATGTGAATAGAACGTGCAGATTTGGAGGGTATTATCCCACTCATTCCATGGCCACTTGCCAACAAAATGCCATATGTCATCAAATAAAAAATATCCATCATTTACACATGTAATGTATTAATTTTGATCTTGCTTTTCTGTTTAAAACATCAGGAAATATAGTTTCTGGGTCTCAGAAATCCTGCGTTATATATATAGTGTTCTATATTTGGTTCTTTATGGGACATCTGTGGTACTATTTAGAACTATCTGTCCTTGATGCCATTAAGAACATTTACTAACCTATGCTAGCCTATATAACAACATTGTACAGTGGTGGAGATGAGGCAGTGGGATAGATTATGACTCCAGAGAAGCAATTCCCCTCTGTTTCCATTTATGAGGTGCATGGGACACAGATGGTTACAGGCAAATGTTTTTAGTGTGTACATGGAAGTAAGCAATATATAGATTAACCGTTATTTCCCTCATTACCTGTTATCTTTTGCCTGTCTCTCGCTATTGTGTTTATTGCCTGGGTGCAGTGACCTCTGACCACTGGCTGCTTGTAATAAGTGTGGTCTTGGAATCTCAGCTTGTAACACTAATTGTAAGTCATTCACCAGAAAAGCATCAGCTAGGAGTTTAAAATGTAAATATAACAGCGTGTTGATTTCCTGTTTGCATCTTCCAAGCACATTAATTCAGAGTGTTGCTCAAATATTTGTGTCATGAGTGTATGTTACACAGATTTAATGCTGGAGAGTTAATCACATTCAGGAGCTTTGCATTGCCTTGCACAATGTATATTTACCTTTATGTCATTCAGCTGATGCTCTTATTGGAGTTGTCTTAGCCCATAATTAGAGGTTTGGTGTCTTGCTCAAGGGCACATCAGCAGGATACAGGGTAATTGAACATATTGGCTGCTGCATGGTTTAAATCTCTGCACCTGCTTTATGCACCAACATAATGCAGATGACAACAAAGGACTCTCTCAGGATATGATATACTGTAATTAGGTTTATTTTGGGCTCAAATAAAATGTAGTGGGCCCATAGAGGTCAGCTCATAATGACAGCACTGATGCTTTGACAAGAGCCGGTAGGAAAATAAACAAGGCTACAAAAAAGGATATTAAATATAGCTCAGTTCATTTCTAATGAAGCAGTAGAGCTTGTTAGCTGTACTGTACTTTGGTTTGTTTGTTGGTTTGGACATCTGTTAGGCTGCGGTGTGTTTTACACAATAATTTTTTTTTTTTGGCCAATTTTGCCTTTATTTGACAGCCACTAGAGAGAGACAGGAAACATGGGGAGAGAGAGGGGTACGACATGCAATAAGGGTCACCCGGCCGGTATTCAAACCGTGGATGTTGCTGTTATGTGGTACGCGCCTTAACCATTAGGCTTCCAGGGCGCCCCCAGCTTATGTTTTTTACATTGGTGTTTGAATAGTTCATGTAAAAGCTTTCCTTGGTTTTGGTTGAATTATTGGAGTGTCACCTTATTGACCTTATGCAGAACAGGTTTTTTTTTTCCATTTATTCCATTTCCGGGTCTGTCTCTTAACTTCCGGTCACTTTTGCTGGCTACAGTAAATACAAGTAAAAAGTCACGGCCCTGTCTGGTTCAGACAGCCTACTATACATTTCTCAGAGTTGGGAACACTCGTCCACATTTATGAGGAGTTCATATGACCTGACACCACCACTGCAAGATATCGGCCAAAAAAAAGAGGATCTTTGGCGCCAATGACTAACTCAACTAGCTTACCGTGTGTTGCAGCAGTACATTAGCTTGATGTTTCTTTGGTGAAAAATTGCAAGAGCACTAATTTACAGTAAGATGCTGCAGGTTATTAAGTCATTAACATTATTTGTAGTTGTCACAAACAATCAGTAAACCAGCTGATATATGCTGTTTTGGTCTGGAAGTTGATTTATGACATTGAATATGAATTAAAATACAACTTTTAATAATTTAGTAATATATATATTTTATTAATAATATAAGTATGAATAATAACTTTGTTGCTCAATAATAAACCCACTTCATGAAAACCGGGTTGTGTGTAATAGTGTAACTAACCGTATGAGTCGTCACTGTCACTCCGTGTTTTGGATGAAGAAATATTGTATTCACACACTCAAACAACTTCTGTTCTGATATCATATTGTTATAAACACATAATAAAACACAAACACCAACACATTCTGACCAGTCACCATGACTGAATTATAACAGTAGCATGACTGATCCCAGAGCTGTGTGGGAGAACTGTTCTAATTAGCGCCACTATGTAAATAGCAGTGGATGTTTGTCAGGCTGCTGTAGAAGAAAGTCTAATTTTCTTCCACCTCTGGCAGTCTTCCACAGTGTGTGTTATAAAACAGGACAGGTATTTGCTAAAATGTCAGGCAGAAGGTGATCACAAGCAGCAGATGTCAATTTACGCAACGCGGTGCAAACTGGAAGTTAAAAGACTAAATTATGGAGTCGGAGCACTTCCTTGTTGCTGAAACGCATAGGGTCAATATAAATAATTGAGAGATTAAATTTTACAGATTACAATTACAAGTGTAATTGACTGTTCAGTAAGCACCACCCCCCTTAGTTACTGTTGCTACGCTGTCAAGCTTTCAGTTCTCGCACGGCACGTATTGCAGTTAATGATAACAGAGATTTATCACTCGAAATTCATGAACAACGTGTCTTTGATTTCAGACAGAGGTAAACAAAAGCAGCTTCTCATTTCTTGCCAGCAACTGATGGTTTTGCCGGCTGAAACGACATGAATGAGTCAGTTGAAAAGCTGTCTCAGGCTGACTTTTTAATGTTTAAAAAAACTGCGCAGGGCTCTTAAATATGCCTTTCATGGCTACATGCATAATATCATGCTAAAAGACTGAGGCTAAAGCCACATGTCCCAAGCAAAACATTGATTTCTGTTTTCAAAAGAAATTTAAAAAACAGCATTGTTCTTGTATTGCAGTGTAGGGCTTGTTTTAGTATTTCTAGATGTTATAAGGAACAGTCTGACTGTTATTTCATTTTAACAAAGCTTATTTTAGCTGCTTACCTTGGACAAGCTAGAGAACGTAATGCAATCTTAGATAACGAGTTTGGCTGAGGTTGCTGGAGTGTAAACTTCGCCAAATTCAGTAGCAGGGCAGAGCTACTAATGTTAGCCTAGCTTTTTTAACATTACCTGTAACCCCACAAAATAATGTAGTATGAAATGCTACTGGCCACTACTGTAGCAAGTTAGACGGACATGCTAATGTTTGCAGCTTACGTTAGAGCAGACAAACACACTGTGTAATCAATTCCTACCACTTTTGCTATTACTATTTGTTCTGTTTTGGAGAGAGTAAAAAAATAAAGAAACCAACCACCATTCAAAGTCTTTATATACAGAGTATCACTCTCACATGCTGAGAAATCCAAAGTTTGGCAGGCCTGCTGTGCCTAGTTGCTAACCTATGACTGGACAATTGCTGTTAAGAGCATTGTCAAGTCAAGGTATGCAACACATACTGCACATGCAAAATAATTCAAATACAGAGTAGAAGAATATTAATTGAAAAGAGTATAACTGTGGGGGTGTTAATTACAGACATAAGGTTTACGGTATCTTAACGTACCTTTAACGTGTCTGATTCAGCCCGTTTTGGCCTGAACATGTGATGAAGAGAACAGCTTCAATTCTCCTCACAAAAGGAGCAACCAGTTGAGCACCTGATGGCGCGGGCTTTGAGCAGACCCGTCTGACACAGACATCAATGAGGTCGGCCCTCTGAGGCTACACTTAGGCATAATAATTAATCTTCTTTGACATCATCATCCTCAGTGTCACCTAGCAACCATCCATCTGAATTAACGAGACCACAAAAGAGGCCTGTCGTGGACTGTCTGGGGTGGGGCTTTCACTGGTTACAATGCAAATGCCTCCATGTTGGAGAAGTGAAAATGTAGTGGAGGCCAAATCCACTGAAACTCTCTTTTCTATCTGTAGGACAGCATTTATCACATGTTTAGCCTGAATCTAAAGAGAATTTCAAAGTATATATAGTATGGGATCTTTAAACCAAGAAAAGCATAAATTAACACTTTTCTGGAAAGATTATATTTTTGGTTTTAGCTGTACTTGTTTGCATTATAATGATCACTGACTGGGGGGTGTGACTTCACACTCCTATTTACCATTACACCACAGGTGAGAACAAAGGAGGGAAAAGTATCATCACCCATTCTTTTCTTATATCTTTCACATATGTTGGATCTATTTAAGTCCCCTACCACTGCACAGCAGTTATGTTTAGTGAGAGGGAGGGAGGAAGAGGTGAGAAGGTTACAATCATTTGTTTGTTTTCAGTCTTGCATTAGCAAATCCATCTTCTGGAGAGAAAATTAAAGTGAAGGGGAGATTTAAATAACGTTCATTAAATGTTGATGGGCTCAATTAGCTCTACCAATCACCTAACTAGATAAAAAGACAAGCGATTCAAACTTTTTTTAAAGAGGTCTACACACATGCACACCACAGTGTGTGCACCCAGGGACATACTCAGATGTCTATAAGTCAGCTCATAACAAAACATAAATCAGACTAGTCTCACTAACAGACAAGATTAAGTTCTCAAATGACAAATACTGAATTTACTTTAGCATCCACATTATGAACTACCACTTGCTATCTCTCTCTCCCACACACACAAACACAAATGCAGTGCAAGATGCACAGATTCAAGCCAAACAGCAGTAATCCACAGAAGAAAAGAGAGACCAAACTGCCTCTTAGCTGACAACTGGAAATTGTAAATGGCAATGTGTTCAGGTAAAAGACTGACTGAGTTCCTCACCGTGTTTACTCCTGGAAAAGTGGGGAATAACAGGCTGTCATACAGGGTGACACATCAGCCTTTGTTAAAGAAATTACCTTGTTCTTCGCACAGCTCTCTGATGCTCGGCCTCCTGGACAAATTGTCCATTTGGCGAGTGCAGACTAAATGGAACTGAGTCTTTGGCATGTTGCTCTACCAAAGCACAAAGAACCGTGGCAGATAGGAATCCAATTATCCAAGGCAAATAATGGATGTCTCATTTAAGATGTGCGGCTGTTGCGACAGTAATGGAAGTGCCACAATTTTCCCGAAGCCTGTCTCTATCAACTGCATCATCTTCTGCGAAGACACTAACTCATCTATAGCCATATACTACAAACTGTCAAGCATTACTGATCATAATAAATCTTTTGAGGGCACGGGAAACACGGTTGACAAAGATAGAATATTTACTCACATGTAGCGTAGGTGTGGATTCTGAGCAAAAGCTCGAGGCTGGATCACCTTCAGGTTGCAATTCATGATAGTTCTGAAATGATAAAATACAGATAAAACTGTGAAGAAACCACCATAACGAAGACATTTCTTTTCAGCCTAGCGTGGGCACATACAAACACATGCACACAGTATCACAGTGTTATGATCATTTAATGCACCCCCCCATTTTCCTTCCTTATTTTGGTGCATTTCATTGTGGTGGTGCCTCTCAGCCCCCCCCCCATTTTGGTCTGTTTTGTCGACTATCTAAATTTGTTTCAATTTTTGTCCTTTCTTGTCTTTTAAAAATGTTTTGTCATTTGAATAAAACTGCAAATAAACCACTTTTATATACACAAAATGGTGGTCTCATAGTACTGCAGTATTTCAAGATACTTTTACATATTTTAGTCTCTGCTGCAGCAGTCCACTGTAACAAATCAGAATAGTTCCTTGTCTATTCCAATTATTTTAACTTCATTCTCCATGTGTACACCCTACGGAGCTGACACTGAAATGGAAATTCACTTTGAACCACCGTTTGATGAAAGATTTGTGAACTTTGTGTGTCTTCACTGTAAAGCGAGTGAAACCTCTGATTAGTGCATGCATTCTAACACATTTCCTCATTGTGTTAACTTGTATCGAGCGAAAGAAAAACTGTGAAATTAAAACTAATCCTCATTTTGCTAGGGACCCTGTGGAATCCTCTCAAGGAGTCCTGGGATTCCCAGTTCCCCAGTTTGGGAACCACTGCTCTGGGCTACAATGGTAATGACTTCTAATCTTGTAATCACAGATGTCTCTCTCCAAAGAAGTCATTGACATCATCAGTGAGCGCCTCATAACGCAGTGTGCTGATTATACCCAGCTGTTGGTGCCAATTACCTTCTAGAAGTCTGATCACGCCTCTGTGGTGTTTGACTGGGATGTGGAATTTGATCACCCAAAAGTTCCCAAAGTGTGGCTCTGGGACCTCTAAGGGTCATTGAGATGGTTTTTGTGGCCCTTGGGAACCTTCTTGTGGGTTTCCCAGAAAAATTAATAACACAAATTTCACTATTATTTCACTCCCTAGAAATTAGCACAACAATGTATGAGGATGACTGTTGAGCGTTGGTTATTATCCTCTCAGCAGTAATGACAACAGTAGTTACAATTATATTGAACACAATCATTGCTGTAAACTGTCATGATCCCAAGGACTTGTGTACACTGTGTGTTTTGCTCTGTTTCCTGTTTTATTTTGAAGGTCTGTTCTTTGTTCACGGTTTTGATTTACTTCCTGTCTTTGTTCTGTTTCCCACCAGTTTGATTAGGTTCACCTGTGTCTTGTCTCGCACCTGTCTCTTGTTCCCTCGTTGTCTCCCTTATATATACCAGTCCCCTGTCTTTGTTCTTTGTTGGTTCATTGTTTGGATTGTTGGTTCTGAGTTCCTGTGTTCTTCGTGGTTTCCCTGCGCGTGGTTCCTGGCTTTTTGTAAGTTTTTCTATAATAAATTAACTTGGTGCACTCAGCCACTCAGTTTAAAGTCATCTGTGTCATTTAGTTTTCCAGACCACATAAAGGACCAACTAAAAGGCCACAGCACTTCACCAATAGTTTTTATTTTATTTTTTTTAACTCGAAGGGTGCTTTTGAACTACCTTGAGAAATGCCAAAATAAAGGCACACATTTTAGCACATATGTTGACAATGATGCACCAAAATAAGAGGTATACGTCTGGTTATAGTCTGTTTTCTTATTGTGTCAACAAATGCCATCAGAGACCAAAAGTGCCAATGAACTGATCCTACTAAAGTATTTCCTGTGTAGCCAAAGCGTATATATTATTCCTCTGTGTCATAGAGCTCCATTATTGTCCAACTATTAAAAAGACACTGTTAGACTGGGTGACGTGTTCCTTCATTACCACAAACACACACTGTAGTTTATTTTGACCCAATCCCACATACAGCATCCTACTGCTGTAAAATACTCATTAGTGCACCAAATGTGTATTAATCTGCAGCTGAAAATAGTCCCAAACTAATGCACTATTTAAACCTGTTTGAGTAATGTTTGCCAAAAACTACAATGTTCAGCTGTTTTAGGAAATTATTTAGCCTTTCTAAAAATGCTAATTTGTGACCTGTTTTTAAAGATTCATGTCCTCAGTAGGAACCAGTGGGCTTGGGGCTGAGAGCCACAGAGAGGCTGGGGAAGTTAGAAAGTACTGAGACACGGACTAACACACTGTTGGTTTTGGCCTTGTCATGGGATTTGTTGACAATAAAATACAATATAACCAGCCTTACTTTTTAAGGTAACTTATAATAAAGTAAACTGCATGAAACTGTCTGTTACAACAGATTTGTTTCAGTTAGATTGCTAAGGACAGCTCTAAGCAAAAGAAGAAATCTATTGTTAGTGTTTGATCTGAAAAACTTTGCAAGATATTTGATGAATAAGTGAACTGGAAAATATAAGCACAGAAGCAATAGTAATGTTACACTTGTAGAAAGGTGAGGATAAATGCAGTCAGCTTCTTATTCTGGAGACGACTGTACAGATGTATAACATATTCAACAAGTCAGTGTTTATTTTAATTATTGTATTTTTTTTTTTAGTTTTATTCAAATAAGGTAAATTACCTAAAATATAAAATTAGGTGATGTAAGGTATCTTTTGAGTAACCTTTTCCTCACTCATCCCTCCATACTGCTAACAGCCCCACAAGGCAGCATCACACAAGGAAACAGCTTTCCCTGGGAAGGCCCGACTCCCGCCGGGGAGGAGCCAGCATCCCCAGACAAGGCAGCAGGAGAGAGATGGTGGTAATGAGAAAAATGCTAATTTAGCGGTGGAGATATTGCACTTGGCCTCCCTGATGAGGGATCAAGGGGATCAGGGGAGAGGCCAGCTCTGACTTTGGAGGGCAAAGGAATACGGTTCTCTGCGGAGAGAAGAAAAAATGAAGAGGAAGAGGATTTCGGTAGGAGTGGCGGGGTGAGAGGAATGTAAAGGATGTGGCCTCATAATGCTGGGTAGCGAAGCAGGAAAGGAGCGTAATATTGCTTTAAGAAGTGAAGAAATGAGAATAAAAAAAATTTAAAAATCCCAACGCAACAGCAGGGACTCCTAATTCAATTTTCCCTGCTGCTTTTTAGCATTATTTGATCAGTGGCTAAGCAAAGCGAAGGGGATGTTCCACTGGCGTGTGGCTGTCGAGAATTAAAAGCTTGTTTAAACATCAGCTTGAGTTAGGATCAGAAACACACCCTTCACTCCCTCTTCTCTCTGTACACCCTAACACCTTGTCATCTCCTCCGAGAATTAGCCGGGATTGTGTCACATTCAGAGAAGTATCGGACATTAAATCCTGATGTGTTGCTGGTGATGCTGCAGTTTCTTGTGTTCTGAGCTGAATTACTGTCATCTCTAGGAGAAAACCATTGGCCTCGCTGTAGTGAGCAGGCGGGCAACCTGATGGAAAACAGGGATTAACAGCGGTACAGGTTCCACTGTCGTTTTTCCAGATCGGCAACACAGTAGGACTGAAATACAATGAAGTGTCTATCACTGGTCTCCCCTAGCTCCCCTCCAGATAACTGCATCAACACTCACAGTCTCTGTAGTCCAGTGTAGAGCTCCATATCGACGTCTCTCAGAGTCTGCAATCCTGTCCAGTTCTCTATGTGTCTGTAAACAGAAAGAAAGAGAATTGTAAATGAGAGGTTCCTGTTCATCCGAGGAGAAAGGAAAACAAACCAGGACATATGATGGGAGAGAACTCTTTTTTTTTTTTCCCCAAGTTGCAAAATAACTGTCTGTGTTGTCCAAGTTTTTGAATCCATATTCATTTAAATTGCAATTATTGGAACAGTTCTGACAGAGCTCTCTCTGCTGCCCTCTGATAGATTTAATTGCCAAGTGGCAGCTTCTGAAGCTTAATCTATGTGAGGGGAAGTGTGAGGGGGACAGACCAAATAAATAGTGCAGATGACTTTAACTAATACTATCACTAGACTCCCAGGGAAAACTCTTTCTATGTGGTAGGATAAAAGAAGTGAAGCTGGCGCCTTTAAATTAGCTTTGTTTGTTTTGGAAATGAAATAGGCAACACACATAGGGCACACCGGTTTCAATTAAGCCGGGGAAATGAGGAAATGTAGCAGAGGACATGGCAAAGGCTTTATTGCTTTGTTTTGGAAAGAGGAAAAAATGATTAAACGCTAAAGGGAACTTCATCCTAAATGTCAAATTTCAAATCAATGCCATGAACACAACAATCAGTGAGACACAGAGGTTTTTTAAAATGGCAGCATGACAGCTGATTGGCTGTCTGCTACAGAAAACCTACATGTACATATACAGCTTAGACACATAAATACATACCCATCCATACACATGCACATAGGAACACATACCAACTTGCAGCCTAAGCCTAAGATTTGAATTGCTCTCACATTTCATCTTTTCGGAATGAGTTCTGTGATCAGATAGCAGTTTGTATTTTATGATAACAGCAAGAAAATAACATTCCTGCAATTGGTTTTGGCAAAGCTTGTGCTCCTGTAGCATATCTTTTGGCTCCTGTGCATCTGGTGTACAATGATGAGGCAGCATCTGAGACATTCTGTTTATTTGAGCACTGCACTCCGGGGTGCATCACCTGCTTTGGTGGAGAGGAGGATGCAGGTTTGCCAAATGTAACCAGCGCCACCGTGCATGACTTTATTGTTGGCTACTGGGTTGCCATTTTTAAAAAAATAAATTTTTATGAAGGCTGGCAGGTGGGAGCAGTTAGCGATAAGAGTAATACGGTTTCAGGCTGTTTTCCCAGTAAATGAGTTTTAAAATTCTGGTTACATCCAGAATACCAGCAATTCTGATCCCTAATGTGAGCTGAGTCGCAGAACATTGAGCTTGGATTTGCCGAATGGTTTGGGAGATCCAAACTCAGTGCAAACGAAATTTGATTTGTGCAGGTGAACCAGTGACTTCCCGGGCTCTCTTTCACGCTGCTCTCTCACTCAGACAGATCGTTCAACGGTCGAACTGATCAGGGATCAGATAAATGCTACAACAGCTCAGTGCACCTTCTGTGAGATCATATGTGTTGAAATGACTGGAGCCGCTTCTTCCTGTCACTTTAATGAGACAAGGAGAACAACGGCTAATTTCAGTGTGATTTCAGTTCTTCCACAGACCACTTACTGATGCAGTTGGGAAGAGTGAAGCTTACGTATTCGTCTGGGAGAGACATGCATTCACATGTTTTCAACATCTAGCTAGAATGCATCTCCAATCAGATCCAATCAGAATCTAGCTTTTTTGATATCGGATAGCTATCTGATCTGCCCAAGACGCATGACGTACGAAGTGTAAATGTGGTATTAGACATAATGCAGGAAAATGTTAGCTAAAGGTAAGCTGTGACTGACTAGACTATATCAGTAGTATGACATTTTAGGATTTGGGATCATTATTGGGTGCTAATAAACACAGCCAGTGTTACCAGTGTTACATAAACCCACTGTAGACAGTCACTTATTCACAGATACAATCATACAGCACAAACATTCATACTATCATAGTGTTGCTAAAAACGTGTGGCAGCTGTAACTTCTTCACCCTGACAGAGTAACGCTGCTGATGTTGAGATACGTGTTGAACTGAAGGCAGCTGAGTCATTAATGTGACCTGTAAGCAGACATGATGAATTCCCCTCACAAGGCTTTTGCCTATTCACAGTACTGCTGCGTTACCGCAGCGACATGGAGAGAGGGCAGGCTCCACGCACTGGGCTCTCATGTGCTATGAGGTTGAGGCCTTCCCAAAGGAGTGGCAACATGGGTGAGGTTACACTGAGCTAAATTTCAAAAGTAAAAGTCCAAATCATTGAGGTCATAGTATTTTGACATTTTGAGCATTTTCTGGTGGGCAAAAAGATCTCCCAGTTGAATTAGTTGACAAATCAGTTGACAAATCAGTTATATCCAGTCAATAAACTTAAACTTTCTCTGCCCGTGCCTTTAATAGTGGGTGAAGTGACAGATGATTAAAGCTTCAGCAGCTTTAAACAATTTATTTTTAAATTTGGAATCAATTTTGGATCAATTCTAACAATGTTATTGTACCCCTTGGAGGTCAGAGGAAACATTTATGTTTGAACAACTAAATTACTAAAACAACATTTTCTAATTCTATTCTTGAAAATATTTGTATGCTGGTCAGTACATATACATCTTTAATGGTAACAGACTACTGAAGTTATTATTGTGAACTAAATTGTGTACCGATATGATATGATGTATGATATGATATGATATATGATATGATATGATATATATGATATGATATATGATATGATATGAGATATGATATGATATATGATATTATATGATATATGATATGATGTGAAATAAATGAAATTTGTTGGTGAGTTTCACGCATCTGTGATAAAAAGGGGGCAAATTTCCAGTAGATAAATTGAAAGTTTTATAAAAAGTCGCTCATGTAAATTAAATCAGGCTCAAGTCACATAAAAGAATAATATAACATCAACAGCAACAAGAGCTGACTTACTGGAACGTGAAACGTGAAAACGTGAAAACATGCTGCTTATACAGACACCACAATATGGCTGAATCTTTGTCAATTATCCAATTAGTCCTCTAAAGGATGTTGTAATGCAGACATTTCAAAATAAAAGTATTCAACAAAATGTTATAATCTAAACAGCAGAAGCTAGAACACAAATCACCAGAGAATAAAGTCACATAAATAAGGAGATAATTTAAAAGCTGAGTAAGTATTATATATCCAGACAGCTTCTTTCCATTTCCTAAGGAAAATGTCACCACCTTCTGTCCCAGATTGATGTATCTTGATTTTAGGACCAAAGAGGGGTGATATTTACATTGGAGAGTTTTTGTAGTTTTTGTGCAAAACAGAACTGGAAAAAAAAAATCTAATTGAAAGCAAGGCCTTGTTGGTCATCGATCATGTGACTCTCAGAAAATGATCCAAGCCAGGATGCATGGATACAGCATTTCAGTTAAAACTGCAGTAAGTGGCCACGGAGCTTCGGTATGGACACTACTTTTGTTTCTTGAGCGCCTAGTTGACTGGTGAAGTAGCACTGATGAAGTAGCCTTTAGTCACGTGAGAGTATGTTTCTTTGAATCTAGTACCATGGAATATTGCAAAATGTTTAGACAAATGGAAACAAAAATATAATCAAGTTTTTGTCCAGAGTCACAAAAATGATTGCCAAATAAGAAACATCTGGGCAGTTTCCTATCATATTAAAAGAGCTAATGTACAATGAACCTTGTTCAGATCTTAGCAGTTGCTTTTATACACACTTGTTTAGGCTAACGTGATGCACTGAAATAGTTTGACAGTTTCATACTGTTTCTATTTTTTTTACAGGAATTTGGCATCTACAGTGATTAAATACACAAGGCAATATGACCGGCTTGCATCAATGGGACAGTAAAATACTGATGCAATATTGTGATATGAGAAAAAAAGTATAATTTATGTGAGCATAAAATGTTTTCATTTGCAGCACAGCTTTATGCTCTGTGATATAATTTAGCACTATCCCCATTTTCATCAAAATGCTGTCAACAAACAGCACAGAGGAAGTCGGCAACACTTCCCTGCGGACCTGAGCACGTTGTCTGCTCAGAACCTCTGATTGTCTGCGGCACACTGAATATGCATGTGGATTAGACTGCTGTGAAAAGATGGATATGAATAACAAAGTTGCTATGATAATACAGGGGCATCCAATCTCTGTCCTGTCCTTGGTGGTTGCACAAATAAAATGGTACAAAACTAAAATCAACATAATTCGAAAAGTAATGGAGATGCTAACACTTTACATTTCTGGCATTCAAGTAGACACTCTCATCCAGACTTACAGTGAGTGAGACGGTACAATAATTTTAAACTGCTACTTTGTCAAAATGAATATTACACAGAAGAGATGAGATTTGAGCAAAGGAAAAAAAGGGATGTGAGTTTTTTTCTTGACAACATGATTAGAATGGAAGAATGGAAGTCAGGCTCTCTTATTTATGTCTCTTCTCTCATCTGTCTTCAAATTATTTGTTGTCTGTACAGTATTTTATGATAATCCTGTTTTCTTAAAGGGCTTTCTAAATAAATTTGTCATGACATGACTTGTTAAGTACAAAGGAAATGAGCAGGATACTATCAGAACAAATTGTACAGGCAGATCTACCAGCTTTCTCTCTAACATATAAGCCTAGGAAATTACAGTACAGCCACTTTCCATCTGCTTTAGAAAATGGCCTCCAACAAAGTACAATCTGAACTGGGTGACAGGGCGGTTCAGTGCTTGAGGAGAACACCCTGGAACCAAACAGTAACAGATTCGATCCCAGCAATAGCCATCTGTTGTGTTGAAGTGGCCCTGGGCTACGCACTCAACCCCTACCTGCTATCTTGTTCTGGGCTTCTGTGAATATGAGCACCAGAAAAAAAAAAGCCGTTTTTCATTTCTTAATCGGTGAACACAACAAATAACAGTACAAAGGCAGAATTTGAAAGAAGAGAAGGATATCAATTCAAACATCACAAACTGGATAGCTCTGGATTAAAAGCTAATGAGAATCTCTGCTCTCCTTTAGCAACTGCTATTGATTTATGGAAGCTTATTAATGACAAAACTATTGAGTGAGCACAGAACAAATCTGAGTAGTAATCAATGTGCTATTTCACATTTCAGAACATGGAGGGAAAGATTTGTTAGCACAAAGCAAGTTTTGAAAGCAAGCTAGGACAAAACCAGAGTGTAATTGATGTTTTGAGCTGCAAGAAGAATTATATTGGAGGACTTAATTTTTTTTTTTTAGCAAACAATAGAACTTTTCTTGCTCAGTACTGTCTATGTGCCTTCTCTCACTTTTGGCTATTTGTATGTTAACATCAACTGAGAGAAGAGCAAAATCCATTGGAACTGATGTGGAAGTAAAGTGCCACCCTGTTAGACCCCGCCTTCTACGTAATGCCAGGCTGTGGTGTGGTCCATCAGCATTTTCATTTGTCTAAAAGAAATATACTACCCTAACATCAACATATGGGTGTGTCCTGTTAAAGAAGTAATAATTTATTTTTTTCCACTTAGGGGCTCTGTTTTGGCCTCCACCAAATCTTGAGGGAATATCTGGATCTTTAGCAACTTTACGTTCCACTATGTGCACCAGCTAGTCGCTAACTTTGTCTGTCTACGATTTGATGCTGGGCAGGTAGCTTTTTCAGAGCCTTTTCAGAGCTTTTTTGCTGAAAACAGCTGCTTGTTACTGCGGCTGGAAACAAGTTTGATGAGTGCAGTGAGACTAAACAAAAACAGTAAAGTTGTGGCCCAAAAAAGCCAAAACAATGAGCTGAATGAACACGATATGCTTTTGATGCTACACTATCACTGAATCAGTCCCTCCATCTGAAATGTGTGGCAATGTAAGAACAAGATACACAACCTCCCAGTGGCACAAACCCCAAATATCTTCTGTTTCTTGGTAATCTCCTCTGATTCTGCCCATTGTTTCCAATGCTGCTGTCTGTCTGTGATTTACGACTTTGTTGGGATGATCTACAACGCTCGCACCACCGCCTTAATGGGAAAATGTTTAATAAAATTGAATGTCTCTGGTGTGTTCCTGGTATATTGATCTACATTCTGCCTCCCTCTCTGTTTTCATAGAGGCAGAGCAGCACTCTTCTACAGCCCAAACACTTCAGAGTGGGGATGTGGTGGTGAAGTAGCACTCCTCTAGATTAAAGCACACGCCTAACATCAATCAGATAACCTGTTTTTCTTTGTGTGTTTTTTATGCTTGACTCATAAGTGTTTCCAAGCTGCATTGTAAAGATGGGGCCTGGAGACGCATGAAAAGGACACAGAGAAAGTAGGAATGATGAAAAACAGAGGAAAGGAAGCTATTTTCCTCAACATTTACTGCAATGGTGGGCTGGAACAAGCTCTCCTCCAAACCAATCATGAGGGACATTTGGCATTCAAAGCTTGTAAATGGGAATCAAGTATTACGATCTCTCTGGTTTCGCTCACTGAGACAAACCCACGCCTGTTACCTCTATGCAAATGCAATCACACGCACAGGCAGACAGATGTACCGGCTTCCTTCCTAATGTATGAGCCTATGAAATTATATCCGCCTTCCATCTGTTGGTCAGAATCTGATTTATAAAATGGCCTCCAATGACAGTATTAATATACAAAGCCAACTGGGGTGTACGCTGTACTTTTGTTCACCTTTCTCACCTTTCTACACTTCTCAAGAGATGGTTGTTGGAGCCCCACCCTGCTTCACATTCATACGGTTACACACACTGAGGGACACTGAGAAGCTTCGCCAGAGGAGTCGGGTGTGGAGTGCCTTGCAAGTGCACTCTAACAACAGGTGCTGTGCATAGGAAGGTTAAAGTGGAGAGAGGAGTCTAACTCTCTTATTTCATCCCTGTGTTGGTCAGAAGGCATAAAATGAGCATTGAAATGCATGCTCAGTGAGTTTTCCTTTCAAATTAAGGTTCAGAATTAGAGGTTCAAATTAAAAAATGATTCGGTGTTCATATTGGCAGATAGAAACACCATGGAAACAAATGGGCCCCCTGCTCTTCTCCACCGTACTTTTACTGGAAAAAATATGAAAACCGAGCAAATTGTGACAATTTGTCTCAATTACATTAACAGCAGAGACTGTGAGCTGGAGAATATGATATCGATATAAAAGTGACAGGCAAAATTGACCAAATTACAGCTATATTAAAAATGATTGCCCTGCATAGAAACGCTGGATTCAGCACTAAGGATAAAGCCCAATTTTTTCAGCAACTGCATCTGAAAATCCATGGGGACAGACAAATGGAGGGAGAGAGAGAGAGAGAAAGAGAGTAGTCTAACAGTTCAGTACAAAGCGAAATGAAAAAATAGCAGGAATGAAATTTCAATTGATTGCTTTAGTTCTCAGAGGTTTCCCAGGGACTGATCCTCTAGGGGAGGGATGGCCCGAATTATGGCCCGATCAGCCAAACAGTTGCTTCTACTAAGTGCTGGTCTCAGTGGACCTGGCCATTATTTAGGCTACAACACTATACAGTCCTTTTTAAAGAGCACTGTAAAGACTGGATGGGTAGTTACGTATATTGATCATAGTGTATAGTAAATGATGCCAACCTACACATTGCCTTTACAACCCTTAACTGTACACCTGTCAGTAACAATCACACTGAGAGCTGCTTTTAGAAAGAGAATGCTGTAGACTTTTAATTTTCTATCTATTAATATCTTTCTGCACTTTTAGTCCTTTTTCGCCAATGTTGTTCAAATTAAACCTCTATTTTTAGGTGCTGTTCCATTTTCATAATCTTAAAATCAGTATAAAAAGAGGTTCATATTCTAATACTGATTCTAATAGTATTCTTAGAGAATAGTATTCTTCCTGGTTATTAACTCAAGTTGTTAAGCCATGAGAAACACACATAAAGTCTCACAATTTCTTATCATTCATTTTGTTACAGTAAGAGGGCTTTGCATATTCTAGACACTACTATAGCCTTTGGGCTATTGTAGCAGCCTCTAGTGTGTGTGCATGTGTGTGTGCATGTGTGTGTGCGTGGTCAGGCAAGTATTGAGAGATTCATTTTCAGAAATCAGCATCAGCTTAACTATAGTATCTTGACTCTATTGTGTGAAAATAATGAACTGTGAAACCCTGATACTTAATCATTTATATTAGAGACTCGTGATTTCATTATTTATATTCTGTTTCTTAAACTGAACTCTGAGTGCAGCTCTATACAGAGGGAAAATAACTGCCAGGCAGTTTACCATTCAGTATGTGTGAGAGCTGTGCTGTTCTGAAGCCATGCCTAGCGTTTTAACGCTGCTAATATTCCCAGCCAAGATGCCGTCCAACGGCTGCCCCCAGACTGTTCTGTGTCACCGGTTTGCCAATCCAGCCCTGGGTGGAAACTACCTAAGCCTCTGAGTGTCACTGTTCGCTACAGGCTCAGCCAATCCGCAGCAGGGATTTGGCAGGGCTAAACGTCGTGGGAGCATTGGTCCGTGCTCTGAAAGGTATCAACACTTCGCACATGACTAAGCTCAAGCGTTTCTGCCCAAAATGAAAATGACTATAATTAGTGTGCCATTTTGCCAAGTGTCATCAGGCTATGATCCTCTCAGGATTCAGCCCCATGCTGGAGTTACTCAGCAGTAGCTCAGAAGGCGATGGATCTGCACATCAACGGATGTCACTTTCAACATTGTACACTACCATCTGCGCAGGATAATAAGCAGAGTACATCAATACTGTCAACCCACAGTTATCATTACACCATTAAATGCTCTGAATCTTAAATGCAGGCCATTTTCAAAGTGCAGCAGCGCCCTGTAAGTGTCTCATTCATAAATTCATAAATGTATGTATAACATTTAGTGGAGTCAGTCTGCTTTGTTTCATGGCAACCAAGACCTTAAAGCAGCAATAATTGATGTTTGGGCCACTTGGGGGCAGCAGAAAGCTGTAAACACAACACTGACAAATTAGCACTTTAAAAAGCTGTTATGGCAAACATGTTAGCAAACAGCTGCCTATATACACAAATTGAACATTAGCATTAATTTGGAGTTGCATTTGGAGTCCTTAGGGAAGTATCTCACTCTTTAGCAGCTAAACTCTCCACTATATACTCCAGCTAGTTGCTGACTTTGTCTGCAGTTTGGTGCTGAGCAGGTAGTGTAGTGGATTTATCAAAGCTTTCTTGCTGAAAACAGCTTCCAACAGCACCTAAATGTAGTGGCAGTGACAGTGAATCAGAACAGTAAAGTTTTGGGCTGTACAACTAAACAATGAGTTGAAAGATGCTAAAAATGAGTTAAAAGATGCAGAAATGCTCTGTAGAGCTGAGGGAAACTGCAGAGTTGGGTTGTAAATTCTCTGTGGGTTTTGTCACAAACAACTCCTTACATGTATTCACTGAGCTATTGTTAATATAAAAGATACTGACAAGTGCAGCTACTCAATAAGTTGACAACTATTTCTCATAAAAGTATGAGTTAATGTAGAATTTCTGCTGTTAAGCGTTTCTTTCAGTTTTCAAACTGTGGATATCTCATTATGGAATTGATTGGTGAAATTCTACAGCAGAGTTTTGAAACACTTGAGTCAAAACTTGAGTCGTAATCTGAACGATTTCAGGGACTGTCTGTTACCAATGTGAACAAGGAGAATCAGATGTAAGAAGGCCACAGCACACCTTATTTGTTGTTGTTGTTTACATCGGTTAGACAGAAAAGGGAAGCTTGAAAGAATGAAACCATTAATAAATGAACAAAACACTGAAAGAGAGGAGAACATATAACATTTACGCTGAGATAGGAATTTATTTTAAACATCCAAATAAATCTAAATGATCCTAATCAGAGGTAGGTTTTATTAGGTTCAAGCTTATTGCCCATGAGAAACTAGATGATGGAGGGCAGATCTTCCCATTCACAGCCACAACATAACCTTAGCATGATTCACGAGGCTTTCTGCTGCTGTCAGCAGTTATACCTCAACTCTTCTTAGAGCTCCACTGTCCTGCTGAGCATGATAATGTTTAATCAAATAAGTGATCGTATAGCACTGGATTTCTGCCAGGACTGCCATACTGCATGCAAATGTGGGAGACCTTAAGCACAGAGATATGCGGTGTACTTAAAATACATCCCATCTGGAGACATGCATAATTATTGCAATGATATACATCTGATCTCATTCTGCACACACTAGACACAATCTCAGATCATAAAACTATAGTATATGTGGTTATATTTCTGATTATACTATGGAAGGAATTGTACAGTGAAGAAAAGTAGGACAGGACAGGACAAGGTAGGGTAGGATAAGATATAGGATAAGAGATAAGATAGAATAGAATATGGGATAGGACATAGAATTGGAAAGGATATAGGATAGGATAGAATACGCTATACGATAGAATAGGCTACAGAATAGGATAGGGAAGCATATTATATAGGATAAGATGGGATAGGATAGGATAGGATTTACAATGTAGGATAGGACAGGAGATAAGCTAGGATAGAATAGGATAGACTTAGAATAAAGGATAGAATAGGCTATAGGATGGGATCCTATCCAAAACTGGGATGGGATAGGATAAGATAGGATAAAGGATTGAATAGGCTTTGGATAGGATAGGATAGGATAGGAAATTAAATGATATAGAATAGGATATAGAAGAAAATGAAATAGGAAAGCATAGGATACCATGTGATACAATAGGGCAGGTAAAAAAAAATATAGGATTGGACAGAACAGGACAGACCAAGAGAGGCAAGGACAGGACAGGATTTAAATGCCATAAAGCTAAATAATGAGAAACAGTTTCTTATGGTGTTATTCATGGGATCTGCCACTGTAACATGATCCTCAACCATTTAAATTGTCCCCTGCAGATTTCCAACATGTGCGACATGTCCTTCACAACTGCCTTGTCTTTATGATTCACCTACTTATCCGCACTCAATCTTTATGTTAACAAGACACCACGTTTTACATTCGACCACCTTCCTGATGAAGTGGCTTTGAAAAACAATCCTGTGGGTTATCTTATCTTTGATGTCAAAACCATTCATTACTACAATGTAGAGAGGAAAGGAGATGTTAAATGTCTAACACTGCAAGGAGAGAGAAAGTTAGAGGTGGAGAGAAAGAAAGATTTGGAGTAGAGAGAGACATATTGTGCAGTGAGCTGCATTTAAGGGGCTTTGATTACAGATTACGATGCCATCTGTTGTGAATGGTGGTCACACTGTACATGACAGGCAGCATATTTGATATGGGATGTGCGCACCTCCTGCTGCCGCTCCTACTCATCTCAGGCAACGCTGAATAAAGACACCTCTCTGAAGGCCAGTGGTCCACAGTGGGATAACTCAAGTCCTGGCAGCGACCACAGCGCTCGGCTTACAGCATGAGGAGTGGATTAAATGTTCTGCGCACGTCCTTCATGGAGCTAGTCTCCTCCAATTTCAGGATATGATAAATCTGCAGCTGAGGGGCATCTCTCCTGGAGAATTCAATTAGGTAAGAAAAGAGAAGAGGATCACAGTGATATTAGAGAGCTGATCGGAGAGCTCCTCAGCCCTCCCAGTAATGAACCGCTCCGTTCCTCCACCGTGACTAGATTGATTTGACTAGCCAAGCTCAGAGTTCATCCTCTTTTTAAAGTCACTCTCAAAAGGCTGGGTGTCATTGTGGGGGGGAGAAGTTTGAAATTTAGAATTGGATTGAAATATGAGTGACGGTTTGGATTGAGGGCCGGGGAGTGAAGTGCCTGTATGCTCCAGACGCCTGCCAGCATGTTGAGATAACCTTTAAGGAACTTTGTGACCTTTTCAAACCTGGCAAGACTTGACGGATCCTATGGACTCCACCCCCGATCGATAATTCTGCTCTGTAATTACTTCACATCTCGATCATCAGTTAAATGTACTCTGAATGGCCTGTCTCTGATTTCTGTCTGTGCAAATGGAATTTATTCATGAATACAAGACCATGTCAATTGCTTCTAAGAAAACACTCGGCTAAAGTGACACTATTGAACATTTTGCATCTTGTAACTACCCAACTCTTATGTCTGAGTATTGTATGGCTTCATACTGTATACATTCTGCTCATGTCCACATTCTCCATCCAAAGTTGATATCAGTTCACAGTCCTGAAAGTGAGTCTCAAGGATGTACCTAATTGTGCGGGTATAAATAGTATAATTAGCTTTAATAGCATCTGATAAGAATCTCTATTATGAGATTACGTGACAAAGGCGCGACTATTATCACAATCATGAAAGGGAGACATTACCTGGGTTAAATGTGTCTATCTTTAACACTTCTGATGTTTATCTCTATTCAGTTGGTTCTGGACTTCGGTCGTTGTGTACCACATAGCATTTCAACAATATGTAATATTCAGATTTTCTACTATCCTTTTTTTTTTTTAATAGCACCAGCTTATTCCCAGGTCAGCTTATTTAACCAGGTTAGATCCACGAACAGTTTCTGTTCAGACCCTGCCAAAGAAAGGACCATCTTCAGAATTAGGTTGTGAGCCAGCAACTAACGTCTAACATGCGCTTACAAAACCGAAAGGTTCAACAAACATTTTAGCATTCAAGCCACTGTCATTATCTGTTGCTAAAAGCTTTAGTGCACAGTTAAAATAATTCTTCTGGGATCTACAATTTTAACCATTCCTTTTTGAATGTGTAAGTCCCATTTTGATAAAAGTTCTGTACATTTAGGGACTTAAAAGCTATGAACAGTCTCTCATCTTCCCTACCCAGGCAGTCCCATCAGCTGGGAAAAAAACCCTGTAATTACTGGGTTTGGGTTGAGATACACTCCATCACAGCACTCTTGTCAGAAATAAGTCTGTCTCTACCTTTCAGGTTACAGCGAAAACTGACATTTAAAGATCTTTTCACTTCTCTGTTTATTTTTCATTTCTTTATCTGGCAGTTCTTTATCATCCATTTTGTTTCATCACCCATTGTTGTCTGACCTTTGACCTCTTTATAACTGGTTTGTTTGTTATGTTTGTGATATAGAAAATAGTGCTTGTTTTATTGTTGCTGGGTTTTTTTTATTCTCTCAGCATAAAGCACCAGCTACATGCCTAAAATGACTCTGACTTAGCAACTTTACTGCTAAGTACTAATATAAGACAACTGAGTGAATTTATGATGTATCATCTTATTTTTCCAGCAAATGTTTATGTTCAGTGCCTACTTGTGCAGCTCTTCCCATCCCTGAGGAGTATAATTGATTCATTAAAATATCATAATTATTTTCCCCCTCACTTTGTAAGAGGAAACTGAGCACAAAAATTAATTGGACTACCTTATGCATGCTCTACAGGGCAGTACTAAGTCAGACAACATTAGCACATACTTGTAGCAACAACACTGAGATGGAACGATAGAGCAGTAAACTCAAAGCTATCATTAAATGGAAATTTAAGCATTTGGATGACACTCTTAGCCTGACACTTACGAGGTTAACAGAAGAAAAGTGGTTGCTTTCCTAGAACACATCTCAAATACAATTGTAATGATTTTAATGTCAGTTTATACATGACTGCTCAGCATTTTCTTTTAAACTAGTACAGCCCAACATTCACTGATGATCATAGTGCTGATAGGCTCCAAGGCATTGCAATAATTGGTTAAAATACCTAAAAGTGGTTAGAATCTCAATATATGCATTTGAGGTGCACTTAATGACAGATTTTACATCTGACCGCCTTTTGGAAATAACAGTATTATATGCATATTTAATATGAGCAATATGAATGATGATCTCCAAGTTGCCAAATTGTATGATCCAATTATATCGGCAAACAAAAATATGGATATTGGATGATTCTGCAAAAACCAGATTCAATTCAGTGACGTTTTTATAATTCGTTCTGCAACATCGTGTGCAGAATCGTCCAATATGAACATAATTCCTAGGGATACTGGGCTGTTATGCTTATATATGTGAATGATCCAAAATGTAAAATTCCTATTGATATTCTAATTGAATTCTTTTTTTTTTTTATGAAAAAACGTATCTGTCTCAGTACTTTCACATCAGCGTTGTGATCAGCCAGTCCACCACTGTCCTGGCTACATTTTATGTCATGATGTGAATTTTTTTTAAACGCATTATTCTCAGTGTACAAGGTTTCAGCGCATAACAAATTTTCAGATGATGGATAAAAAATAGCACACAAAAATGAGAGGTTTCATTCTTCCTCTCCTTCCTTTTCCTCTGAAAGCAATCTTCAGTCATCCCGGAGCATTGTGCTTAAACCTACAATTGCTTCTTACCGATTCTTTTTGTTATCATTTTATTTTCAAATGAAGGTGAGTACAAGAGGACAGAGTGGAAGAGGATGTAATCCTGGTAGAGGAAAGAAGACTGAAGAGTTGATTTAACAGTATCTATGTCTTTTAGGGAAGATATGTACATCAGTTCAATTAGTCTTAGAGCAGGACAGAAAGATCACAGTAATGCTACAAGAAACACATATAGGGATGCTTCAACCACACAATAATGTGATAAAGATCCCAGTATAAATATGTGGAAGTATGCTAACTTGAAGCTTATGAAAAAAGGAGACAGCATAATGACATGGCTTTGGAACCACAGGGGCAAACAGTAGTTTTCCTGTGAATGCCAAAAACCAGGCTTGAGGGAAATCAAAACAAAAGGTTAAGCTGAATCATGTGTGTGACACTTCTCCACCTGAGTCCTGGTGCTAATTAGAGCTAAATTAGCATTTCCATGTTGACGAAGGACTCTGACAGGAGGAATTTACACCTGCAGCAAAGGAGCGAGGCTCACAGCTGGAATTAGATTCAGCCACGGTGATATTTAGCCAGGTGTCAAAATAACAGAATGCTATTTTTGCGAGAACACAGACACTGGTTAACATGGTTGACAGGGAGTGAAGGTGTCCTGTTTTGGGTGTAGAAAGAGAGGCAGCGAGACAACACAACACTATCATCTCCTCAAAACAAAGGATCAAAGACTTTTCATGTTCAAAGGTTTCATTTATTTAAAATTTCACCTCAAAGAGAGATGATTAAGATTAGAGGTGCATCCAGATATTTGCCAGGCTGAATACAGGTAAGAGTATTCTTTTAAGTAGACTGCAAATATGGGTGATTAACAATTTATATAACCACACGTTCTTCAACAAAGTGATATTCAATTGATCAGTGGACAAGCTACTCTTAACATTTTACATCCAACTGTTCCACCAGCAGGATGCTATCACTATGTAGAACATTCATGTACTTCTAGTACTATGAAAACTTACATGAATATGAATATGTAGTGTGTTTTTATAGATTATAATCTTGTCTTTTGGACGTTGTGGTCATTTTCAAAAATAATGCCCTGCTGTAAAAATAACTATACATTTGGATACTTCGTTTCCAAATTCATCAAAATGGTATAACAAAAAAAAAAAAGGTCAGTTTGTTTTAAAGAAATAGTTTGTCATTTTTGGAAATACGTTTATTCGCTGTCTTGCTTAGAGTTAAACGAGAAGATTGATGGAGCTAGAGCCAGGATTCGATTAGCTTAGCTTAGCATAAAGACTGGAAGCAGGGGGACACAGCTAGCTTGGCTCACTCCATAGCTCAAAAATACAGATTGTAAAGCCCCTTGAGGCAAATTGTGATTTGTGATATTGGGCTATATAAATAAAACTGACTTGACTTGATTTTTAGGCTAATACATGTACTGGTGCAGTTCTAATAATAATTCAAAAAGGTGGACTATAGAATAGATGCAGTTGACACTGTCAGTGTTTGGCAGGAGAATCATTTCATTACTACACAATACACAAAAACTTAAACCTCTACAATTCTATCTCTCTGGGAAAAAATTTGGTGAAAGGGAAGCAGAAAGGGAAGTCTTAGAAGGTTCTTGTTAAATTCCTGCCAAATTTGTCTTCTTGTTTTCTGACTAAGATGTGAAATGCAATAACATCTAGTCCTCACATACTACAGTTCTCACACAAGTCTACAGTGTCAACCAATTACCTCCAGTAGGAAAGATGGAACTGGGGAGAGACAGAGCTCAAGGTTGTTGAATATTTGATTTGTTTGCTTTTTTTCCCTCCCTGCTTCTATTTGAGTAACTAACTCTCTCCCTCTCTCTCTCTCCCTCTCTCTCCCTCTCTCTCCCTCTCTCTCCCTCCCTCTCCCTCCCTCTCCCTCCCTCTCCCTCCC